>JAPDRN010000174.1:0-51662 GCA_030247855.1 Knufia peltigerae
ACGTCTACGCGCTGCCGCTGGCCCGTGTGATGGAAGTGCTGCATGCACCGCGCACCTCGCTGGGCTGGTTCGACGGCCGCGCCGTGCTTGACCGCCGCTCGCACACGCTGGCGCTGGTGGACCTGCGGCAATGGCTGGATGTGACGCCGGCTGCTTCGCCGCTGCTGACCATCGTCGTGCTGCAGGCCGGTGAAGCACGCTTCGGTCTGGTGGTGGACCAGGTGCGCGGGCGCGAGGAAGTGGTCATCAAGCCACTGCCCAAGGCCCTGCGCGGCCTGCGCGGTTACGCCGGTGCAACCTTGATCGGCGATGGTCGCATGGCCCTGATCCTGGACGTGGACGGGCTGCGCTGAAGCCCGCCGGGCCATGCCCGGCGACCCGAAAACTGTGACTACCGTCTGTACACGACCTACCGGTGTCTCAAGTCCCATTCATACAAGCCGATACCGGACCCATGGATAGACTCAGCCTCATTGGACTTTTCCTCGCCCTGGCCTCGCTGGTCGGTGGCAGCATCCTCAAGGGCGCCGGCCTGGCGTCGTTGTGGTCGCCTGCCGCCTTCGTGATCGTCATCGTCGGCACCATCGCCGCCATCCTGCTGCACACCTCGCCGGCGGTGTTCAAGCACGCCTTCAAGATCGTGCGCTGGGTCGTGCGGCCGCCGCACAGCGACCGTCGCGAACTGATCCAGCAGATCGTGGAATGGAGCAACATCGCCCGCCGCCAGGGCCTGCTCGGCCTGGAATCGCAGGTGGAAGCGCAGCAGGACCCGTTCCTGCGCAAGGGCCTGCAGCTGCTGGTGGACGGCGTTGAACCCGAATCGATCCGGCACATGCTGGAGATCGAACTGGGTAGCCAGGAGCACCAGGACCAGGCCGCCGCGAAGGTGTTCGAAAGCATGGGCATCTACGCGCCTACGCTGGGCATCATCGGCGCCGTGCTCGGCCTGATCGCGGTGATGAAGAACCTCGCCGACCCGAGCAAGCTCGGCCACGGCATCGCCGCCGCGTTCACCGCCACCATCTATGGCATCGCCTCGGCCAACCTGCTGTTCCTGCCCATCGCCGCCAAGCTGAAGGGCGTCATCGCCCATTCCAGCCGCGACCGCGAAATGGTCATCGAAGGCCTGATCTCGATCGCCCAGGGTGAGAACCCGCGCAACATCGAAACCAACCTCTCCGGCTTCCTGCACTGACATGGCCCGTCGCAAGCACCACGAAGAGCACGCCAATCACGAGGCATGGGCCATCCCCTATGCCGACCTGATGACGCTGCTGCTCGCCTTCTTCGTGGTCATGTACGCGATCTCCTCGGTCAACGAGGGCAAGTACCGGATCATGGCCGACGCCCTCACCGATGCCTTCGGTGGTGCGCCGCGCACCATCAATCCCGTGCAGGTCGGCAACAAGCAGGTGCAGGGCGGCGGCTGGGACAGTCCGTCGGTGATCAAGTCCGGCACCAGGATCGGGCCATCCGCTCCAGCGCCCTCGCACGACCCCACCCTGCTGCCGGCGATGGCCTCGCAGATGCGCATGCCGGTGTCGGTGCACAATCAGGAGCAGATCGCGCGGGCCGAGCGCCAGCTCAACAGCATCGCCGACCGCCTGACCGCCGCGCTGGCACCACTGATCGACCGCGGCATGATCAGCGTGCGCCGCACCGAACTGTGGATTGAAGTCGAGATCAACAGCGACATCCTGTTCCCGCCCGGCTCGGCAGCGCTGGACGTGCATGCGCGCGACACCCTGGCCAGCCTGGCCGGCGTGCTGCGCGACGTGCCCAACAGCGTGCGCGTGGAAGGCCACACCGACAACGTGCCGATTGCCACCGCCACCTTCCCGTCCAACTGGGAACTGTCGGCCGGGCGCGCGGCCAGCGTCGTGCATCTGTTTGCCGACCAGGGCCTGCAGCCGTCACGGCTGGCGATGGTCGGCTATGGCCAGTTCCGCCCACGCGAAGCGAATGACAGCGCGCAGGGCCGCAACCGCAACCGGCGGGTGATGGTCATCATCCTGGCCGACACCAGTCATTCGGTGGACCCGCTCGGCGAACGCCTGAATGCCGCCACCGGCGCCACCCGCAACGCGAGCGAGCAGGCCGCCGCAGCACCGGCCACCCCCCCCATTTCCCCCATCGCACCGGTGCAGTTGCCACCGGTGCCGGCTGGCAGCCGTGTCGGCGCCGCCGTTCCCCCGGCAATGAAGGAGTAATCCGATGCGCATCTGGGCAGTCGCCAACCAGAAGGGCGGAGTCGGCAAGACCACCACCACCCTCGCCCTCGGTCGCGGCCTGGCCGCGCTCGGCCACCGCGTGCTGCTGATCGATCTCGATCCGCATGCCTCGTTGACCCGCGCCTTCGGCGTGCCGATCGAGCCGGCACCGGCCGGCGTGCTGGAACTGTTCGGCGCACCGCCGGCCGACCTGTCCGCGCTCAGCCATGCCAGCAACATCGGCGGACTCGAATACGTGTGCGCGCAGGCCTCGCTGGCCACGCTGGAACGACGCAGTGCCAACCAGCCGGGCCTCGGTCTGGCTCTGCAGAACGCCCTCGCCCGCCACCAGGGCCAGCATGACTACATCCTGCTGGACTGCGCGCCAACCCTGGGCCTGCTGATGATCAACGCGCTGGCCGCGGCCGATCGCCTGATCATCCCGACCCAGGCCGAGCCATTGGCCCTGCACGGCCTGGATGGCATGGTCCGCACCGGTGAGATGGTCGAACGTTCGCGCCGCCGGCCGCTGCCGATCTCGATCCTGCCGACGCTGTTCGACCGCCGCACCCGCACCGGCAACGAATCGCTGCGCGCCATGCAGGACCGCCACGCAAGCCGCGCCTGGGAAGATGCGATTCCGATCGACACCCGCATCAGCAATGCGGCCGGACTGACCTTGCCGAGCATCGGCGAGGACTACCCGGGCCGTGGCCTGGCGGCCTATCGACGCGCGTTGAACTGGATCCTCGGTGAGGACGCACGTGCCCTGGAGCAGGCGGCATGAACACCACCGGCATGCTGGACGACTATCTGGACGAGCTGCTCGGCGACATTGCCGTCACACCGGTCGCCGCTGATGCCGCGCCACGCCCGGCGAGCGCAGCGGCCGACGCCCAGCGCGAGCCGACCTGGGATGATCTGCCGACCGAAGTGATCTACGAAACCGACGCCGTCGCAGTGGCCCCGGCCAACGATGATGCTTCGCTCGAAGCCGCCTTCAACGCTGCTGCCACGCCTGCGGCCGACACCGGACGCGAGCCCACCTGGGACGATCTGCCGGCTGAAGTGATCTACGAAACCGACACTGTCGTAGCCACCCCGGCCAACGACGATGCTTCCCTCGAGGCCGCCTTCGACGCTGCTGCCACGCCTGCGGCCAACACCGGACGCGAGCCCACCTGGGACGATCTGCCGGCTGAAGTGATCCATGAAACCGCGCCCGTGGCCATTGCCGCTGTCGCACCGCCCGCGCCGGAACCCACCTGGGATGACCTGCCGGACGAAGTGATCTACGAAACCGACGCCGCCGACAGCCTGGCGCACACCGACAGCCCCGGATTGCAGGCCGCTTTCGAAGCCGCCGCCGACGGCGAGGAGGTTGCTGCCATCGCTGCGCCGGTCGTTGCCAAGGCCGCCGCGCGCCCCGCACCAGCACCGATGCCATCGATGACCCGCGCCGCCGTCGCACCGCCGCCACGGCTCGCGGTGGACACCCCCTCCAGCAACCGCCCCGGTTCCTGGCAGGAGCTGCAGGCCCAGGCGCATCAGCCCGCCAGCAGCCCGCATCCGCAGAACCGCCGCGCCGGCGAACGCACATCGCGCTGGCTGCGCCTGCGCTGCGGTACCCAGGCTTACGCCCTGGAGCTGCTGAAGGTTCAGGAAGTGGTGCTGCCGGTGCCGTTGCTGCCATTGCGCGGCACCGCCCCGGAAATGCTCGGCATCATGAACCTGCGTGGCCAGGTGGTGCCGGTGATGGATCTTGGCCTGCACCTGGGCGCAGTTTCCGCCGAGGATGACGCGCAGACCCGCATTGTCGTGCTTGAAGAGAACGGCGAGACCCTGGGCCTGCGTGTGTCGGCCGTGGAGGACGTTGCCAACCTGACCGACTCGCAGATCGAACCACCTGATACCGCCCGAATCTGCCAGATCTCCAATGAACTGTTCCGCGGCGTGGCCCGCATCAGCCAGCGGCCGATGATCCTGCTCGACGCCACGCAGCTGCTGGGGTGAATCCGTGCTGGGAATCGGCGCTCCGCACCGATACCCACCCTAAAGAACTGCCCCGCGGTGCCGTTATGAATGCTGGAACCGTTTGTCCGGAGCAACGATGAGCACTGTCGAACTGGGTGAGGATCTCGGCATCGAGAGCAGCACCGAGCTCAAGAACCGCCTTTCGCCCTTGGTGGCGGAAGCAGGCGAGCTGACCCTGGATGCAAGCCAGGTCGGTCGCATCCACACCGCCAGCGTGCAGGTGCTGTGTGCCTTCGTACAGGCCCGCCGCCAGGCAGGCTTGGGCACTGGCTTCCACGGTTGCACTGCAACCTTCCGTGACGCTGCACGCCTGTTGGGCGTCACCCAGGCCCTGGGCCTGGACGTACCCCATGACAACCTGAAATCTGTGGAGAACGCTGCATGAGCGCACGTATCTTGGTGGTGGATGATTCGGCGTCGATGCGCCAGATGGTTTCCTTCGCCCTCACCTCGGCCGGTTTTGCCGTCGAAGAAGCTGAAGACGGCGCGGTCGCGCTCGGACGTGCCAAGGGCCAGCGCTTCAATGCGGTGGTCACCGACGTCAACATGCCGAACATGGACGGCATCGCGCTGATCCGCGAACTGCGCCAGCTGCCGGACTACAAGTTCACGCCGATGCTGATGCTGACCACCGAGTCGGCAGCGGACAAGAAGTCCGAAGGCAAGGCCGCCGGTGCCACCGGCTGGCTGGTCAAGCCGTTCAATCCCGAACAGCTGGTCGCCACCGTGCAGAAAGTGCTGGGCTGATCGCCCCGCACTGCTCCCCCTCTTCGCTTCCGGATCGCCACTGCCATGAGCATGGACCTGCAACGCTTCCACGCCACTTTCTTCGAGGAGAGCCGCGAAGGCCTCGACGCCATGGAGGCTGGCCTGCTGGCCCTGGAATCGGGACAACAGGACCCGGAGATCATCAACTCGGTGTTCCGTGCCGCCCACTCCATCAAGGGCGGTGCAGGCACGTTCGGCTTCGATGCCATCGCCGGGCTGACCCACGTGCTGGAGACACTGCTGGATGAGCTGCGGGCCGGCAAGCGTGCACTGGAAGGCAACGCCGTCGATGCGATGCTGTCGTCGGTGGACGTCCTGCGCGCCCTGTTGCGCGAGGCCGAACACGGCCAGCCCGCCGATCCCGCAGCGGTTGCCGCGGTGAAGGTGCGCCTGGAAGCGGTGCTGTCCGGCCAGGCGCCCGCCGCCGCCGCACCTGCTGCCGCCAGCAAGGTGGACGACACGCCGGAAGCCTGGCAGATCGGCTTCACCCCGGCGCCGTCACTGTTCATGAGTGGCAACGACCCGCTGCGCATCATCCGCGAACTGGAACACCTGGGTTCGCTGCAGGTGGCCGCGCGCATGGACCGCCTGCCCGGCTTTGCCCAACTCGACCCGCTCGAAGCCCACCTTGCGTGGGATCTGGGCCTGGTCGGCAAGGTGCCGCGCAGCAAGATCGAAGATACCTTCGCCTGGGTGCTGGACGACTGCGAACTGGACATCCGTCCCGCCGCACCGCCCAGCCTGGCCACGCAGGCACCGACTGCCCCGCCGATGGCCGCTGCCGCGCCTGCCGCTGCCGCACCGACAGCCAGTGCTGGCGCCAGCCAGGAAGCGGAAACTTCCATCCGCGTCAGCGTCGACAAGGTCGATGCACTGATCAACCTGGTCGGCGAACTGGTCATCACCCAGGCCATGCTCAAGCAGGTCTCGCACGCCCTGGATCCTGTGCATGCCGAGAGCCTGTTCGCCGGCCTGGACCTGCTTGAACGCAATACCCGCGACCTGCAGGAAGCGGTGATCGGCGTGCGCATGCTGCCGGTCGATGCGGTGTTCCGCCGCTTCCCGCGCCTGGTCCGCGACCTGTCCGGCCGCCTCGGCAAGCACGTGCGTCTGCGCACGATCGGCGAAGGCACCGAACTGGACAAGGGCCTGATCGAGAAGATCGCCGATCCGCTGGTGCATCTGGTCCGCAACTCCATCGACCACGGCCTGGAAATGCCGGACGTGCGTCGCGATGCCGGCAAGGACGAGACCGGCACGATCACCCTGGCCGCCTCGCACCAGGGCGGCCACATCGTCATCGAAGTCAGCGACGACGGCCGCGGCCTGAACCGCGAGAAGATCCTGGCCAAGGCGCACGAACGCGGCCTGGCCGTGCCGGACAACCCGACCGATTCGCAGGTCTGGGACCTGATCTTCCAGCCCGGCTTCTCCACTGCCGATGCGGTGACCGACCTGTCCGGCCGCGGCGTGGGCATGGACGTGGTCCGCCGCAACATCCAGGCGCTCGGTGGCGAGGTGCAGATTGAAAGTGGCCTCGGCATCGGCACCCGTACGCTGATCCGGCTGCCACTGACCCTGGCCATCCTCGACGGCATGACCGTAGCGGTGGCCGGCGAAACCCTGATCCTGCCACTGGCCTACGTGCTTGAAGCACTGCAGCCGCAGCCCGACGACATCCGCAGCATGGCCGGCGAAGGCCGCGTGCTGCGCGTGCGTGGCGAATACCTGCCGATCCTGTCGCTGAGCGAGTACTACGGCTATGGTCCGCGTGCCCCCGGCAGTGAATCGTTGGTGGTGGTGGTGGAAGGCGATGGCCAGAAGATCGCGCTGGAGGTGGACGAACTGGTGGGCCAGCAGCAGGTCGTGGTGAAGAACATCGAGAACAACTACCGCCGCATCGGCGGGGTTTCCGGTGCCACCATCCTCGGCGATGGCCGCGTCGCCCTGATCGTCGACATCGGCGGCCTGGTGCGTTCGCTACGGGTGCCGCAGGCGGCCTGAACTGCTCTACACGTTGTACCTGACCGCCGCCCTCCGGGGCGGCGGTTTTTGTTTGCGCGCGTGCGCGGCAGCAATCGTACCTACGCGCAACGCGGCGGCGCCCACAACTGTGAACTCCGTCGTACTGCGTCGTGAACCTGATCGGGCGCATGGTTTCGCCTGAAACCACGCCGTCACTGCGAAAGCCCCGCCACTGCTTGCTTTCCGTTGGTTTCCCTACGCCAGCGAATGTGACATCGGTCCATAAAGTACGGCGCAGCTGCGCCGCTATCTCGGGTTGACGGCAGTCACCGATCCTTCACCCGGCACCACCGTTTCCTCCTGCAACGACCTTTTGCCCGCGGCGCCGCCGCCGGTATTCTGCCCACCTTGGAGCACCCTGCATGAAGTGGTTCCACGATCTGCCCATCGCCCGCAAGCTGGCTGTGGGATTCACCCTGACCACCCTGATGACCGTCGTGCTGGGTGCGTTCGCCCTGGTCCGCCTGTCCGAAGCCAACGCCAAGCTGACCTCGATGGCGACCAACGACATTCCATCGGTGCAGTACCTCGGGGAAGTGCGCTCGCAGCTGGGTGAGTTCCGCACCTATGAACTGGCCCAGATCAGCATGCTGGACCAGCCGGAGAAAGTGGCCGACTACAACAAGCGCATGAACGACACCGCTGCAGTGGTACGCGAGCAGCTGACGGCCTATGCCAAGCTGCCGGCCGGCGACAAGGAGCGCGCGCTGTACCAGGCCGTGCAGGCCGACGTCGATGGCTACTTCGCCGCCAATACCAAGTTGCGCGAAGCGGCCACCGCCGGTGATGGCGAAGCGGCCCGGCAGATTTCCGATGAGCAGTCGCGCCCACTGCGCCGCAAAGCCTTCGAAGACCTGAAGGCACTGGGTGCGCTGCTGGGAACCCAGATGCAGGGCAAGATCGACGACGCCAACGCGACCCACCGCAACAGCATGCTGGCCATCATCGCCGCCATCGTGCTGCTGGTCGTGGTCGCCGCCACCCTGGCCGTGATCATCTCGCGCGCCGTGGTCGGCCCGCTGGGCAAGGCCGTGCATGCCATCCAGGCCGTCGCCCGCGGCGATCTCAGCGTCACCACCCAGGCCACCGGCAAGGATGAGGCGGGTCGCATGCTGGCGGCCACCGCGGAGATGACCGCGATGCTGCGTCGCTTCTCCGAGCAGACCCAGCTGATGGCACAGATGCATGCCGGCCCCGATATCAGCCACCGCATTCCGGAAGACTTCCCGGGCGTCTATGGCCAGCTCGCCGGCGGCATCAACACGGTGATCTTCGAACATCTCGATGCGATCCGTGATGCCATCGATGTGCTCAACCAGTACGCCACCGGCAACCTCACCCCCGATGCGCGCCGGTTGCCGGGCAGCCGCGCGATCCTGCACGAATCGATGGATGCGGCCAAGGCCAGCCTGCTGGCGATCAACACGCAGATCCAGCAGCTGGCATCGGCCGCTGCCGCCGGCGACTTCAGCCAGCGCGGCGATGCACAGCGCTTCGATCACGACTTCCGCGTGATGATCGAGCAGCTGAACAGCATGATGCAGGTCGCCGACGGCAACCTGGGCCAGCTGTCGCAGCTGCTGCAGTCCATCGCCGCGGGCGACCTGACCGCACGCATGGACGGCCAGTTCCACGGCGTGTTCGCCCGCATGCGTGACGATGCCAACACCACGGTCGCCCAGTTGACCCAGATCGTCAGCCAGATCCAGGCCAGCACCTCGAGCATCACCCTGGCCTCGGGCGAAATCGCCTCGGGCAACAGCGACCTGTCGCGCCGTACCGAACAGCAGGCCGCGAACCTGGAAGAAACCGCCGCCTCGATGGAGGAACTGACCTCCACCGTGCGCCAGAACGCCGAACACGCCCGCCAGGCCAACCAGCTCGCCATCGGCGCGCACGGCGTGGCCTCGCAAGGCGGCAGCGTGGTGGGCCAGGTGGTCACCACCATGTCGGCCATCGAAGCCTCCTCGAAGAAGATCGCCGAGATCATTTCGGTCATCGACGGCATCGCCTTCCAGACCAACATCCTGGCGCTGAACGCTGCGGTGGAAGCGGCCCGTGCCGGTGAACAGGGCCGCGGTTTCGCCGTGGTCGCCAGCGAAGTGCGTACCCTCGCCCAGCGCTCGGCCGCCGCCGCCAAGGAAATCAAGGGCCTGATCGACGAATCGGTCGGCAAGGTCGCCGAGGGTTCCAGCCTGGTCCACCAGGCCGGCAGCACCATGGGCGAGATCGTCGCGTCGGTGCAGCGCGTGACCGACATCATGGCCGAGATTTCTGCCGCCTCGCAGGAACAGTCTGCAGGCATCGAGCAGGTCAACCAGACCGTGGTGCAGATGGACGAAACCACCCAGCAGAACGCCGCGCTGGTGGAAGAAGCCACAGCTGCTGCGCGGGCGATGGAAGACCAGGCCGCGCAGCTGGGCGAGGCCGTTGCACGCTTCCGCCTGGCCGCACCAAGCGTGGGCAATGCGATGCCGCGTGCAGCGACGGCCATGGCCAGCAGTGCTCCGCGCAAGGCGATGCCCGCACCCGTCGCAGCACCTTCGCGCGTGCGCAAGCCCGTTGCGCAGCCGGCGCTGGCCGGCGACGGCGACTGGCAGGAGTTCTGATCGCAGCATCGGGGTGGCCCGCGCCACCCCGTCAGCGGACAGGCAACGCCGGGCCATGCCCGGCTCCAGCGTCCAGCTTGCCCTAAGGCGTCCGGCATGGCACGACGAAGCAGTCGAACACGTTCGGTGCTACATAAATCCGCAACGCAGCCGATACCTCCTTCGAGCCACGCGCGCACACGCGTCGGCGCCCGCCCCTGACCACAGACTCCATGTCCGACGGCCACGACACTGCACCGCTCGAAGTCCATGCGGCTGACACCGCAGACGATCGCTTCCTGGTCCGCAATCCCCGCCAGGTGCGGCAGCTGCTGCGCTCCCTTATCGACCAGCGATCACTGATCAACGCCCATATCGACGGCCGCGATCGCTCCTTCCCGACCGCCCTGCTCGAACTGGACGACGACGAGGACATCCTGCTGCTTGATGGCAGCCCGCAGGAAGCCTCCAACCGCGCCGCCGAACAGGCCGACCACCTGCTCTGCTTCGCCCAGCTGGAACGGGTGATGGTGCGTTTCCGCCTGCATGACCTGCAACGCGTGGACAACGAGGGCCATGTGGCGTTCCGTGCACCGCTGCCCGATGAACTGGTGCACCTGCAGCGGCGTGAACTGTACCGGCTGGAGACCCCCATCACCGATTCACCGCAGCTGCTGCTGCCACCGGGCGAGGCCCGCGCCGACGCCTTGTCGATGCGGGTGGTGGACATCAGTGGCGGCGGCCTGGCGGTGACCGTGCCCGTCGATTGCGCGATCTTCAGCCTGCAGCAGCGCTACCGGGCTCAATTGTCGATGCCCGATGGCCCGGACCTGCAGATCGGACTGGTGGTCTGCAACCTGCTGCCGCAACGCCTGCCCAACGGCACCGAAGTCAAGCGCGTCGGCATGCGCTTCGACGAACTGCCACGCGGCGGTGACAGCGCCATCCAGCGCTACATCTTCCGCATCGACCGCCAGCGCAAGGCACGCCGCAACGGCGAGCTCTGACATCCCCACAACGGGATCTGCCGGCCAGCGGCCGGCATTACCCATCCCAGTTGGATCCACGCCATGCGTGGATGCCGGCCCCAGTAGATCCACGCCATGCGTGGATGCGGCGATCGCCGGCCCATGCCGGCCCCACCAGATGCCTAAAGTCCCCCACCACGGGGCCGATATCGAGCCTGACACCGGCACTTCCGGCAGAACCAGGACCCCTCGATGAACGACAAGAACAGCTCCGCCGCCGGCGCCGATGGCGAATTCCTCAGCTTCACCCTCGGTGCCGAGCACTACGGCGTGGACATCCTCAAGGTGCAGGAAATCCGTGGCTACGACGCCGTCACCCGCGTCCCCGATGCCCCGGATTACATCAAGGGTGTCATCAACCTGCGCGGCACCATCGTGCCGGTGATCGACCTGCGCCTGAAGCTGCGCCTGGAAGATGCCCGCTACGACGCCTTCACCGTGATGATCGTGCTCAACGTGGAAGACCGCGTGGTCGGCATCGTCGTCGACAGCGTCTCCGACGTGATCCCGCTGTCGGCCGAGCAGATCCGCCCGACCCCGGAATTCGGCGCAGCGGTAGATACCCGCTTCATCTCCGGCATCGGCACCCACGATGACCGCATGCTGATCCTGCTGGACATCGAAACCTTGCTCGACAGCGCCGACATGGGCCAGACCCACGTCGTCGAAGACGCTGCCGCCTGATCAAACGGACCTTCTTCACGTTTCTGTTACGCAGCCCTTCAGTTCCCCCCATCCACGCCGATAGGGGGACAGAAGCCGGTCGCGCAGGAACGCGCCAAGGCCGGATCCACCATCACCATCCCCGGAGAATCACCCCGATGAAGTCCCTGCTTGCGTTCGTTTCGGCTGCCGTCCTGGCCACCACCGCTTCCTCCGCCTTCGCGCAGTCGGCCGAGATGATTCCGCCGGAGATGGCACCGCGCGCTGTCGGCAAGGACGGCATGGTCTGCGGCAAGGTCGAAAAGGCCCGCTTCGCAGAAGGTTCCGAAGGCCAGCCGACCTTCCTGTACATGGGCGGCGCCTTCCCGCGCCACACCTTCTCGGCCCGTATCGCCGGCGAGAACCGCGGCAAGTTCTCCTTCCCGCTGGAAACCCTGGAAGGCAAGACCGTGTGCGTGATCGGCAAGATCCAGCGCGATGCTTCGCGTGCGGAAATCGAAGTCAGCTCGCCGTCCAGCCTGAAGCTGGCCAACATCAAGTAATCCGCTGTCCGTCAGACCGCGCCGGCCAGCGTGCCGGCGTGGCTGTTGCAACCGGGCCCCGTGCCCGGCCGCGTCTGCCTTAGGAGATCGCAACGCCCATGCCGTGGATCAACAACCTGAAACTGATGCCGAAGCTCATGCTGACCTTCGGTGTCCTCTTGCTGGTGATGCTGCTGCAGGGCATCGTCGCCTACCGTGGCCTGCATTCGCTGAACAACGTGACCACCGAGCTGGCCGGTTCACGCATGGAAAGCATCCGCATGGCCGGCGAGATGCGCGGCATGCTCGGTGAGTACCGCAACAGCGCCTACCAGCAGCTGATCCGCGCCAGCGACGACGTCAAGGCCGACGCCCGCAAGCAGGCCGCCGAACTGCGCACCAGCATGGACACGTCGATCAAGGACTATCCGAAGCTGGTCGACAACGCACAGCAGAAGAAGCTGTTCGACACCTTTGCCAAGGACTGGAAGGACGCGCTGGCCTCCTATGACAGCGTCACCGAAATGCTGGAGCTGGACCTGCCCGACGATGCGATCGACACCTTCGTCGGCGAGACCCGCACCAAACACCGCAAGGCCGGCGCCGCGCTTGAAGCGCTGATCGCCGAAGACAACCGCCTCGCCCGCGCCTCGCGCGACGAAGCCGCCTCCACCTACTCCGCCTCGGCCGTGCTGACCGTGATCGCCCTGCTCGGCGGCGCCGCGCTCGGCCTGGTGCTGGTGTGGCTGTTCGCCCGCGCCCTGGTCGGCAGCGTGCGTGGCGCCGTCTCGGTGGCCAACGACGTCGCCGGTGGCAAGCTCGATGGTCACATCGACGTCAGCCGCCAGGACGAAGTGGGCGAGCTGATGCAGGCCATGCAGCGCATGCAGCGCGACCTGCGCGAGCGCACCGAAACCGACCAGGCCATCGCCCGCGAGAACCTGCGCATCCGCACCGCGCTGGATTACAGCTCGACCGGCGTTTACCTGACCGACCCCAACAACACCATCGTCTACAGCAACCGCGCCCTGCAGCAGACCCTGGCCCAGTACCAGGACGAGCTGCGCCGCGACCTGCCCGACTTCGACGTCCACGCCTCGCTGGTCGGCAAGCCGGTCACCGTGCTCGAGCACCGTGGCGAGATGGACAACACCCTGCTGGCCAACCTCAAGCAGCATGGCGTTGCCCGCCGCCCGATGCAGTACGGCGATGCGCAGTTCGCCCAGGTCGTGTCGACCATCCGCAACGAAGACGGCGACACCGTCGGCTACGTGGTGGAATGGCGCGACCGCACCCAGGAAGCGCAGGTCGAGGCCGAAGTGGCACGGGTGATCGCCCAGGCCGCTGCCGGCGACCTGTCCGGCCGCATCGATGCCAACGACAAGGAAGGCTTCTTCCTGCAGCTGGCCCAGCAGATCAACGGCCTGCTGGACGCCAACTCCGGCAGCATCGAACAGATCTCTGGCCTGCTGGCTGCGCTCTCGCAAGGTGACCTGACCGTGCGCATGCATGGCGACTACCAGGGCGTGTTCGCCCGCATGCGCGACGATGCCAACGCCACCGCCGCACAGCTGAGCGAGATCGTCACCCGCATCAAGCAGTCCAGCCGCGCGATCAGCTCGGCCGCCGGCGAAATCGCCTCCGGCAACAGCGACCTGTCGCGCCGTACCGAGCAGCAGGCCGCGAACCTGGAAGAAACCGCCGCCTCGATGGAGGAACTGACCTCCACCGTGCGCCAGAACGCCGAACACGCCCGCCAGGCCAACCAGCTCGCCATCGGCGCGCACGGTGTGGCCTCGCAGGGCGGCGAAGTGGTCGGCCAGGTGGTCACCACCATGTCGGCCATCCAGGCCTCGTCGAAGAAGATCGCCGAAATCATCTCGGTCATCGACGGCATCGCCTTCCAGACCAACATCCTGGCGCTGAACGCCGCAGTGGAAGCCGCCCGTGCCGGCGAACAGGGCCGCGGTTTCGCCGTGGTCGCCAGCGAAGTGCGCACCCTCGCCCAGCGTTCGGCTGCAGCGGCCAAGGAAATCAAGGGCCTGATCGACGACTCGGTCGGCAAGGTCAACGACGGCTCGGCACTGGTGCACAAGGCCGGCGCCACCATGGGCGAGATCGTCGCCTCGGTGCAGCGCGTGACCGACATCATGTCCGAGATCTCTGCTGCCTCGCAGGAGCAGAGCGCCGGCATCGAACAGGTCAACCAGACCGTGGTGCAGATGGACGAGACCACCCAGCAGAACGCCGCGCTGGTGGAAGAAGCCACTGCCGCCGCACGTGCGATGGAAGAACAGGCGGGCCATCTCAGCGAGGCGGTATCGATCTTCGTGGTCGACGAAGCCGAAGTCGTGGTCGCCGCGCGCACGCCTGCACCACGTGCTGCTGCACCGGCCGCCCCGGCCGCGGCCGCCCCGCCGGCCCGTCGCACGGCTGGCGGCCGCCCGATGGCCACCGAACTGGCCGATGGAGACTGGCAGGAGTTCTGATTCCTGCCTGACCTGACGTACGAAAACGCCCCGGCCCTGTGCTGGGGCGTTTTTGTTTACGGAGTATCTGATTATCCAGCCAACGGCGAAGCCTCTCGGGGTGGTCGCTCGAAGCCCTAGGCTGCTGAGGGTTGGCCGGGAGGGTGGGCTGCGCAGGGGACGCCGTGAATACGTCCCTGTAGGCTCGGTCGCGCCTTGCTCGTGTGCGCTGTCCTGCGCACACGGCAAGACCGGGGTTGGGCGTCCTGCCCAACCCGCCCGAGGCATGCCTCGGGCCCATGGCGCTTACGCCCCTGCGCAACCCACCCTCCCGGCCACGGACAGTTTCCTTGCGCGTCCACCCCGGATTGAAGAAAGAAAGGCAAGGAGCAGAGCCACAGCTGCAGCGCTTCCGGGGTCAGATCCGTTTTCCACAGGAAAACGGATCTGACCCCTCTTCCCACTTGGAAACCCAACGCTCTTGCTGTCCGACACCGAAATGCCGAGAAGGCTGGGTCGGGGTGGGCTGGCGGGACCGTTGGCGCCATGGATGGCGCCATCGAGCCCCCAGGGACGGGTTTACGGCGTGTCCCGCCAGCCCACCCCGACCCAGGCACCGACTGACAATTCAGAGCCGACCAACCGCTGTTGTTGTTGTTGTTGCTGTTGTTGTTGTTGCTGTTGTTGTTGCTGTTGTTGTTGCTGTTGTTGTTGCTGTTGTTGTTGCTGTTGTTGTTGCTGTTGTTGTTGTTGCTGTTGTTGTTGCTGTTGCTGTTGCTGTTGCCTCAAAAGCCTGCCGCAGGCAGCGCCACAGCCGCCGCTGCAAGCAAACCTGAATACGTTCGAACAGCCCACCTCAATCCCCCGCCCCCGCGGCCGATAACGGTCATGTCACCGCTGCTCCCGACCAGCACCGGCGCCTCCACCCACCACGACCCGGGTACTGCTCGATGAATCTCCTGCATCGCTGGCAACACTACTTCAGCAATCTCTCCGTCCGACGCAAGCTCAATCTGCTCACGCTGCTGATCGCACTCGGCGTGATCGCGCTCTCGGTGATCGCTGCCCGCATGCAGTACCTGGACCTGACCGATACCCGCAAGTCTTCGCTGAAGACCCAGGTCGAACTGAGCTACGGCATCCTCGACCACTACCATCGCCTCGCCGGAACCGGTGAACTCAGCGAAGAGGCTGCCAAGGCCGCCGCGCTGCAGGCGCTGGAGGTCATGCGCGCGCATAACGATACCTACTACTACAACATCTACGACACCGGCTATCACGTGCTCATGCACCCGTTCCGCAAGGATCTGGTAGGCAAGGACATGAAGGATTTCCGCACCGGCGATGGCATCCGCATCTACTACGACCAGATCGAAGCAGCCAAGGCTGGCGGCGGCTTCGTCGCCTATCGCTGGGCCAAGCCCGGCGAGAAGGGCGAGGTCGAAAAGGTCGCCTACGCCGGCCTGTTCAAGCCCTGGAACTGGGTGGTCAGCAGCGGTGTATACATGGACGACGTGCAGCAGCAGGCACTGGTCTTCACCGCCATCATGACCCTGTCCGGCGGCGTGCTGGTGCTGATCGTGCTGGCATTGAGCTGGGTCATCGGCAACCGCATCGCACGCCCGCTGAAGCAGGCCACCGCCGTGGCCGAAGGCATTGCCAGCGGCAAGCTGGACAGCCACATCGGCCCGCAGCCGCATGACGAACCCGGTCGCCTGCTCGAAGCGATGTCACGCATGCAGCAGCAGCTGCACGCGGTCATCAGTGGCCAGCGCGAGATGGCGCGCCGCCACGATGGCGGTGAACTCAGCTACCGCATCGACGCCAGCAGCTTCCCCGGCGAATACGGACTGATGGTGCAGGAAACCAACGTCCTGGTCGGCAGCCACGTGCAGACCCTGCACGATGTACTGAACGTCGTGCAGCAGTACGCCGTGGGCGACCTCAGCAGCGACATCGCCCGCTACCCGGGCGAAAAAGCGGCGATGACCACCACCGTCGACACGGTCAAGGCCAACCTCGGCCGCATCAATGCCGAGATCAAGCAGCTGGCCAGCGCCGCAGCCGCCGGTGACTTCAGCCAGCGCGGCGATGCGCAGCGCTTCGATCACGATTTCCGCACCATGCTGGAAAACCTCAACGCCATGATGGCAGTCAGCGATGACAACCTCGGCAAGCTCTCGCAGCTGCTGTCGTCCATTGCCGACGGCGACCTGACGGCACGCATGCACGGTGACTATCAGGGCGTGTTTGCCCGCATGCGCGACGACGCCAACGCCACGGTCAGCCAGCTGACCCAGATCGTCGGCCAGATCCAGGCCAGTGCCTCCAGCATCACCCTGTCGGCCGGCGAAATCGCGTCGGGCAACAGCGATCTGTCGCGCCGTACCGAACAGCAGGCCGCCAATCTGGAAGAAACCGCCGCATCGATGGAGGAACTGACCTCCACCGTGCGCCAGAACGCCGAACATGCGCGCCAGGCCAACCAGCTCGCCATCGGTGCACATGGCGTGGCCTCGCAGGGCGGCGAAGTGGTCGGCCAGGTAGTCACCACCATGTCGGCCATCGAGGCGTCCTCGAAGAAGATCGCCGAGATCATCTCGGTCATCGATGGCATCGCCTTCCAGACCAACATCCTGGCGCTGAACGCCGCGGTCGAGGCCGCCCGTGCCGGTGAACAGGGCCGTGGCTTCGCCGTGGTCGCCAGCGAAGTGCGTACCCTCGCCCAGCGCTCGGCCGCCGCCGCCAAGGAAATCAAGGGCCTGATCGACGACTCGGTCGGCAAGGTCGCCGAGGGTTCCAGCCTGGTCCACCAGGCCGGCAGCACCATGGGCGAGATCGTCGCGTCGGTGCAGCGCGTGACCGACATCATGGCCGAGATTTCTGCCGCCTCGCAGGAACAATCGGCCGGCATCGAGCAGGTCAACCAGACCGTGGTGCAGATGGACGAAACCACCCAGCAGAACGCCGCGCTGGTGGAAGAAGCCACAGCTGCTGCGCGGGCGATGGAAGAGCAGGCCGCACAGCTGGCCGACGCCGTGGCGATCTTCCGCCTCGACAACCAGATCGCTGTCGCAGTGAAGGCGGTGACCGCCAAGGTCGCGCCGAAGGCTGCCAGCCCTGCGCCTTCGCGACCGTTGTCGACGCCCGCACCGATCCGCCGTACCCACTCCAGCACCGTCGTCTCCAACGACGGCGACTGGCAGGAATTCTGATCTTCGCGGCGGCTGCGGCCGCCGCCCCGCCGATGGACACGTCACCCGTGCAGAGCCCTACCCCCATCGTCAGCGGTACGCGCGAATTCGAGTTCGCCGACCGTGATTTCCGCCGCGTCTGCGACCTGATCTACCAGCGCGTGGGCATCGCCCTCGCCCCGGCCAAGCGCGACATGGTGTACGGACGCCTGTCGCGCCGCCTGCGCACGCTGGGCATGCGCAGCTTCCAGCAGTACCTGGACCATCTGGAACAGGGCGATGGTGACGAGTGGCAGGCATTCACCAATGCGCTGACCACCAACCTCACCGCGTTCTTCCGCGAGCCGCACCATTTCGACAAGCTGCGCGAGGAGCTGCAGCAGCGCAACGGCCGCGGTCCGCTGCTGTTGTGGTCGTGCGCCGCCTCCACCGGCGAAGAGCCCTACTCGATGGCGATCACCGCCTGCGAAGCGTTCGGCACCCTGAAGCCGCCGGTGCGCATCGTCGCCACCGACGTCGATACCCAGGTGCTGGCAACCGCCGGGCGCGGTGTCTACAACATCGACCGTGTCGCCGGCCTCGATCCGGACCTGCGCCGCCGCTACTTCCAGCGCGGCAGCGGCCCCAACGAAGGCCAGTGCCGCGTGCTGCCGGCGCTGCGCGAACTGATCGAATTCCGCCCGTTGAACCTGCTGGCACCGCGTTACGACGTCGGCGGCTCGTTCGATGCGCTGTTCTGCCGCAACGTGATGATCTACTTCGACAAGCCGACCCAGCGTGCGATTCTCGGCCGCCTGGTCAACCACCTGGCTGACGACGGCCTGCTCTATACCGGCCACTCGGAGAACTACCTGCACGCCGCCGATCTGATCCAGCCCTGCGGCCGTACCCTGTACCGGCGCGCGCAGGGAGCCAGCGCATGAATGCATCGCTGCGCACCGACGATGTGATGCGCTACCAGGACGCACGCTTCAAGACCATCGCCGCCAAGCTGCTGCCCACCCAGTACCTGGTGGTGGATGACACCACCGCGCTGACCACCACGCTCGGCTCCTGCGTGGCGGCGTGCCTGCGCGACCCGGTGCTGAAGATCGGTGGCATGAACCACTTCCTGCTGCCCGAGGGCAACGCCGGCGACGGCGCGCCCGCACGCTATGGCAGCTACGCGATGGAACTGCTGATCAACGACATGCTCAAGCGCGGCGCGCATCGCAAGCGCATCGAGGCGAAGGTGTTCGGCGGCGCCAACGTGCTCAAGGGCTTCACCAGCAATCCGGTGGGCACGCGCAACGCCGAGTTCGTGCGTCAGTACCTGCAGGCCGAACACATCCCGATCCTCGCTGAGGACCTGTGCGGCATCCACCCGCGCAAGATCTGGTTCTTCGCCGATACCGGCCGCGTCGTCGTGCAGCGCCTGCCGCACGCCCACGAAGCCGAAGTGGCCGCGACCGAATCGGCCGTGCGCGCACGCCTGTCGAAGGCCCCGGTTACCGGTGGCGTGGAGCTGTTCGAATGACCCTGACCGGCAACGCCCCCTGCCGGGTCCTGATCGTCGACGATTCTGCCGTCGTGCGGCAGATGCTTACCGAAATCCTGTCCAGCGATCCGGCCATCGATGTGGTCGGTACTGCCGCCGACCCGCTGCTGGCCCGCGAGAAGATCAAGCGCCTGGCCCCGGACGTGATCACCCTGGACGTGGAAATGCCACGCATGGATGGCCTGGCGTTCCTGGAAAACCTGATGCGCCTGCACCCGCTGCCGGTGGTGATGATCTCCTCGTTGACCGAGCGCGGCGCTGACACCACCTTGCAGGCATTGGGTCTGGGCGCGGTGGACTTCGTCTCCAAGCCCAAGCTCGATGTGGCCCGTGGCCTTCAGGCCTATGCCGATGAAATCATCGCCAAGGTGAGGATGGCTGCGCGCTCACGGGTGCGCCCGCTGGTGCGCGTTGCAACACCGAAACTCACGCTGGACGCCGCCCCTGCACTGCGTCCGGCGGCAACCCAGTTCCGCACCACCGACCGTCTGATCGCCATCGGCTCCTCTGCCGGCGGCACCGAAGCATTGCGCGTGGTACTTGAAGGCATGCCCGCCGACGGTCCCGCAGTGGTGATGACCCAGCACCTGCCGGCCAGCTTCAGCACAGCCTTCGCCGAGCGTCTGGACCGTCATTCGGCGATGGCCGTACGTGAAGCCAGCGATGGCGAAGCGGTTCTGCCCGGCCATGCGTACCTGCCGCCCGGCGGCAAGCACCTGCGGATCATCCGCGACGGTGCACGCTGGCGCTGCCGCGTGGATGACGGCCCGGCGGTGAACCGACACAAGCCGGCGGTGGACGTGCTGTTCCGTTCGGTGGCGCAGGCCGCAGGCGGCAATGCGATCGGCGCCATCCTCACCGGCATGGGCGATGACGGCGCGCGCGGCCTGCTGGAAATGCGCCAGGCGGGCGCACCCACTCTGGTGCAGGACGAAGCCACCAGCGTGGTCTGGGGCATGCCCGGCGCCGCGTTCAAGCTCGGCGCGGCCGAGGAACAGGTGCCGCTGGAACGCATAGCCGAGCGTCTGCTGGCGCTGGCCCGCGGCTGACCGTCCACCGCATCGCACCGCCTCACCCTGTCTTCCACACGCCGGCCCCGGAAGGGTCGGCATGGCTGTTTTGATTTCCAAGGAGCTTGACCATGGCCCAGCGTATCCTCCGTTTTCAATCATCCCTGCTGGCGACCGCACTGCTGGCCCCGCTGATGGCTGCCGCTGACGGGCTGCCGTCATCGCCGCAGGCGGCACCGGCCGCTGCCGCCGTCACCGACGGTGCCGCGCCTTGGACCGAGCGCGTCCAGATCCAGAGCGGTCCGGATACCGGATCGCAGCGTGTCCACGCCCCGGATGTAGCACTGCGCATCGTTACCCCCGATGACAGCGAGGCGCTCACCCCCAAGGGGCTGGCACTGCTCTTCAGCGGCAATGAGCCGGACTACTTCCGGCGCAACACCCTGCCTGGCAGCATCGTCGAGAGCCAGGCCAGCCCCGCCATCACCCTCATGCCGTCGGTGGCCAAGGCACTGGTGGGCGGCTACTTCAGGCACGCCCCCGATGCTGTGCCCAACCAAGCCAGCACCCTGCGCTTCAGTGCAGACAGATGGGCCCTGGTGCACCAGGGCAACACGCGGAAGGATCCCCTCTACCGCCTCAATCACTCCAGCACCATCCAGCAGCGCCGTGCCGACGGCACGCTGGCGGAAATCATCAGCTGCAATGACAGCGACAACCGGGCGACTCTGGACGCATGGCAAGCCAATGATTACGCGCGGCTCAAGGCGGCCGCGCAGATCATCACGATGAAATGCCTCGAGAAGCTGGTCAAGAGAATCCCCGCGATGTATCCGCGCCCGTTGGCCGCTGAAGATGTCAGCGCCTACGCTGACGGCGCCGCGCCCCCGGCACGGGTGCGCGTCTACGCCGCCCTGGGGCGGACCACCACCCTGTACACCGATGCCGCCTGCCGCGAAGACTACCGCGACAGGATCGACGTCAAGTACAACAACGCCGGCGACAAGGGCGTGCTCGGCATCCCCGTCACGGAAACCCTGCGCAGCAAGGAGAACGAGCGGTTTTCCACGCTCAGCTACCAGGAATACGAAGTACCCGGTGGCAAGCCGCTGATCTTCGAGGCACGCTTCGACGCAAGCAGTCGCCTGTACTGCGACGGCAAGCTGTCGGGCCAGTTCGTGGCCAGGCCGGGCCAGGATTACGAAGTGGAATTTGAAGTGGCCGACAAGATCTGTCGGCTGCATATCCGCCAGGTGCATGCCGACGGCAGCATGACACCGCAGCAGGCACGGGCGACCCCGACCATCTGTGAGGGCACCCGCGCGCCGGTCCGCATCGAGCCGCGCCCGGACATGCAGGTACTGCTGTTCAGCCCCGGCCAGCTGCAGATCCAGGATGCCAACCAGAGCAGCGCGCCGAAGCAGCTGAGCGACGATGCGGGCAGCAGCGAGGCACTGCAGCAGGTGCTGCAGCAGGCCAGCGGCAATCCCGGCACGCGCCTGTGCGTGGTGGTACCGGCCACGGACTACAGTAGCGTCCTGCACGATGCCGTTCGCCAACGCGTGCTGGATGCACCGCAGGTGTTGCCCAGCCTGTGGGAGGAAGCGGCATCAGTGAACCAGCGCCGCAATGCCACCGCCGATGCTCCGGTCGACATCGCCGCTGCGGTCACCCGCTGCAAGGCGTTCCCGATCAAGGAATTCGTGGCGCAGTGAGTCGCAGCGCGCGCCTCCATCATTTTTCCCCAAGGAGTACCACCGTGGCATTACGCCCGACCTGCCTCACCGCCGCGATCACGGCCAGCCTGCTGCTGGCTCCCTCGGCCCACGCCTTCGACGAAGCGCCCGCACCCACGCCTGTCGCCGCCGCCGTAGCCGCGACCGAGGCAACGCCCGATCCGGCGGCGAATGCCGCGCCGGCGCCAGAGGCATCGGATGCTGCGTCCACGGCTGCTGTATCGGTTGATGATGCAGCGGCAACCGTGGCCGTGGCCGCACCCGCCGCCGAAAATGTTGCAGCGGCTCCGGCACCCGCCACCGACCTCAGCAGCCTGCAACGGGTGAAGGTCACCTCCGGCTTGGGTCTTGGGCCGAACGGCAATCGCGTGGGCGACCATGTCCTGCGCCTGGTGATGCGCGCCGACACCGCTGCCGTCACCGCTGCCAAGGTCGGGCTGTCCGCCCTGGCGTTCCTCAGCGGCGTGGGTGACATCGGCACCAGCAACAGCTTCAGCAAGAACAACGTGCGTGGCGACGACATTCAGTCCGTGCCCAGCCCGGCCTTCGGCGCATTGCCGGGCATGATCCGTGAGCAGCTGGCGCTCTATTTCGCAGCGCATCCCGGCGCCATTCCCAGCGACGAGCGTACCGTGGAGGCCAGCGCCGGTCAGTGGTCGCTGGTGTACCAGAAGCTCAGCGACGCAGAGACACCCTACGAGCTGCGCCACGATGTAACCATCGGCTTCCCGGTGGTGCGCAAGCTGTTCCGCAGCGCCAGTGGCGGCCAGGGCGTGCACTGCCAGGATGAAGCACGGGTTGCCCCGCTGCAGGAATGGCAGGCCGACGACTATGCAAAGGCGAAAGCCGCATCGCGTGAGTTCGCCGAAGCCTGCATGGTCCGCTTCGTCGCCGAACTGCCGCGCCTGTTCCCCGACCACGGCGTGTTGCCGGAAACGGCCGCGGAACCGGAGCTGCCGACGGACACGCCAGCCGTGACCGAGGAAGCGGCCGCCGTCACCCAGGCCTGACGCCCCGGCAGTGCCGGCCGCTGGCCGGCAACGCGTCCGGCCACGCGCGTCTGCCGGCCAAGCGCGTTGGCGCAGTCAACCCACAGAACTCAACCTCATCAGCAGGTGGCCCGCTCAGGGCCGCCAGTGCTATTCCACTTTTCAAGGAGCTTCACCATGGCATTACGCCTGATTCCACTGCGCAGCATGCTGGCCGCGGCCTGTCTGTTGCCGACGCTCGGCAGCGGTGCCGGTCGAACCGATGGCGCTCCATCGGCACCCACGGCGCCCCCTGCGCGCTGGAGCGAACACGTGGCGATCAGCGCCGGCGCCGGTCAGCAGATCCATGACCATCACCCCGATGTGGTACTGCGCATCGTCACCCCGGAAGATGGCGAGCGCATCACTGGCGCGGCCAAGACCGGGCAGTTCGTACGCCAGGTCTTCGGTGCCAGCTCCACAACGCGCCTTGACCCCAAGTATCTGCGCGGAACCAATGTACATGCAGTACCCAGCCCTGCAATGGAGCTCATGCCCAGTTTGCTCAATGACTGGTTGGAGCGGTACTTCACCGTGTTCCCGAGCGCCATCCCCCAGGGTCGAACGCTGCTGAGGGTGGAGGCAAATGAGTGGGCGCTGGTCTACCAGAAGCCCAAGGCAGGGCAACAGCTCTATCAGCTCAATCACTTCACCCGCCTGCGCCTGCAACAACCCGACGGCAGCACGGTGGATGCAGCGTATTGCAATGATCCCGGGCGCGACGCCACGCTCGAGCAATGGCAGGCCAATGACTACGCGCGCCTTCGCGCCAGCGCCAGGGAACTGGCCGCCTCCTGTGTGCAGCGCTTTACCAGCAAGCTGCC
Source organism: Knufia peltigerae (assembly GCA_030247855.1). Lineage (NCBI taxonomy): Eukaryota > Fungi > Ascomycota > Eurotiomycetes > Chaetothyriales > Trichomeriaceae > Knufia > Knufia peltigerae. The sequence continues at coordinate 23,635 of JAPDRN010000174.1, forward strand.
ACAGTTCTTCCCGCAGCCGCTGCCAACAGCCGGCAGCGGTGACGGTACGGCACGCGTGCGGGTCTTCAACTCGGCAACGGAACAGGTCACCATGCTCAGCGATGCCTACTGCCTGGCCGACAACAGCCGGCGCTTCGATGATCCGCGCTGGCCGGCCTCCAGAGACGTCGCCGCGGAGGACAGCGAGGCGGGCAACGTCAGCCTCGGCATCGCCGAAACGGAAACCATGCGCAGCCTGAAGTCGCCGAAGTATCGCGAATATGCCGTGCAGGCAGGGCACCCGTTGATCTTCGACGCGGACGTCCGCCATCGGGGCGCGTTCTGCAGCGGCACGCTCGCTGTACAGATCATTCCGATCACCGGTGTGGACTACGAAGTGAAGCTTGATACCGTGGGTCAGGTCTGCAGACTGAACGTCCATAGTGTCGATCCCGAAGGTGTCCGCCTCGCCGTGCCGGCCAGGCGCGCGCCAGAGACGTGCACGCGTCCAGACTTGGACTACACGACGCTCCCAGCGAAGACGCCACGCGAACCGCTGGACGCCATGGGCGTATTTCTGTTCACCGACAGCGCGTTGCAGGTACAACCGGCGGACCGGGACAGCGCACCGCTGCAGCTGGCCGACGGTCCTGCCGACGCTGCGCGACTGCAGATGCTGCTGCAGCAGATGCTGGCCAAGCCGGGAACCCGCGCCTGCGTGATCGTGCCTGAGCAGGATCATGCCAGCCCATTGAACACGCTGCTGCGCGACTATGTGCTGGAACACGGTGCGGCATTGCCTGGCCTGTGGGAGACCGCCGCGACGGTCAATCAGGCGCGTCGGGCGGACCCGGCAGCGCCGATGGATCTGCAGGCCGCCGTGCAGCACTGCCAAACGCTGGGCCGCTTGGACTTCCGAGTGCAGTAACGCATCTTCTGCTGATGCCGGAACACGAGGTGCGGTAGCGCCGGGCCATGCCCGGCGAGCGCAGCGCGGTATGGTCGCGCAACCCAGCACCCATGCAAGAACGCCGCGACCCCTTCCGGGATCGCGGCGTTTGGCTTCATCCCAGTACCGGCCCGCGGCCGGCACTACCCTCAGGCAGCGACCGTGTTGGCCACGTCCTGGTATTCCTCGATCTGGTCGAAGTTCATGTAGCGGTAGATCTCCGCGCCGCTGGCGGCGATCACGCCCACATCGGCCATGTACTCTTCCTTGGTCGGGATGCGGCCCAGGCGCGAGCAGATTGCCGCCAGTTCCGCCGAACCCAGGTACACGTTGGTGTTGCGGCCCAGACGGTTCGGGAAGTTGCGGGTCGAGGTCGACATCGCGGTGGAGCCTTCGCGGATCTGCGCCTGGTTGCCCATGCACAGCGAGCAGCCCGGCATTTCCATGCGTGCGCCGGTGGCGCCGAAGGTGCCGTACACGCCTTCCTTGGTCAGCTCGGACGCGTCCATCTTGGTCGGCGGGGCCACCCACAGGCGGGTCGGCAGGTCACGCTTGCCTTCCAGCAGCTTCGCAGCGGCACGGAAGTGACCGATGTTGGTCATGCACGAACCAATGAACACTTCGTCGATCTTGGCACCAGCGACTTCGGACAGGGTCTTCACGTCGTCCGGGTCGTTCGGGCAGGCCACGATCGGCTCGTGGATATCGGCCAGGTCGATCTCGATGACGGCCGCGTACTCGGCGTCGGCATCCGGCTCCAGCAGCTCCGGGTTGGCCAGCCACGCTTCCATCTTCTCGATACGGCGCTGCAGCGAACGCGGATCCTGGTAACCCTCGGCAATCATCCACTTCAGCAGCGTGATGTTGCTGGTGAGGTACTCGATGATCGGTTCCTTGTTCAGGCGCACCGAGCAACCGGCAGCCGAACGCTCGGCCGACGCATCGGACAGTTCGAATGCCTGTTCGACCTTCAGTTCCGGCAGGCCTTCGATTTCCAGGATGCGACCGGAGAAGATGTTCTTCTTGCCGGCCTTGGCCACGGTCAGCAGACCCGACTTGATGGCGTACAGCGGGATCGCGTTGACCAGGTCACGCAGGGTCACGCCCGGCTGCATCTTGCCCTTGAAGCGCACCAGCACCGATTCCGGCATGTCCAGCGGCATGACGCCGGTGGCGGCGGCGAAGGCGACCAGGCCCGAACCGGCCGGGAACGAAATGCCCACCGGGAAACGGGTGTGCGAGTCACCACCGGTGCCGACGGTGTCCGGCAGCAGCATGCGGTTGAGCCAGCTGTGGATCACGCCGTCGCCCGGACGCAGCGAGATGCCACCACGGGTGGAGATGAATTCCGGCAGGGTGTGGTGGGTCTTGACGTCCACCGGCTTCGGGTAGGCCGCGGTGTGGCAGAACGACTGCATCACCAGGTCGGCCGAGAAGCCCAGGCAGGCCAGGTCCTTCAGCTCGTCGCGGGTCATCGGGCCGGTGGTGTCCTGCGAGCCCACCGAGGTCATCTTCGGTTCGCAGTAGGTACCCGGGCGCATGCCCTGCCCTTCGGCCAGGCCACAGGCGCGGCCGACCATCTTCTGTGCCAGCGAGAAGCCCTTGCCGGTATCGGCCGGCTGCACCGGCAGGCGGAACAGATCGGTCGGGGCCAGGCCCAGCGCTTCACGCGCCTTGCCGGTCAGGCCACGGCCGATGATCAGCGGAATGCGGCCACCGGCACGCACTTCGTCGAACAGCACTTCGGACTTGACCTGGAACTCGGCGATCACTTCGCCGTTCTTCAGCGCCTTGCCGTCGTACGGACGCAGCTCGACGACATCGCCGTGCTCCATCTTCGACACGTCCAGCTCGATCGGCAGCGCGCCGGCATCTTCCATGGTGTTGTAGAAGATCGGCGCGATCTTCGAACCCAGGCAGACGCCACCGGCGCGCTTGTTCGGGATGTACGGAATATCATCGCCGGTCCACCACAGCACGCTGTTGGTGGCCGACTTGCGCGAGGAACCGGTGCCGACCACGTCGCCGACATAGGCCACCAGGTGGCCCTTGTCCTTCAGCGACAGGATCTGCTGGATCGGGCCGCGCTTGCCGTCTTCTTCCGGGGTGAACGCTGCATCGTCACGCTTGTTCTTCAGCATCGCCAGGGCGTGCATCGGAATGTCCGGGCGGGTGGTGGCATCCGGTGCCGGCGACAGGTCGTCGGTGTTGGTTTCGCCCGGCACCTTGAACACGGTGACGGTCAGGCTCTGCGGCACTTCCGGGTTGCTGGTGAACCACTCGGCATCGGCCCAGCTCTGCATCACGGACTGGGCGTTGGCGTTGCCGGCCTTGGCCTTTTCCTGCACGTCGTGGAAGGCGTCGAACACCAGCAGGGTCTTCTTCAGCGCGTCGGCAGCGATGGCGCCGACGCTGGCATCGTCCAGCAGCTGCACCAGCGGTGCGACGTTGTAACCGCCCAGCATGGTGCCCAGCAGTTCGGTGGCGCGCTCGCGGCTGATCAGCGGGTTCTGCTCGCTGCCCAGTGCGATCGCGGCCAGGTACGAGGCCTTGACCTTGGCAGCGTCATCGACGCCGGCCGGCACGCGGTGGGTCAGCAGGTCGAGCAGGAACTCGGCCTCGCCCTGCGGCGGGTTCTTCAGCAGTTCGATGACATCGGCCGTCTGCTGCGCGGTCAGCGGCAGGGGCGGGATGCCAAGCGCAGCGCGCTCGGCGACGTGGTGGCGGTAGGCTTCCAACATGACAACTCCCGGGTAATGCGTGAGGTGAATAAAAAGTGGGCTCAGGCTTGCGGCACGATCAGCTTCAGGCCCTTGAAGTAGTCGCGATAAAACGTGTCGTTCCAGGTGATCAGGCCATCGCACTGCAGCAGGGCGTGCGCGCCGACCATGAATTCGTCCAGGCTGCGGCGGCTGCCGCTGCGCTGGCGGTGGCGGCGGTGCATTTCACCGGCGCGCAATGCGGACTTGGCCTCCATCGGATTGAAGTGCACGCCCATTTCTTCCAGCGCTTCAAGCACTTCGGCACCGCCGCGCAACGAAGCGCAGACTTCCGCCAGGGTGGCGCCGCACACCACCACGCGGCCACCGACCAGGCTCTGCCGCAGCATCGCCTCGACCGCGTCGGCCTGCGGGCCATTGCTGAGCAGTTCCACCAGCACCGGTGAATCGACGGCGATCATCACGGCTTATTCCTCGTCCCGCACCGCGCGCACGGCGGCCTCGGACGATTCGAAGCCGTCCAGCGAGAACTTGCCGCGGGCGCGGGAGATCGCATCGTCCACGCTCTTGCGCAGGATGATCCGGCTGCCTTCCAGCTCCACCTTCAGCAAGGTGCCCTTGGTCAGGCCCAGCGCATCACGCACTGCCTTGGGCAGGGTGATCTGTCCGCGTTCAGCAACGGTGGCTTCCATGGGGTACGCCTCAAAAAGTATGTATGAATTATACATACCCGTCGCATCCGGAACAAACCACTTGATATGTGACCTTCATCCCGCGTCAGTCGCATCCGGGGGTTAGACTCCTTCGGCAGCCCAGCTGCGCCCCGGCTGGACGCCCCGGCGTTCCTACCGCACCTATCCGCCCCATAAATAAGGAAGTTTCATGCGCGCTCTCACTCTTGCCCTGATGCTGGCTGCCCCGTTGGCCCTGTCGGTCCCGGCGGCCCACGCCTTCAACCCGTTCGGTGCCTACGTAACCGGCACCGAGATCACCCCGGCGCAGATGGACGCGGCGGAGATCGGCAAGACCACCCAGAAGCAGGTCAGCGAGGCCTTTGGTGCACCCAATCGCCGCGAGCAGCTGGGCGACACCCAGGTCTGGTACTACGACTTCACCAAGATCAAGAGCTTCGGCAAGAACATCAACGAATCGACCGTCTTCGAATTCAACAAGGCCGGCGTGCTGACCGCCAAGTCCAAGAGCAACGGCACCAGTGGCGCCAAGACCGGCAACCCGCTGCTCGATGCCGCCAACGGCAAGTAACTCCTGCAACCGATGCATTCCTGGACGGGGCGCCCATGAGCGCCCCGTCTGTGTGCGGGCCGGCGCAAAAACGATGGGGACGCTGACACGAAGGCTACACACATCGCTGTAACCTTGCGTTCCAAGCCTGCCGGGTCATTGCCGGGCGCTGGATCGCCGATACTGAGCAGGATCCGGGGCCGGAGTGCCACCGGCAAACGCAAGCAGGCCCGCCCATGCGGGCCACTGCAAGCCATCCGCAAGAGGAGTCATCCCGCATGAGCGATTCGTTCTCCACCCGCAGCCAGCTGGACGTCGGCGGCAAGACCTACGACTACTTCAGCCTGCCCAAGCTGGGCCAGCGCTTCGACATCTCCCACCTGCCCTACTCGATGAAGATCCTGCTGGAGAATCTGCTCCGGCACGAGGATGGCGGCGTCACCGTCGGCAAGGATCACATCGAGGCCGTCGCCCGCTGGCAGCCCAGCGCAGAGCCCGACACCGAAATCGCCTTCATGCCCGCACGCGTGGTCCTGCAGGACTTCACCGGCGTGCCCTGCGTGGTCGACCTGGCCGCGATGCGTGATGCGGTGGTCAAGCTGGGCGGTCGCCCGGAACAGATCAATCCGCTGATTCCCTCCGAACTGGTCATCGACCACTCGGTGCAGGTGGATGTGTTCGGCAAGCCCGACGCACTGGACCTCAACGGCAAGATCGAGTTCCAGCGCAACCAGGAACGCTACGGCTTCCTGCGCTGGGGCCAGAAGGCCTTCGACAACTTCAAGGTGGTGCCGCCCAACACCGGCATCGTCCACCAGGTGAACCTGGAAAACCTCGCCCGCGTGGTGATGACCGCGGACAAGGATGGCAAGGCGATCGCCTACCCCGATACCGTGTTCGGCACCGACAGCCACACCACGATGATCAACGGCATCGGCGTGCTCGGCTGGGGCGTGGGCGGCATCGAGGCAGAAGCAGCCATGCTCGGCCAGCCCTCGTCGATGCTGATTCCGCAGGTGGTCGGCTTCAAGCTGACCGGCAAGCTGCCCGAAGGCGCCACCGCCACCGACCTGGTGCTGACCGTCACCCAGATGCTGCGCAAGCTCGGCGTAGTCGGCAAGTTCGTCGAGTTCTATGGCGACGGCCTGCAGCACCTGCCACTGGCCGACCGCGCGACCATCGGCAACATGGCCCCGGAATACGGCGCCACCTGCGGCATCTTCCCGATCGACAACGAATCGCTGACCTACCTGCGCCTGTCCGGCCGCAGCGAAGAGCAGATCGCCCTGGTCGAAGCCTATGCCAAGGCGCAGGGCCTGTGGCACGACGCCAACAGCCCGCATGCGCAGTACAGCACCACACTGGAACTGGACATGGGCACGGTGAAGCCCTCGCTGGCCGGCCCCAAGCGTCCGCAGGACCGCGTGCTGCTGGAAGACGTGCAGAAGAACTACCGCGACGCCCTGGTCGGCATGACCGCCAACCGTGACAAGCGCAGCGAGGATGTCTCCACCTTCGTCAATGAAGGTGGCGGCGCCGCCGTGGGCAACGAGCAGTTGGCCAGGGGCTACGCCGACATCGAGATGGACGGCAGGAAGGTGCGGCTGAAGGATGGCGCGGTGGTCATCGCCGCCATCACCTCGTGTACCAACACCTCCAACCCGGCGGTGATGATCGGCGCCGGCCTGCTGGCCCGCAACGCGGCCGCCAAGGGCCTGGACCGCAAGCCGTGGGTCAAGACCTCGCTCGGCCCAGGCTCGCGTGTGGTCACCGACTATCTGGAAAAGGCCGGTGTACTCACCGAGCTGGAAAAGATCGGCTTCTATGTGGTCGGCTATGGCTGCACCACCTGCATCGGCAACTCCGGCCCGCTGCCGACCGAAGTCAGCGCCGGCATCGCCAGTGGCGACTTGGTGGTGACCTCGGTGCTGTCGGGCAACCGCAACTTCGAGGGCCGCGTGCACCCCGAAGTGAAGATGAACTACCTGGCCAGCCCGCCGCTGGTAGTGGCCTATGCCATTGCCGGCACCACCGACATCGACCTGACCACCGAGCCGCTGGGCACCGGCAGCGATGGCCAGCCGGTGTACCTGCGCGACATCTGGCCGAGCAACAAGGAAATCGGCGACGTCATCGCCGCTACCGTCGGCCCGGAGATGTTCAAGCAGAACTACGCGGACGTATTCAAGGGCGATACCCGCTGGAACACCATCGCCTCGCCGGACGGTGACCTGTACGCGTGGAGCGATGCATCCACCTACATCAAGAACCCACCGTACTTCGATGGCATGACCATGCAGGTCGGCAGCATCGACGACGTGCACGGCGCGCGCGTGATGGGCCTGTTCGGTGATTCGATCACCACCGACCACATCTCCCCGGCCGGCAACATCAAGAAGGATTCGCCGGCGGGCCGCTTCCTGCAGGAGCGTGGTGTGCAGCCGGCCGACTTCAACAGCTACGGCAGCCGCCGCGGCAACGATGACGTGATGGTCCGCGGCACCTTCGCCAACATCCGCATCAAGAACCTGATGTTCGGTGGCGAAGAAGGCGGCAACACCCTGTACTACCCGACCAACGGCGGCCAGCCGGAAAAGCTGGCGATCTACGACGCGGCGATGAAGTACAAGGCCGACAAGGTGCCGCTGGTGGTGCTGGCCGGCAAGGAATACGGCACCGGCTCCTCGCGCGACTGGGCAGCCAAGGGCACCCTGCTGCTGGGTGTGAAGGCGGTCATCGCCGAGAGCTTCGAACGCATCCATCGTTCGAACCTGGTCGGCATGGGCGTGCTGCCGCTGCAGTACCGCAACGGCGAAAACGCACAGTCGCTGGGCCTGGATGGTTCGGAAGTGATCGATGTCACCGGCCTGCAGGATGGCGCCAGCAAGCGCGCCACGGTCACCGCGACCAAGGCCGATGGCACGAAGAAGACCTTCGAAGTGTCAGTGATGCTGCTGACCCCGAAGGAAGTGGAGTACTTCCGTCATGGTGGCCTGCTGCAGTACGTGCTGCGCCAGCTGGCTGCGCGTTGATCGATCGCACTGCATAGGTAGAGCCAGGCCATGCCTGGCTGCTGTCAGCGCAAAGACAAAAGGGCCGGATCCTCACGGATCCGGCCCTTTGCGTTACACGTTCATGGGCGCACACCAAACAGATGCCACGCGGTCCGCTGCGGTGGCCCATGCGCATCCAGAAAGCCCAGCCCCTCTTCCCACAGCGTGTGCCCGTCGGCCGCATCGACATTGATGACCTGCACCACCATCACACCTCCCGCATGTGGGGTGTCCTCCGCGCGGTAGCAGACCGCCCCCTGGCCATTGCGATACAGGTTGAACTGGAATCCCGATGGGCACTGCACGCCGGTCACCTGATAGCCGCTGACCACTCCACTGTCCATGGTATTCATGTGGATCGAGTAGAGCGCCAGCCCGCCCGCATGCGGAGCCAGCTGCAGGCGCACCGGTGCGGTTTCGCCCAGCACCAGCACCGGGAAATCCAGTTGCACGGGAGGGGCGGCCACCGCCGCCGGCAGGCAGGAAAAAGAGAAAATCAGGGAGACAACCAGGGTACGGACCATCGCTCGACTCCTTCAGAAGCATGTCGAGCGATGATTGCAGTCGGCAGGTACGGCTGTCTTTCAGAGAACGACGAAATCCCCATCACCAGCCCTTACCGCCGCGGTGCATCCGGGTCGGTACGCAGCGCCTTCAACAGACCCCACATGTAGAACGCCAGGATGAACGAGAACGGCAGGCCGCACAGCACCACCGCCGTCTGCATCGCGCTGAAGTTGCCGGCCAGCAGCAGGCCGACGCTGGCCACGGTGATGCCCGCCGCCCAGAACACGCGCAGCCAGATCGGCGCGTCATGCCCATCCTCCACGCCATCATCGACACGCCGGGTGCACAGGTTGGCGATCATCAGCGTTCCCGAATCGACCGGGGTCAGGAACAGCACGAAACCAATCACCACCGCCGCACCAGCGATGTACGGCGCAGCGGGCAGATACTCCAGCAGCTTGAACAGGGTCATCGCCGCGTCATGCTGGGCCACTTCACCCAGCACCGCCTGGCCATGGTTCAGCACAAGATCGATGGCGGTGTTGCCGAAGATCGACAGCCACGCCAGGGTGAAGCCGAGCGGGATCAGCAGCACGCCCATGATCACTTCACGAATGGTGCGGCCACGCGAGATACGCGCCACGAACAGGCCCACGAACGGCGCCCAGGCAATCCACCACGCCCAGTAGAACAGCGTCCACGAGCCCATCCACTCACGCCCCTTCGGGTCATTGAGGTACATGTCGAAGCTCTTGCGCACGAACGCGCCCAGATAGTCGCCGGTGTTCTGCACCAGCCCGTCGAACAGGTGCAGGGTCGGCCCGGTCACCAGCACGAACAGCAGCAGCAGGCACAGCAGGCGCACGTTGAGGTTGGACAGCCAGGCAATGCCCTTCTCCACACCAGCAACGACGCCGATGGTGGCCACGGCCATCATCACCAACACGATCGCCACCAGCACCTGCGGCGTATCCGGGATGTGGAACAGGTAGACCAGGCCGGACTGCACCACCAGCGCACCAATGCCGAGGTTGGTGACCATCGAGATCAGCGTCGCCAGGATGCCGAAGCCATCGACCATGTCACCGATGCGGCCATGGATGCGCTCGCCGAAGATCGGGTACAGCGCCGAACGCAGCGCCAGCGGCAGGTTGCGACGGTAGGCGAAGTAGCCCAGCGCCACGCCGACCAGCGCGTACAGCGCCCAGCCGTGCAGGCCCCAGTGCAGGAAGGTCAGCACCATCGCTTCGCGGCCGGCCGCAACGGTGCCGCCGGGCTGCCCGGGCGGGTTGAGGAAATGGTCCAGCGGCTCGTAGGCACCGTAGTACAGCAGCGCGATGCCGATGCCGGCCGAGAACAGCATCGACACCCAGGCCACGTAGCCGAAGGCGGGCGATTCCTCGTTATGGCCCAGGCGGATGCGGCCATACGGCGAGAACGCCAGCCACAGCACGAAGCCCAGGCAGGCCACGATCAACAGCATGTACCACCAGCCGAACGCCGCCGAGACCTCGGCCTGCGCCCATTGCAGCCAATGCTCGCTGGCCTCCGGGAAGAACACGGTCAACGCACCGAGGATGCCGATGGAGACCGACGAGCTGAAGAACACGAAACGGTTCAAGCGCAGGGGCGAGCGCTTGGGATGAGCCAGGGAAGACATGGGGTCGTCTCATCAGTCCAAGGAGGCACATGGGCGGGGCCGGACCGGAAACCGGGCCCATGGCGTGGGGGCGCGACCGGCATCGTAGGGTTTATTGATTGAACGTTCAATCAATAAAAAGTATGATCTTCACCAGCCCGGCAGTCCGGGTCGCAATCCGTGGAGAGACAATGCCGAAGAAAGGCGTGGAACCGGTCCGCCGCGAGCAGCTGATCCGGGCCACTTTCCAGACCATCGACGAGATCGGCATGGCCGATGCCACCGTCGCCACCATCGCAAGGAAGGCCGGCCTGTCCAGCGGCATCGTCGCCCATTACTTCGGCGACAAGGACGGCCTGCTCAATGCGGCGATGCGGCAGATCCTGCGCGAGCTGAAGGCCGCCGTTGCCCGCTATCGCGACGCCGCCGCCGGCGACGCACGTTCACAGCTTCGCGCCATCGTCGATGGCAACTTCGACGACAGCCAGACCAACGGGACCGCCATGCGCGTATGGCTGACCTTCTGGGCCGCGAGCATGCATCAGCCGGAACTTGCGCGGCTGCAGCGCGCCAACGACCAGCGACTGTTCTCCAACCTCTGCCATCAGTTCAACCGCCAGTTGCCGCATGCACAGGCACGCCTGTCCGCACGCGGGCTGGCCGCGATGATCGACGGCCTGTGGCTGCGCGGCAGCCTGGTCGGTGGTGACTTCAACGCCGACAAGGCCCGCCGCATCGCCTACGGCTACATCGATTTCCAATTGCAGGCCAACGCGCGCTGAGCGCGCCACGACCCCGCCCCAACCCTTCCAGGAGCAAGCCGATGACCACCCTGCCCGTGCAACAGCTCTACATCCACGGCCGCCGCGTCGACGCCACCAGTGGCAAGACCTTCCAGACCGTCAACCCTGCCACTGGCCAGGTGCTGGCTGAAGTGCAGATCGCCAGCCAGGCCGATGTCGAGCGCGCGGTCGAAAGCGCCAGCGAAGGCCAGAAGGTGTGGGCAGCGATGACCGCAATGGAGCGCTCGCGCATCCTGCGCCGCGCCGTTGAGATCCTGCGCGAGCGCAATGACGAGCTGGCCCATCTGGAAACCTTGGATACCGGCAAGGCGCTGGCCGAAACCACCACGGTGGACATCGTCACCGGCGCCGACGTGCTGGAGTACTACGCCGGCTTGGCCACCGCCATCGAAGGCATCCAGCTGCCGCTGCGCGAATCGAGCTTCTTCTACACCCGCCGCGAGCCGCTGGGCGTGGTCGCCGGCATCGGCGCCTGGAATTACCCGATCCAGATCGCCATGTGGAAGTCGGCCCCGGCGCTGGCCGCCGGCAACGCAATGGTGTTCAAGCCGTCCGAAGTGACCCCGCTGACCGCGATCAAGCTCGCCGAGATCTACACCGAAGCCGGCGTGCCGGACGGCGTGTTCAACGTCGTGCAGGGCCCTGGCCGCGAGATCGGCAACTGGCTGACCGAGCACCCGGTTATCGAGAAGATCTCGTTCACCGGCGGCGTTGCAACCGGCAAGAAGGTCATGGCCAGCGCCGCGTCGTCGTCGCTGAAGGAAGTGACGATGGAACTGGGCGGCAAGTCGCCGCTGGTGATCTGTGACGACGCCGACCTGGACCGCGCCGCCGACATCGCAGTGATGGCCAACTTCTTCAGCTCCGGCCAGGTCTGCACCAACGGCACCCGCGTGTTCGTGCCGCGCAGCATGCTGGCCGCGTTCGAAGCCGCCGTGGTCGAGCGGGTCAAGCGCATCCGCATCGGCGACCCGATGGCCGCCGAGACCAACTTCGGCCCGCTGACCAGCTTCCCGCACATGGAAAACGTGCTGCGCTTCATCGAAAGCGGCAAGAGCGAAGGCGCGCGCCTGCTGATCGGCGGCGGTCGTGCCACCGATGCTGCCCTGGCCGACGGCGCCTATGTGCTGCCGACCGTGTTCTCCGACTGCCGCGACGACATGACGATTGTCCGCGAAGAAATCTTCGGGCCGGTGATGAGCATCCTCGCCTACGACGATGAGGATGAAGTGGTGCGTCGCGCCAACGACACCACCTTCGGCCTGGCCGCAGGTGTGGTCAGCAAGGACATCAGCCGCGCACATCGCATCATCCATCGCCTGGAAGCCGGCATCTGCTGGATCAACACCTGGGGCGAGTCGCCGGCGGAAATGCCGGTGGGTGGCTACAAGCAGTCCGGCGTTGGCCGCGAGAACGGCATCTCCACCCTCGGCCACTACACCCGCATCAAGTCGGTGCAGGTCGAACTGGGCGACTACGCCAGCGTGTTCTGACCGGCGCGTCCTGAGCACCGCCCATCGTCCGGCCACCGCGCCGATCCGACATTCCGCCGGGACGCCTGCATGCAGCGCGCCCGGCCTGCAGGAGAGCAACCATGAGCACCCATAACGAGTACGACTACATCATCATCGGCGCCGGTTCGGCCGGCAATGTGCTGGCCACCCGCCTCACCGAAGATGCCGATGTCAGCGTGCTGCTGCTGGAAGCCGGTGGCCCGGACTACCGGCTCGACTTCCGTACCCAGATGCCTGCCGCACTGGCCTTCCCGCTGCAGGGCCGCCGCTACAACTGGGCGTACAAGACCGATCCCGAGCCCTTCATGAACAACCGCCGGATGGATTGCGGTCGTGGCAAGGGCCTGGGCGGTTCGTCGCTGATCAACGGCATGTGCTACATCCGCGGCAACGCGATGGACTACGACAACTGGGCCGGCATGCCAGGCCTGGAAGACTGGACCTACCTGGACTGCCTGCCGTACTTCCGCAAGGCCGAAACCCGTGACATCGGCGCCAACGACTACCACGGCGGTGACGGCCCGCTGCGCGTCACCACGCCCAAGGCCGGCAACAACGAACTGTTCGCGGCGATGGTCGAGGCCGGCGTGCAGGCCGGTTACCCGCGCACCGACGACCTCAACGGCTACCAGCAGGAAGGCTTCGGCCCGATGGACCGCACCGTCACGCCGAAGGGCCGCCGCTCCAGCACCGCGCGTGGCTACCTGGACCTGGCCAAGCCGCGCCCGAACCTGACCATCGTCACCCACGCGCTGACCGACCGCATCCTGTTCTCGGGCAAGCGCGCAGTGGGCGTGCAGTGGCTGCACAACGACCAGCCGCAGCGCGCCACCGCACGCCGCGAAGTGCTGCTCTGCGGCGGTGCCATCGCCTCGCCGCAGATCCTGCAGCGCTCCGGCGTTGGTCCGGCCGACCTGCTGCGCAGCCTGGACATCGACCTGGTGCACCACCTGCCCGGCGTCGGCGCCAACCTGCAGGACCATCTGGAAATGTACCTGCAGTACGAGTGCAAGAAGCCGGTCTCGCTGGCCCCGGCACTGAAGCTGTACAACCAGCCGGCAATCGGCGCCGAATGGCTGTTCCTGGGCAGCGGCATCGGCGCCAGCAACCAGTTCGAAGCTGGCGGTTTCATCCGCAGCGATGCCGAATTCGACTGGCCCAACCTGCAGTATCACTTCCTGCCGGTGGCGATCAATTACAACGGCTCCAATCCGATCAAGGCGCACAGCTTCCAGATGCATGTCGGCTCGATGCGCTCGCCCAGCCGTGGCCGCATCCACGTGCGCTCGAAGGATCCGCGCGAAGATCCCAGCATCCTGTTCAACTACATGTCGCACGACCAGGACTGGCGCGAATTCCGTTCGGCAATCCGGATCACCCGCGAGATCTTCGCGCAGCCGGCGCTGGCACCGTACAGCGGCCGCGAGATCTCGCCAGGCAGCGCGCTGCAGACCGATGCGCAGATCGATGCGTTCGTGCGCGAGCATGCCGAGACCGCCTACCACCCATCGTGCTCGAACAAGATGGGCCACGCCGATGATCCGATGGCGGTGGTCGACGCCCAGGGTCGCGTGCATGGCCTGGAAGGCCTGCGCATCGTCGATGCCTCGATCATGCCGCAGGTGGTCACCGGCAACCTCAACGCACCAACCATCATGATCGCCGAGAAGCTGGCCGATGTGATCCGTGGACGCGCCCCGCTGCCGCGCAGCACTGCGCCGTACTACAAGGCCAACGGCGCGCCGGTGCGCTCGCAGGGCTGACGCAAGCGGCCTGCCCATGACGCGGGTAGTGCCGGCCGCTGGCCGGCACTGTCCACGCCGCCGATCACCGTGATTGCCGGCCAGCGGCCGGCACTACCCGAAATGCAGAGGCTCCTTGCGGGGCCTCTTCGCGTTTTCCCTACGGGACGGTATGCTGCGGAGAGCGGTTCTGGCGGATACTGTCCGCGCCGCACCCATCATTACGATTCCTGGAGGGGGAATATGAGTCTGGATCGTCCCTGGCTGCAGAGCTATCCGAAAGGCGTTCCCGCCGAAATCGACGTCAACGAGTTCCATTCGGTGGTTTCGGTCTTCGACGCCTCCGTCGCGAAGTACCGCGACCGACCGGCCTACTCCAGTTTCGGCAAGACCCTCACCTACGGTGAGACCGACGCCCTGGTCGAACAGTTCGCCGCTTACCTGCTGGGCGAGTTGAAGCTCAAGAAGGGCGACCGCGTCGCCCTGATGATGCCCAACTGCCTGCAATACCCGGTGGCGACCTTCGGCGTGCTGCGTGCCGGCTTGACCGTGGTCAACGTCAACCCGCTGTACACCGCGCGCGAGCTGAAGCATCAGCTGGTCGATGCCGGGGTGGCCGCGATCGTGGTGGTGGACAACTTCGGCGACACCGTCGAACAGGTCATCGCCGATACGCCGGTCAAGCATGTGGTCACCACCGGCCTGGGTGACCTGCTCGGCACCAAGGGCGCGATCGTCAACTTCGTGCTCAAGTACATCAAGAAGATGGTGCCCAACTACCATCTGAAGGGCGCGATCCGCTTCAAGCAGGCGCTCAAGCTGGGCAGCCGCCACACCCTGCCGAAGGTCGAGATCGACCACGACGACGTGGCGTTCCTGCAGTACACCGGCGGCACCACCGGTGTGGCCAAGGGCGCGATGCTGACCAACCGCAACCTGATTGCCAACATGCAGCAGGCCTCGGCCTGGATCAGCGCATCGGGCATCGAGATGGGCAAGGAATGGATCATCACCGCCCTGCCGCTGTACCACATCTTCGCGTTGACGGCGAACGGCCTGGTCTTCATGAAGTTCGGTGGCTGCAACCACCTCATCACCAACCCGCGTGACATGAAGGGCTTCGTCAAGGAGCTCAAATCGGTGCGCTTCACCGCGATCACCGGCGTCAACACGCTGTTCAACGGCCTGCTCAACACCCCCGGCTTCGACACCGTCGATTTCTCCTCGCTGAAGGTGACCCTGGGCGGCGGCATGGCCGTGCAGCGCGCGGTCGCCGAGCGCTGGAAGAAGACCACCGGCGTCACCCTGGTCGAGGCCTACGGCCTGACCGAGACCTCACCGGCGGCCTGCATCAACCCGCTTACCCTGGCCGAGTACAACGGCTCGATCGGCCTGCCGATTCCGTCCACCGATGCCTGCATCAAGGACGACAACGGCAACATCCTTGCGCTGGGTGAAGTGGGCGAACTGTGCATCCGCGGCCCGCAGGTGATGAAGGGCTACTGGCAGCGCCCGGATGAAACCGCCAAGGCCATCGACGCCGACAACTGGCTGCACACCGGTGACATGGCGAAGATGGACGAGCACGGCTTCTTCTACATCGTCGACCGCAAGAAGGACATGATCCTGGTGTCCGGCTTCAACGTGTACCCGAATGAAGTCGAAGACGTGATCGCGATGATGCCGGGCGTGCTGGAAGTGGCTGCGGTGGGCGTACCGGACGAGAAGTCCGGCGAGGTGGTCAAGGTGGTCATCGTCAAGAAGGACCCGAACCTGACCGCCGAGATGGTCAAGGAGCACGCCCGGGCCAACCTGACCGGCTACAAGCACCCCAGAATCGTTGAATTCCGAAAAGAGCTGCCGAAGACCAATGTCGGCAAGATCCTGCGCCGCGAACTCCGCGATACGCCCGCCCCGTAAGGGTTTCCGGAAAGTTGAACGCACTCAGGCCCGGGTCGGCAGCGACCCGGGCCTTTTCGCGTGCGCTGGCCCGGGGCCGGTGTAGCATCGCCGCGTGAGTGGACCGTTCGGCCCGCCGGCCACCACCTTGATCTGCGGGCCGCACCGCCGAGGACCCTTCCATGAGTACCATCGAAAAGCTGCCCAGCAGCGGTTCGCCCTATGCCACCATCCGCACCCAGGACAGCGCCGACGGCGCCGCCCACTGGCTGTTCATGCACGCCGACGCCTCCACCGGCGTGCGTCCCTGCTGCCGCAAGGACATGCTGGACGAGATGTGGAGCTACATGAGCGCCATCACCCGCGGCCCGGCGCAACGCCACAGCGGCCAGCTGCGCCATTTCGTGCTGGCCTCCGACGCCGCCGCCTACAACCTCGGCGGCGACCTGGACCTGTTCACCCGCCTGATCCGGGAGGGCAACCGCGATCTGCTGCTGACCTACGCCCAACGCTGCGTGGAAGGCGTGCACCACCTGCACACCGGCTTCGGCGGCGACGTCCGCTCGATCGCCCTGATCCAGGGCGATGCACTGGGTGGCGGCCTGGAAATGGCCCTGGCCTGCCACACCATCGTGGCCGAGGAAGGTTGCGGCATGGGCCTGCCCGAAGTGCTGTTCGGCCTGTTCCCGGGCATGGGCGCCTACTCGTTCCTGTGCCGCCGGGTGTCGCCGCAGCTGGCCGAGAAGATCATCCTCGACGGCCGTGTCTACAGCGCCGAGGAGATGCACGCGATGGGCGTGGTCGACGTGCTGGTCAGGAAAGGTGAGGGTCGCAGTGCAGTGGAAGAGATGATCCGCCAGCAGCAGCGCCTGCCGCAGTCGTACCTGGCGATGAATGCCGCGCGCAACCTGGCGCAGACGGTCAGCTACGACGAACTGCTGGAAATCACCAAGGTCTGGGTCGATTCGGCACTGGCCCTGGGCGATCGTTCGCTGCGCACCATGGACCGTTTGATCAAGGCCCAGAACCGACGCGCCAATCTGGATGTGGCCTGATACGTTCCCCTCCCCCGCAGGGTTCAAGCCCGGCTGGCCACCGGGCTTTTTTTATGGGCCGTGCGAGCATGGGCAATCCACCGCACAGGCCGGGAAGGCCCGGCGCTAGCGTTCGCCGTCGTCGGCCACGCCGCGTGCCTTGCGTTCGGCGCGCGCATCAAGCGCGTGTCGGCCTTCCTTGATTGCCCCCTGCAGCACCGCAAGACGCTGCCGCCATTCGGCTTTGAGCTGCCAGTCGGCCATCCGCATCAACTCACCGGCGCGGTTGGACGCGCGCACCAGGCCCAGGTTGCTGGCTACGCCCTTGATCGCATGCGACTGCTCGCGGAAAGCGCCCCAGCGTGCCGCTTCGCCATCGCCTTCGGCCTTGCGCAGGCACGATTCGGCATCATCCAGGCACTGGCGGATGAACTCGCGTTCGAAACCCTCGCCCATTCCCAGCGACGCCAGTTCATCAAGCACGCCGGTATCAAGCACGCCATCGAGGTTGGTGACGGTCCGCACGATCGGCGGCGCACTGGACTTGAGCTGGGCGTTGTTGGCGATCTCGGCCAGGGTGTCCAGCAGGCGCACGGCCACCACAGGCTTGGCCAGGAACGCATGTGCACCGGCCTGGGTACAGCGCTGGATCGCCTCAGGAGTGACGTCGGCGCTGAGCACCAGCACCGGCGTGCGCGGGCCGCCACCGGCCTGCATCACCCGCAGCTCCTTCAGCATGTCCAGGCCACTCATGCCCGGCATGTGCAGATCGACGATGGCCGCATCGAACTCGCTTTCGGCCAATGCATCCAGCACCGCTTCGCCACCATCGACGCACAGCACCTTGTGCCCGGCCTTCTGCAGCAGCCGTTGCAGCACCATGCGGTTGGCCTCGTGATCGTCGGCCACCAGGATCTGCATGCTGCGTACGCGCGCGCGATGACGCAGGAACGGATCAGCGAACGCGATGACATTGCCGCCGGCACCGGCTTCGTCGCCCGCAGCGAGGGTCGGCACCGCACCCGGCACCACCGGCTGCGGTGGCGCAAACGGGAGCTCCACCCAGAAGTGGCTGCCCTGCGGTGGGTTGTCCAGGTAACCGATCTCGCCGTCCATCGCTTCGACCAGTCCCTTGGCGATGGTCGTGCCCAGGCCGGTACCTTCATGACGACGGGCCATGCTGACGTCGGCCTGCTCGAAGGCCTCGAACAGGCGTGGGCGCATCGCCGGTGCGACGCCGATGCCGGTGTCAAGAATGTCGAAGCGCAGCCGCACCCCACCCTGGGTGTCGGCGTGGACAACGCTGACGCGGATCTCGACCCGGCCGTGGTCGGTGAACTTGACCGCATTGCCGGCCAGGTTGAGCAGGATCTGCCGCAGATGCCCGACATCGCCGCGCAGCGTCGGCGGCACGGTCTCGGCCACCTTCACCCGATAGTCCAGGCGCTTGGCCTTGGCCTGCGGCAACAGGATCAGGCCGATGGCCTGGATCACTTCGGAAAGAACGAAATCCTCGGCAACGACGCGCAGCTTGCCAGCCTCGATCGCCGAGATGTCCAGCACTTCCTCGACCAGCGCCAGCAGACTGCGCGATGACGCCTGGATAGTACTCACGCACTCACGCTGCTCGTCATCCAGGCGCGTGGTCGCCAACACTTCTGTCATGCCATTCAATCCATTGAGTGGGGTACGAAACTCGTGGCTCATGTTGGCCAGGAATCGACTCTTGGCTTCGCTGGCGCGCCGCGCCTCGGCCATCGCTTCGGTCAACTGCCGCAGCAGCGTGGAAAAATACAGCGGAACCGCGGCCAGGCCAAGCCACAGGCCGATGGCCAGGCGTGCGTTCTGCTGCCAGTACGGGGTTGACAGTGCGGTACTGCCGAAGCTGACCATCGCCATCGCCACGGCCACATACAGATAGTTGTTGCCGAAGCGCATGCCGTTGCCCACCGTCACCCACATCACCACGATGTAGACCCATGACAGTGGCTCACCCATCTGGATCATGCCGGCGGCGATCAGTCCGTAGTCGGCCAGCATGCCCAGTACGCGGCGCGGATCGGAGCGCTGCGGTCGCCACAGCAGCCAGCCAAACAACAGCAGCGACAGGCTCAGGCCGGTCAGCACGATCGCCAGTACACCGACATACTGCGTATGCGGCAGATCATGCCGCGCCGAAGGCAGCAGCACGTAAGCCAGGATCAGGCTGATCAGGACGATGCGGACGATCTGCTGCCCGTGCTCGCTGTCCTGGCGCTGGGACAGGCGCAACCGCAAGCGCGACAGCAGGCGTTTCACGCGCCCAGTCCCGGCCGTGCAGAGGCCGTGGAGTGCTCGGCGCAGATCTGTTCCAGCTGCTCGCGACCGCGCAGCAACGCGTCCACGCACCGCGGATCGAACAGGCGCCCACGCTGGGCGTACAGGTAGGCCATGGTGGCTTCCATCGTCCACGCTTCCTTGTAGGGGCGCGGCGAGATCAGCGCATCGAACACGTCGGCCACGGCGACGATGCGTGCCTCCAGCGGAATCGCATCGCCGACCAGGCCATCGGGATAACCACTGCCGTCGTAACGCTCATGGTGGCGCAGCGCGATCAATGCACCGACCTGGATGAAGCGGTTCTGGCTGCCACTGAGCAGTTCATGGCCAATACGCGGATGCCGACGCATGATCGCCAGCTCCTCATCATTGAGCTTGCCCTGCTTGAGCAGCACCGCATCGGGAATGGCGATCTTGCCCATGTCATGCAGCGGCGCAGCCATTTCGATCAACTTGACGTCGTCTTCCGGCAGGCCCAGCTGCTCGGCGATCAGGCCAGCCACGCGCGCCATCCGTTCAAGGTAGGCACTGGTGCCGGCATCACGGAACTCGATCGCACGTGCCAGCCGCGAAAGCGTCTCGCGCTCGCGCTCCTCCACCTCATGCATGCTGGCCAGCAGTCGCTGCTCCAGTGACAGCGCACGCTGCTTCACGTTCTCGGTCTGCTGGCGCAACTGCAACAGGTTGTAGCAGCGTGCGCGCAACTCGCGCGGGCGGATCGGCTTGACCAGGAAATCGATCACGCCGGCTTCGAGCGCTGCCTGCCGGATCGGCTCGTCGCCGACCACGGTGATCAGGATCACCGGAATATCGCGATGTTTGGGCAGCCGACGGAAGCGGCGGGCGAATTCCAGCCCGTCCATCTCCGGCATGCGGTAATCGAGAAGCAGCAGGTCGACCGGGTACGATTCGCACCATGCCAACGCGGTCAACGGATCGCCGAAGTCATGCACGCTCAGTTCCGGCGCGATGTCCTCGATGACGTGACGAAGCATCGTCCGTGCGGAAGTCTGGTCGTCGACGATGACGATGTTCAAGGCGTTCTCTGCCTGCTTTCTCGACCATGCTGAAAGGTCAGCGGGCGAGGATACCCCGCCGCTGTGCACACTGGCACCCTGCATCGGCTCGACTCCCGTCACAAGCTCCCCGATTCATGATCGTCATCACAGTGTGAAGCGGATTCTCCACATTGCGGCCTCCCCTGACGCCATCAAGCCATAGCCGGTGTCAAAGTTGTGCAATAACGATACGCCGAGTGCGGGACGCGTCAATCACGCCGTCTCAAACCGAGACGGCGCGCACAAACAGACGCCGAAAAAGCCGGTTATTGCTCCGGACGCATGTACGGGAACAGCAACACGTCGCGGATCGAGCTGCTGCCGGTCAGCAGCATCACCAGCCGATCGACACCGATGCCGAGACCTCCGGTCGGCGCCATTCCATACTCCAGCGCACGGATGTAGTCGGCGTCGTAGTGCATGGCTTCGTCGTCGCCGCCTTCCTTCGCCGCCACCTGCGCCTGGAAGCGCTGGGCCTGGTCTTCCGGGTCGTTCAGCTCGGAGAATCCGTTGGCCAGTTCCTTGCCGTTGACGAACAGTTCGAAGCGGTCGGTATAGCCCGGATCGTTGTCGTTGGCGCGGGCCAGCGGCGAGACCTCCACCGGGTGATCGGTGATGAAGGTGGGCTGGATCAGGGTGTGCTCGACGGTGGCTTCGAAGATCTCCAGCAGCAGCTTGCCCCAGCCGTAGGACGGCTTGACGCGGATCTTCAGGCGCTCGCAATGGCGCAGCAGCGCGTCACGGTCGGTGCAGTCGGCCGCGGAGATTTCCGGGTTGTGGTGGCGTACCGCCTCGTCCATGCGCCAGCGGCGGAACGCCGGGCCCAGGTCGATGTTGGCGCCGTCCCACTCGACCACCGTGGAGCCGTTCACCGACTGCGCCACGTCACGGATCACGCCTTCGGTCAGGTCCATGATCTCGTTGTACGTGGCATAGGCCTCGTACAGTTCCATCATGGTGAATTCCGGGTTGTGGCGGGTGCTGACGCCTTCGTTGCGGAAGTTGCGGTTGATCTCGTAGACGCGCTCCAGGCCACCGACGGTCAGGCGCTTGAGGTACAGCTCCGGCGCCACGCGCAGGTACAGGTCAAGGTCCAGCGCATTGTGGTGGGTGGTGAACGGCTTGGCCGCCGCGCCGCCGGGGATGTAATGCATCATCGGCGTTTCGACTTCGAGGAAGTCGCGGTTGTCCAGCCAGGCACGCATCGCACGGATGATCTTCGAGCGCTTGATGAACACCGCGCGCGACTCCGGCGTCACGATCAGATCGACATAGCGCTGGCGGTAGCGCTGCTCGACGTCGGCCAGGCCATGCCACTTGTCCGGCAGCGGGCGCAGCGACTTGGTCAGCAGGCGGATCGACTCGGCCTTGACCGACAGCTCACCGGTCTTGGTACGGGTCAGGCCACCTTCGACAGCGATGATGTCGCCCACGTCCCAGCCCTTGAAGGCGGTGTAGGCATCGCCCAGCACGCTGCCCTGCAGGAACAGCTGGATGCGGCCGGATTCGTCCTGGATCTGGGCGAAGCTGGCCTTGCCCATGACCCGCTTGGCCATCAGGCGACCGGCCATCTTCACCTGGCGGCCGTTGCCTTCCAGGGTTTCGGCGGTCCACTGCTCCGCATCGGCGAACTCGTTCTGCAGGCTGCCGGCGAAGTCCTCGCGACGGAAGTCGTTCGGGTACGCGATGCCCTGCCCACGCAGCGCTTTGAGTTTCTCACGGCGCTCGGCGATCAACTTGTTTTCGTCGACGGGGGGGGTATCGGTAGCTTCGCTCATGGATCTGCGGGAATCGTGTAGTGAGGGGGAGTCTTGCGCCCGGCGCAGCCGGTTGCCCAGCATACCAAAAGCGCCCTGCCCCGGCCCCTGGGCGGCCCCTCCCCTGCCGTGGGCCGCCCCTGCTCCGGTAGCCGCCAACCTTGGTTGGCGATTCATCGTGTGTCGACCAAGGTCGACACCTACCGGATATCGCGGCACCGACGCACTGGTAGCCGCCAACCTTGGTTGGCGCCCCCCGTGTCGACCAAGGTCGACACCTACCGGGCCATGCCCCGGATTCACCCGTTCCCGGGGAACGCCTGCCGCAGCTCGTCCACCAACACCCGCTGGTTCTCCGAATAATCAATCGGCACCGACACCAGATGCACGCCGCCCGCCGTGAACGCCGCTTCCAGCGTCGGAATGAACTGCTCGATCGCCGTCACTTCGTGCCCCTGGCAGCCATAGGCCTCGGCGTATTTGACGAAATCCGGATTGCCGAAGGTCATGCCGTAGTCGGCGAAGCCGTCCACCGCCTGCTTCCAGCGGATCATGCCGTAGGCGCCGTCATTGAGGATCAGCACCACCAGGTTCAGGCCCAGCCGCCGCGCGGTCTCCAGCTCCTGGCTGTTCATCATGAAACCGCCATCGCCACACACCGCCAGCACGCGGCGCTGCGGGTACAGGATCGAGGCCATGATCGCCGACGGCAGGCCCGCGCCCATCGTTGCCAATGCGTTGTCCAGCAGCAGCGTGTTCGCCACCTGGGTGCGGTAGTTGCGCGCAAACCAGATCTTGTACATGCCGTTGTCCAGCGCCACGATGCCATCCGGCGGCATCACCTGCCGCACGTCATGCACCAGCCGTTGCGGAGTGAAGCCCGCCTCTTCGGCACGATCGGCGATGTGCTCCAGGATCGTCGCGCGCAACGGCAGCAGCGCAGCGGCGTTGTCGACCTTGCCTTCGATACGGTCGGCCAGCAGGGTCAGCGAGCGGCCGATATCGCCGATCACCTCCACCTGCGGGAAGTAAACCTGCTCCACTGCGGCCTGCGAATAGCCGATGTGGATGACCGTGCGGCCCCCCGGGCGCATCACGAACGGCGGCTTCTCAGTCACCTCGTGGCCAATGGTCACGATCACGTCGGCCTGGTCGATGGCCATGTGCACGTAGTCGCGCTCGCTCAGCGCCGCCGTGCCCATGTACAGGCCCGAGCCGCCGGCCACTGCGCCCTTGCCCATCTGCGTGGTGACGAACGGAATGCCGGCGCGCAGCACGAAGGCCGACAGCGCCTCGCTGGACTGTGGCCGCGACGCCGCCGACGCAATCACCAGCAACGGCCGCTTGGCGTCGCGGATGATCTGCGCCGCACGATCCAGCGCCTCGGGACTGGCGATCGGCCGATCCACCGGGTGTGGCGGGATCAGTGCAACGTCCTCGACCTCCATCGCCGCGATGTCCTCGGGCAGTTCCAGCAACACCGGTCCTGGGCGTTCTTCCTGCGCGGTACGGAACGCTTCGCGGACGATGATCGGAATCGTGCGTGCCGAGACGATCTGCCGCGCGGACTTGGTCAGCGGCTTCATCGTGCCGACGATGTCCACGATCTGGAAGCGCGCCTGCTTGCTGGCAACGATGCCCTTCTGCCCGGTGATCATGATTACCGGCCACGCGCCAAGCAGCGCATAGGCGGCACCGGTGGTGAAGTTCAGTGCACCCGGGCCGAGCGTGGCCAGGCACACGCCCGGCTTGCCGGTCAGGCGGCCGTAGGTGGCGGCCATGAACACGGCAGCCTGTTCGTGGCGGGTGATGACCAGCTCGATGCTGGAGTGGCGAAGCGACTCGACGACATCGAGGTTCTCCTCACCGGGAATGCCAAAAATGCGCTCGACACCCTCGTTTTCGAGTGCGGCGACGAGCAGATCTGAACCCTTGGACATGGAATGACGTCCTTCTCGCAATGCGTGATGATGGAACGTTGCAGGGATGCTGACAGCAAGCGTGGATGGCCCGCGTCAACGGCGGTCGAACCACACCGTCTGCGCGTTGACGAATTCACGGATACCGAAGTGCGACAACTCGCGGCCGAAGCCACTCTTCTTCACGCCGCCGATCGGCACGCGCGGATCGGAGGCCGAGAAGCCGTTGACGAACACGCCACCGGTCTGCAGCCGGCGTGCCAGCTGCATCGCACGGGCATGGTCACCCGTCCACAGATTGCCACTGAGGCCGAACTCGCTCTGGTTGGCCAGTTCCACCGCATGGTCGGCATCGCGCGCGCGACTGATCGACGCCACCGGCCCGAAGGTCTCGGTGTCGAAGGCCTGCATGCCCGGCTCGACGCCGGCCAGCACGGTGGGCGCATAGAAACTGCCGGGGCGATCGAGCTGCTTGCCGCCCACCAGCAACTGCGCACCGGCCTCGACGGAGGCACGCACCTGCGCATCAAGCTGTTCAAGCAGGTCCTGCCGGGCCATCGGACCGATCCGGTTACCGGCCTCGCGGCCATCGCCGACGGTCAGCGCCTGCACCCTCTCGCAGAACAAGGCCACGAAGCGCTCGTACACCGGCGCTTCGACGATGATGCGCTTGCCGGCAATGCACACCTGCCCGGTGTTCTGGAAGCGCGAGGCCACCGCGGCATCGACCGCGGCATCCAGGTCGGCGTCGGCCAGCACGATGAACGGATCCGAGCCACCCAGTTCAAGCACCACCTTCTTCAGCGCCTGCCCGGCCTGTGCGGCGATGCTGCGCCCCGCAGCGACGCTGCCGGTGAGGGTCACGGCAGCGATGCGGTCATCGGCGATGGCGGCACTGGTGCCCTCGCGGCTGATGTTGGCGGCGATGAAGGTGCCGTCCGGCAGGCCCGCATCGCGCCACGCAGCGGCGAGGAGCCCGGCGGTGCCGACGATGTTCTCGGCCGGCTTCAGCAGGAAGCCGTTGCCGCCCATTAGGATCGGCACGGCCGCGCGCATCACCTGCCAGTACGGGAAGTTCCACGGCATGATGCCGAGCACCACGCCCAGCGGCAGGTAGGAGACATAGGCCTTGTTGTCGGCCACCGCGGTCGGCTCGTCGCGGAGGAACGCCGCGCCGTTGTCGGCGTACCAGTCACACAGGACCGCGCACTTCTCAATCTCGGCCAGCGACTCGGCGTGGACTTTGCCCATCTCGGCGGTGGCCAGCGCGGCCAACGGCTCACGGTCGCGACGCAGCACGGCCGCCATCGCACGCAGCACGCTCGCGCGTTGCTCGAGTGACTGCGCACTCCAGGCAGCAAAGCCGGCCTGTCCGCGATCAAGGATCGCTTCCAGCTCGGCGTCAGTGGCGAAGGGGTGGCTGGCGATCTGCTGGCCGGTGGCCGGATCACGGGAAATGGCAGCGGGGGCTGCGGGGGATGCGGACATGCAGGTCTCCTGTTGTCTCGACAACGGGCGGCTGCCCGTTTCCTGACAACGAATGTGGACCCGTTCGATGGCAGCAACAAGGCGTCTGCATATCCTGTGACCCGCACTTACCTGCCTGAATGGGGTTATCGGCGGGGCCGCGCCCTACCTTCGACAATTTCCCGCGGCTGTTGGTAGGTGTCGACCTTGGTCGACACAGTAGATCCACGCCATGCGTGGATGAATTTCCATCGAGATCGAATATCTCGAATTGAAATCGAAAAGCATCCACGCATGGCGTGGATCTACTCGATCGCGGCAATCCGACACTGCCCCGCCAAACGCTTTACCTGCGCGGCAGGTAAGTCACCAGAGACAGGTCGTGCCGGCTCTCTGGCACCAGCGCCACGTACTGCAGGTCCAGCAACCCACGCGTGGGATGGTTCAGCTTCTTCGCGCCTTCGTCGAAACGACGGACATCGTGCTCCGGCCACCACTCACGGAATTGCTCGCTGTGCGTGCCGATGTCCTCGGCCAACGCCAGGAACGGCGCCTTGTCCGGCGCCTGCGCCATCGCCGCGCGGAAGCTGGCCAGCAGCCCGCGGGTCATTTCTTCCCAGTTGAGGATCAGCGTGCGGTACGGCGGATACAGGAACATCAGCCGCAGCGTGTTGCGCTCATGCGGCGCCAACTGACCGTAGTCGACAAACAGATCGGCGATGGCCGGGTTCCAGGCCAGGATGTCGAAGCGGGTATTGCGCACGTAGGCGGGGATCGGCTGCATCGCCTCCACCAACTGGCGCAGGCCGTCGGTCACCGTCTCGTCGGGCGATTCCAGCGGCACGCCATAACCGGAGAGCGCGAACGCGTACGCGCGCTCGTCGTCGCTCATCCGCAGCACCTGCGCCAGGCGCTCCAGCACCTCGGGCGAGGCGCGCACTTCGCGGCCCTGCTCGATCCAGGTGTACCAGCTGACGCTGACCCCGATCGCCAGCGCGACTTCCTCGCGCTTCAGGCCCGGCGTGCGTCGGCGCCCCGCTGGCAGGCCCAACGTTGCTGGCTCGACCCGCGCACGGCAGGCCTTGAGAAAGCCTCCCAATTCCTTGCGTTCGGCTTCACTGCGCATCATCACCCTGCCCTGCAGGTATCAACAGCATTGCGAGACGCCCATGACGTCCCGCAACGCAGGGCCCGGGCAGCGGACGGTACCGCTGTCGCCGGGCACGCATCAGGCATCGATGCGCTTGGAGCCGACCGCCAGGCCGGCCTTCAGGCTGGCCTCGACGAACTCGTCCAGGTCACCATCGAGCACCTTCTGCGTATCCGAACGCTCGATGCCGGTGCGCAGGTCCTTGATACGGCTCTGGTCGAGCACGTAGTTGCGGATCTGGCTGCCCCAGCCGATGTCGGACTTGGTGGCTTCCACCGCATCACGCTCGGCGTTGCGCTTCTGGATTTCCAGCTCGTACAGCTTGGCGGCCAGCATCTTCATCGCGTTGTCGCGGTTCTGGTGCTGGCTGCGGCCGGTCTGGCAGGCCACGACCGTGTTGGTCGGGATGTGGGTGATACGCACCGCCGACTCGGTCTTGTTGACGTGCTGACCACCGGCACCGGAGGAGCGGTACACGTCGGTACGCAGATCGGCCGGATTGATGTCAATTTCGATGTTGTTGTCCACTTCCGGCGACACGAACACCGAGGTGAAGCTGGTATGGCGGCGGTTGTCCGAGTCGAACGGCGACTTGCGCACCAGGCGGTGCACGCCGGTCTCGGTCTTCAGCCAGCCATAGGCGTAGTCGCCTTCCACGCGCAGCGTGGCCGACTTGATGCCCGCGACGTCGCCACCGGACACTTCCATCAGCTCGGTCTTCCAGCCACGCGATTCACACCAGCGCAGGTACATGCGCAGCAGGATCTCGGCCCAGTCCTGGGCTTCGGTACCACCGGCACCGGCCTGGATGTCGACGAACGCCGGGGCGGTGTCCATCTGGCCGGAGAACATGCGCTGGAACTCCAGCTTCTCCACGTGCGCCTGGTGCTTGTCCAGGTCGGCCACCACGGCCAGCGCGGTGTCCTCGTCCTGCTCGGACTCGGCCAGCTCCAGCAGTTCGGTGGCGTCGCTCAGGCCTTCCAGCACCGCGGCGATGCCGCCCACGGTCTTTTCCAGGGTCGAGCGCTCGCGCCCCAGGTTCTGGGCGTATTCGGCGTTGTTCCAGACGTCGGGGCTTTCCAGCTCCCGCGTTACTTCCTCAAGACGCTCTTTCTTGGCGTCGTAGTCAAAGATACCCCCGGAGCGACAACACGCGATCAGTCAGATCGGCGATGCGCTGGCGGACAGGATTCAGTTCGATCATGTCGGCGGTTATGCATTCAAAAGATGACTGCAAATGATACCGCAGGCCGGGGTGAACCGGCGCAGAAGCCGGT
>JAPDRN010000174.1:51760-63099 GCA_030247855.1 Knufia peltigerae
AGCCGGGGTGAACCGGCGCAGAAGCCGGTGCCGCCTGCCACGCCCCTATCCGCCCAAGGCCTGGCGCAGCAGCGGCAGCTGGCGCCGGCTGCACGGCACCCTGGCCCCATCGGCCATGTGCAGCAAGGCCTCGCCGCCATCCAGCGGTTCGATCGAGCGCAGCTGGCCGCGGTTGACCAGCCAGCTGCGGTGGCTGCGCAGGAACAGGACCGGGTCCAACCGCGCCTCCAGCACCGCCATGGTGATCCGCAGCGGGTAGTCATGGCCGCGCACCCGCAGGTTCACGTAGTTGCCGGCGGCCTGGGCGTACTCGACGTCGGCCGTGGGCACGAGGAACTCCTTGCCCAGCTTGCGCACCAGGAAATGGTCGGGACGATCGACCGGCTCTACCGGCGGGCCCTCATCGGGGGCGGCCAGCAGGGTCGCTTCACCCTGCCGGCGACGACCGAACCAGCTGGCAAAGTGCTCCAGCGCCACGAACATCGCGAAGGTGCGCACATCCTTCAAGTATTCGTACGCAAAACGCTCCGACCAGCCGGCATCGTCCTGATAGCGATAGCCCAGCGCCGCATAGGCAAGGTGCCGGAGCAACATCATCCCCACCACATGCAGCAACGACCAGCCCACGCTGGCCAGTAGATACAGCGGCAAACGCCGCTTCCAGGTATCGGCGTGCAGCGGCCAGCGTTAGCATCCCCACCACAACAGCGGCAGGGTCAACAGAATCAGGCTGAGGCTGCTGAACTCCCAGATCATCGGCTCCCAAAGGCTGAGATCCGCGCCGCGGCGGCTGGCATCCATCACTTCGACCAAGGCATTGGTCACTGCCGAGGCCGAGAGGATCGCCGCCCACACCAACAGACGGGTGGACGTACGCCAACGCGTGGGGCTGCCTTTGGCCATTGCTGCATCCATGTCTTACGGGCGCTCCAGCGTGCATCAAGGGTTCGAGGGTAGCGGCTCCATTCGTCCCGCGGCGTCCGCCATTGGTCACTGAATCGGTCCCGGCCGCCCCCTGCCGATGGATGACGCCCCGATACACGCTCACCGTGGCCTTACTCATC
Source organism: Knufia peltigerae (assembly GCA_030247855.1). Classification (NCBI taxonomy): domain Eukaryota; kingdom Fungi; phylum Ascomycota; class Eurotiomycetes; order Chaetothyriales; family Trichomeriaceae; genus Knufia; species Knufia peltigerae. The sequence continues at coordinate 52,825 of JAPDRN010000174.1, forward strand.
GACCCACCACGACCATGAATCGACGCCACCACATCGACGCCCTGCGCGTATTCGCCTTTACCCTGCTCATCCTCTACCACACCGGTATGGCCTATGTGGACGACTGGGGTTTCCACCTCAAGAGCGTGCACACCGCCGAATGGCTGCAGTGGCCAATGGTGTTCGTCAACCGCTGGCGGATGTCGCTGCTGTTCCTGATCTCGGGCATCGCCATCGCACTGATGCGGCCGGAGACCAGGCTGCTGCGCTTCGCCGGCCTGCGTACCTGGAAGCTGCTGCTGCCTCTGCTGTTCGGCATGTTCGTGATCGTGCCGATCCAGCCCTACTGCGAGGGCGTGGCCAACGGCCACGTGACGCCTGGTTTCGGCCACTTCCTGCTGCGCTACTGGCAGGTGCGGCCATGGCCGGAAGGCAGCTTCGCCGGCTGGCAGTACGGCATCACCTGGAACTATCTCTGGTATCTGGCCTATCTGTGGAACTACACCGTCGTGCTGGCCCTGTTGATGCCACTGCTGCGGACGGCAGTGGTGCGCCGTGGGATCGAACGCATGGCGGCATCACCGACGCTGCTGATCGGCATCCCTTCTGCCCTGCTGCTGGCCTGGGTCGTGTGGCTCGAGCCGATCTACCCGTCCACCAACGCCCTGCTCGGCGATTGGTACCAGCACGCCAAGTACGCGACGGTGTTCCTGGCCGGTTACCTGCTCGGTCGCGAGCCGGTGTTCTGGGAACGCGTGGTCGCACTGCGCCGTACCACCATGTGGCTGGCACTGACCGCCGTCGGCTGGTACATGGGCCTGCGCATCCTCGGCCAGGTGCTGTCGGCGGACTCACCGCTGCGCCAATGGCCCGAACCGTTCTGGGACCTGCAGGTCAGGACCAGCCAGTCGCTGTATGTTTGGACCGCGCTGCTTGCGATCCTGGGCTGGGGCAAGGTCTTCCTGGACCGCCCGTTCCGCTGGCTGCCGTATTGCACAGAGGCGATCTATCCCTGGTACATGCTGCATCAGAGCCTGATCATCGTCCTGCTGTTCTGGCTCAAGCCCCTGCAGCTGGGACCGTGGGCCGAACCGGCACTGCTACTGGTCGGCACGGTCGGCGGCTGCCTGCTGATCCACGAACTGCTGGTGCGGCGCGTGCGCTGGCTGCGGCCGCTGTTCGGGCTGCGTGCTGATCCGCTATCGTTGCCTGCAGTGCGCACGGTGCCGGCGCAGTAATGTCTGCACCCCGTGGAACCGAGCCAAGCTCGGTTCCACAAGGCGGGGCTGCGACAGCCACGCATGGCGTGGCTCTACTTCACTTCGAATTCGCCGACCAGCACGGTCTCGGCGCGGTCCTTCAGCCGCATCGTCACCCTCTGGTCCTTCTGCTTCGGCGTGCCCCAATGGGTGGTCAGGCGCAGCATCAGCGTCGTCGCACCGGTCACCAGCTGCTGGCGGCTGCCGAAGTAGTTCGCCTCCACCTTGTACTTGCCCGGTTTGGCGTTGCGCAGCGAGAACTGTTCCGGGCCATAGCCACCGGTGAAGTCCTGCGACATCTGCCCGCCCTGATAGGTCAGGCGGTTGCCATAGTAGGCGCGCTCGCCATTCGGGTCGGTCACCCACAGGTCCATGTCGCTGTTGTCGGCGTCCCAGGCCAGCACCACGCGCAGGTCCAGCGGCATCGCCTGCAGCAGGCGCGGATCGATGCCCCGGGTGTCCAGGCGCGGCTTGCTGCCGGCCACCAGGTTGGTCAACTCATCCAGGGCGATCAGCGCGATGCCGTCGAAACGAGCATCCCAGGGCCATACGACCACTTGGTACAGCGGCGCCAGCGCCTGCTGCGGCTTGCCCGCTGCGGCCAGCGCCAGGCCCAGGTCACGGAAGCTCTGCGGTTCTTCCTGGCCCATCGCCAGCACCTGCTCGAACACCGGCACCGCCAGCGCCGGAGCGTCGGCCTGCATCAACCGGTAGCCGAGCACGCGCAGCAGATGGCGGTTGTCCAGCTCCATCTCGGCCAGGTTGGAGAGCACGCGCAGGGCAAGATCGCGCTGCCCCTGTTCGATCAACAGGTCGGCCACGTCGAGGAAGAATGCGCTGCTGTCGGCGTTCGCCGCGCGCTCGGCCAGATAGCGGTCGTACAGTTGCGACGCCGGGCCCTGGCGCAGGCGGCGGGCAACCGGCGAATCCGGCTGCCACGCAGCCAGCTTGATTCCCAGCTGGCCGTCATTGGCGGCGGCCGGCTCGGCCGCCATCGCATCGGCGGCTGCTTCCTGCATGGGCGCTGGTGCCGGTGCCGGGCGTGCGACCGAACGCTGGCGCGCAGTGGCTGCATCCAACTGCATCTCCGCTGCAGCCGGCGCCGGAGCAACCAGCATCGCCATGGGGGCCGGCGGGGCGCCCGCCGCCACCTCCAGCGCCTTCGAATCCACCTGCGGTGGCGCCCCCTTCGGCCAGCTGCGACTCCACCACTGCTGGCGCTGCTGCCACTGCGTCACCACCTTGTCCAGGCGCTGGCGGTCGGCCGCATCGCGGTCTGCAACCTGGCGCGCGAAGCGCTGGTCGTACTCGGCGCGCAGCTTGCCCGACGGACGGATTGCATAGCGCAGGTAGTCTTCCAGTGTCTCCAGCACGATCAGCGAGGTGTCCGGGCCCACCAGACCAAATTGCTGCGACAGGCGCTGCATCGCCTCGCGGTTGCCACGGCGGTCGGTCGACAGCTGCTGCAGGCGCGCCTGTGCCCACAGGCCGGCCAGCAGATCACCGTCTTCGTTCTTCTGCGTCGCAGGCAGTGCCTGCCACTCGCCGCCAGCCACGCGCACCCGCATCGGCACCCCTTCGGCCGCCAACCGCGCATGCAACCACAGCCAGCCCTGCGCCTGGCTGCGGCGGTCGACCACCACATCCTGCACGCCACGGCCGGCATCAATCTGGACATCCAGCGGTACCGACAGCAGTTCCCGTGCGGCGGCATCGACATCGCTGCCGAGTGCCACGAAACTGCCGCCATGCGCCTCGCTCCAACCGCGCAGGCGGTTGGCATCGGTGCGTGCACCGGCACTGCTGATCGCGAACAGGCGCTGGTCGGCGGCCAGCGTCGGCAGCGCCTCCGGCCCATAGGTCAGCAGACCATCGCTGACCATCAGATACTCCTTGACCCCCGGCTGCGGCTGCCACTGCGCCAATGCACTGGCGCCATCCGGTTGCACCGCCAGCAACGCCCGACGCAGTTCACTCCAGTCACCACTACGTATACGGAAATGACGCACGTGCTCGGCACGATTACGCAGCACGGTCAGCGCGACATTGCCGTCGCCCATCGCCACGAAGTAGCGATCAAGCAGCGCCAACTCGCGAGTGCGGTCGCGCTGGCCGGCGGAACCGGAACCGTCCCACAGCAGACCCACTTCCGACGGCACACGGCGCGGCGCGGCCGACGTCGGCATCGGCAGCTGTGCCAGCAGGTAATGACCGTCCTGCCAGCGCGCAACCTGCACCTGTGCCTTGCGCTCGGCCGGCAGCGTCCATTGCAGCTGGCCCGGCAGCTGCGCACCGCGTCCTTGCCAGTGCAGGCGGCCATCGGCGATGCGGAACGGTGCGCTGCCGGTGACAGCACCCTTCGGTGCCCGCACGTCCAGTTCAACGGCAGCGGCGCCGGCGACGAACTGCAGCGGTAGTGTCCAACGCCAGCCCTGTCCGGCGTATGCCAGCGGCTCGCGTACGACCAGCTGCACACGGCGGCTGCCGCCGGCCGGCAGCGGATACACGCGCAGCCGGAACTGGTTGCCGGCGGTCTGCTCCAGCAGGCCCGGATCGACGCCACGACGGGCGATCTCCTCGAACACCTGGCGACCGCGGTCCTTGGGCACCGGCACCGCCTCACGCAACTCGCCATTGATGTCCAGAGCGAAGCCGGTGATCTGCTGGCCCTCGCCAAGCGGGAACTGCAGCTCACCCTCCAGCACGCGCTGATTGGGGTTGTGGAATTCCAGGGTGATCCGGGTCTGGGCGATGCCGGCCTGCACCTCGCCCTCGATGCGCGCCTGTCGCAGCTGCACGGGCTGTTCCGCCGCGGGTGCGATCAGCAGCGGCGTGGAGGCGATCGGCGGTGCAGGACGACGCGACGCCTGGGGCGAAGCCGGCCAGGTTGCCAGGGCCAACAGCAGTACGGTGCAGCATCGGGCGAAGACCATGACAGGACTCCAATGGGATCGTGATTGCTTCAACGCACCAGACGGAGGGATGGGGTTAATGCGATTCGATGCTGGCTCTTCGCCGCCCCTGGGCGCACCATGTGCGACTTCCCGATCCCGCGCAAGGATGCCCATGCGTTACCCCCTGCTTCCCACCCTGCTGGCGCTGTCCTGGCCGTTGGTCGCCGGCGCCGTCGATGCGCCTGCCGGGCTGTATTTCCAGCATCACGACTGGGTCGTGGCCTGCGACAACACCCGCACCTGCCGCGCGGCCGGCTACGCCAGTGGCGATGACAGCACCCTGAGCGTGCTGCTGACGCGGAAGGGTGGCCCCGATCAAGCCATCAACGGCCGCGTGTCGTTGCAGCCGATCGATGACCAACCGCAGCCCAAGGGCGTGCTGCACCTGCGCATCCAGCAGCGTGACCTCGGCGTGCTGGCGCCGGCCAAGGAGCCAGGCACCTATGCGCTGAGCCCAACGCAGACCACCGCAGTGCTGTCGGCGCTGGTGCGCGATGGCGGCATCACGGTTGTCGATGCCGCCGGCCATGCCTGGCCGCTGTCGGACAAGGGCGCAGCAGCAGTGCTGTTGAAGAGCGACGAGTTCCAGGGCCGCGTCGGTACGCCGGGCGCGGTGATGCGCAAGGGTACTGCGGACGAAAGCAGCGTGCCTGCCGCCGTTGCCAAACCCGTGGTGCGCAAGGCAGCGACCATGTCGACGCCGCCGGACGACCCGGCATTCGCCAAGCTGGCCGCGTCACCGGCGCTGCGTGCAGCGCTGCGCGCCACCCTGAAAGAACCCAGCTGCGAAGGTCTGCTCGACGCCGACCCGGATGTTTCGATCAGCAATTCGCCACTGCAGATCCAACGTCTGGATGCCAAGCACCTGCTGGTCAACGTTCCCTGCTGGCGCGCGGCCTACAACACCGGCGATGGTTACTGGGTCATCGGTGAGAAAGCGCCCTACCAGCCGCAGTGGGTGACCAGCGATGCGATCGACTACGGCGACGGACAGATCGTCGCTTCGCACAAGGGCCGCGGCCTGGCCGACTGCGTGTCGGATGAAACGTGGACCTGGGATGGCACGCGCTTCGTTGCGACCTCGGCGATCAGTGGCGGCCTGTGCCGTGGCGTTCCCGGTGGAACCTGGGAACTGCCGACACGGGTGACGGTGATCCGCTGATTTCACAGAAAAAGGGGACGGAGGGGATTAAGTTGTTTAGGCCTTGTTTGCCGTTTGCGACTTAATCCCCTCCGTCCCCTTTTTCAAGCAGACAGGCAGTGCTCGACGATCAGCTGGATCGCTGCGCCACCGCGATAGTCATCGCAGGCCAGGCGATAGGCCAGGTGGACATGTCTGCTTGGCGCGTTGCCGTGCCAGCCGCCGAAGTGGATCGCGTTGATCGTGCCCGGTACGCCGGGCAGACGCAGTTCCAGCTTCAGATGCCGTTCCTTCAATACGCGCCAGTTGGCCACTTCGAAGTGGCCGTCGAACAGCGGCTCGGGGAAGCCCTGCCCCCACGGTCCGGCCAGGCGCAGCGCATCGGCATGGCGATGATCGAGTTCGTCCGCTGCCAGTTCGCCATCGCTGAGCACCTGCTGCTGCAGTGCCGCCGGGTCCAGCATTTCCAGGACGGTGGCGACGAAAGCGGCTTCGAAGTCGGCCAGATGATCCAGTCGCATGCTCAACCCGGCGGCCATCGCGTGACCGCCGAAGCGCTCGATCAAGCCGGGATGGCGTGCATCGACCAGCGCCAGCGCATCACGGATATGCAGCCCGGCGATCGAACGCGCCGAGCCGCGCAGGGTGTCGGCGCCCGGCTCGGCCGGCGCGAACGCGATCACCGGCCGATGCAGGCGATCCTTCATCTTCGAAGCAACCAGGCCAACCACGCCGGGGTGCCAATCAGCATCGAACAGGCAGGCCGCCACCGGTCGCTGCCCGGCGGTATCAAGCACCACCCGCGACAGCGCCTGTTCGGCGTCGTCGGTCATCGACTGCTGCACCGCACGCCGCTCGGCGTTGATCTGCTCCAGCGTCTGCGCGATGTCGCGGGCCTGCCGCGGATCTTCGGTGAGCAGCAGCGCGATACCCAACGCCATATCTTCCAGCCGACCGGCCGCATTCAAGCGCGGGCCGAGCCCGAAGCCGATATCGGTAGCGGTCAGGCGTGCGGCGTCGCGGCCGCTGGCCTCGATCAGCGCCTTCAGGCCGACGCAGCCTTGGCCGTTGCGCAGCCGACGCAGACCAGCGCTGACCAGGGCGCGGTTGTTGGCATCCAGCGCAACGAGGTCGGCCACGGTGCCCACCGCCACCAGATCCAGCAGGGTGGTCAGGTCCGGCCCCTTGCCATCGGAAAATACACCCGCTTCGCGCATCCGGCGGCGCAGCGCCATCAGCACGTAGAAGATCACGCCGACACCGGCCAGCGACTTGCTGGGGAAGACGTCACCGTCCAGGTTGGGGTCGACGATGACATCGGCCGGTGGCAGCTGCGGACCGGGCAGATGGTGATCGGTCACCAGCACCTGCCAGCCACGCGCCTTGGCAGCGGTCACGCCGGCATGGCAGGCAATGCCGTGATCGACGGTGACCAGCAGATCCGGCTGCAGCGCAGCCAGCTCGTCCACCAGCGACGGTGACAGGCCGTAGCCGTGCACCATGCGGTTGGGCACTGCGTGAAAGACATGCTGCGCGCCGAGCATGCGCAGACCGCGCACGCCGACCGCGCAGGCGGTTGCGCCGTCGCAGTCGAAATCACCGACCACCAGGATGCGTTTGTCGGCGGCGATGGCCTGAACCAGCAGGTCCACTGCCGCGTCGATGCCGGTCAGCAGTTCCGGCGCATGCAGGTTGCCCAGCTTGGGCAACGCCAGCTCCGGCGTGTGCGCACCACGTGCGGCATACAGGCGAGCCAACAACGGCAGCGTGCCGTCCGGCCAGACACCGGGAACGGCGACATCGCGGCGGCGGATCGTCGGCGTTTCGGAAGACGGCAGCACAGCATCGGCGGCAAGGGACATCGGCATCGCCGGGTTACGGAAGACCCGCGCATGATACCCCGCTCGGCTTGTCAGACTCTCCGCGGGCTTGGCGCAGGCGTGGTGATCGCCCATGCTTGTTCGCTTCTGAAACGGAATTGGCCATGTATCGCCCGCTGTCCGTACTGCTGGCCAGCCTCCTGCTGCCACTTGCTTCCCATGCCGGAAGCACACCGCTGGAACGCGGTATCGAGTTCGTGCACCACGACTGGTACCTGGCCTGCGACAACACCGGCACCTGCCGTGCCGCCGGCTATGGCCCGGAACCGGCTGACAGCTTGCTGGGCCTGATGCTGGAACGTGCCGGCGGCCCCGGCACGGCAGTGAAGGCGCGGCTGCGGGTCGCTGAGGATGGCGAAAGCGCAATGCCTGAAGGATCGATGCGCCTGCACGTGAACGGCCGTGATCTGGGGCCAGTGCAGGACACCGGCGCCGACGAAGCAGTAACGCTGCGACCAGCGCAGGTTGAAGCCCTGCTCGCCGCCCTGCCCGGCCAGGCCCGCATCGAGGTGATCGACAGCAGGGGCACGCACTGGCCGATTTCCGATCGTGGTGCGGCCGCGGTGGCGCTGAAAATGGACGAGGTACAGGGACGTTTGGGTACGCCCGGCGCCCTGGTACGGCGTGGCACGCGTGCCGAAACGAGCGTGCAGGCTGCGCAGGCCAAGCCGGTGATCGTGCGCGGTGTGCTGGCGGCCGGCCGCCCCGGCGATAGCGAGCTGGGCAGCAGCGAAGCGCTGCGCGAGGCGCTGATTGCCACGCTTGGCGACAGCGGCGACTGTCCGCGCTTGATCGAGTACAAGGGAACCCCGGAAATGGTGATCGAGCGGCTGGACGACCGCCATGTGCTGGTGCAGACGCTGTGCCAGATGGGTGCGTACAACTACAGCAATGGTTTCTGGATCGCGCGCGATCAGCCGCCATTCGCACCTGAGACGGTCACGCTGGAAGCAGAGAGCTTCTCGCACTCCGATCGCACGTTGTACGCACGCTACAAGGGCCGCGGCATCGGCGACTGCGTTTCCGGCTCGGACTGGGTATGGGATGGCCGCAGATTCCAACCGAGCAGTGTTTTCAGTACCGGTCTGTGTCGTGGCATGGCGGGCGGGCACTGGACGCTGCCGACCTACGTCACTGAGGTCCAATAGTCCTGGAGCCGAGCATGGGCTCGGCCCTACAGAGGAATCAGCAGCACCAGAGCCTGTGCCCGGGCGGCAGGTGCAGCGTCGGCTTCAATCGCGAAGCTGCCGTGGCTTCTTCCAGAACTGCCAGCGCTGCCCGCGATCCATCTGGAATTGCAGGCCATCCTCGAAATCCAGCACCAACCGTTGCAGTTCGCCACGCTTGAGCGCGGCCAGCAGCGGCCGGATCGCATCGTTGCCCAGCTGCTGCAACGAACGCAGTTGGCGCAGGTCCACCAGCGCATCGACCGACTGTTCGCCATCCACCGCTACGCCTGCGGCCTGGGCCAGGCCCTGCAGCAGCACATCGCGGCTGCGCACCTGCGCGTGCGGCGTGGCGACCGATACCGGCAGCACGCCACCGCCCCAGAACCACAGCGAATTGATCGGCTGTTGACCCTGTGCGGCGCGCTGCTGGTTCCACGAGTGGGTGTGCAGCAGCACCTGCGCCTCGGTCATCAGCGCACGCCAGCGACGGCCCGCTTCGCCCTCAGGCAGATGAGAGAACAGATCATCACCCAGCACCTCATCGGGACTGTCGAATTCCGGCAACGCGATGTCGATGGGAAGCCGCAGGTACCAGCGCGACGGATCGGGTGCATCCAGCACGAAGCCTGCATCCGCAAACAGCGGCTGCAACACGGGCAGCAGGGCCAACGTATCGGCCAGGCTGGGCCGCAGCGTTTCGCCGTGGCCCATCATCCGCGCGCCATGCATGTCCGGCACCATGCAGGCCGGATCGGCACGCAGCCAGCAGGCGCCAGCGGCATCACCGACGTCACGCTGGCGGGTCAACGCGGCAACCGGCCATTGCGGCGCAGCCACCGTGAAGTGACGCAGCAGCTGCGCACGCTCACCGGCGTCGCCCTGCGAGGTGGTGGCGCGTCCCAAGGCACGCGCCACATCATCCGGCAATGCAGCCACCGCAAAGCGGCTGCGTGCCGGCAACAGCAGGGTCGCCGTTGCCACGGATCAGTCCTGGTAGCTGACGCTGACGATCTCGTACTCGCGCTGGCCGGCCGGCGCATCGATCACGATCGAGTCACCTTCCAGCTTGCCGATCATCGCGCGGGCGACCGGCGAGGAAATGGCGATCAGGCCCAGTTTGATGTCCGCTTCCAGATCGCCAACGATCTGGTACTTCTTCTCTTCGTCTGATTCCACGTCGGCCAGGGTCACGCTGGCGCCGAACACCACCTTGGAGCCTGCATTGAGCTTGCTCACATCGATGATCTCGGCGTGCGACAACTCGCCTTCCAACTGCTTGATGCGGCCTTCGATGAAGCCCTGTTCCTCGCGCGCGGCGTGGTACTCGGCATTCTCCTTCAGGTCACCGTGCTCGCGCGCTTCGGCGATCGCGGCGATCACCTTCGGGCGCTTGACCGACTTCAGGTGATCCAGTTCGTCGCGCAGCCGCTGCGCGCCCTTCATCGTGATGGGTGCTCTCATGCGTTCAACTCCTTGTGCAGTTCCTGCAGCGACCAGACCGGGCCGGTACCGCGGAATTCCAGTGAATCCACCAGCGCCTTGGCGCCAGCAATGGTGGTCGAATAGGTGACACGGTGCTGCAGTGCCTCGCGACGGATCGAGAACGAGTCGTTGATCGCGGCACGGCCTTCGGTCGTGTTGACGATATAGACGATTTCGCCGTTCTTGATCGAGTCGACGATGTGCGGACGGCCTTCGACCACCTTGTTGATGATCTCGCAGTCCATGCCGTGCTGCTGCAGCCACGCCGCGGTGCCACGGGTGGCGACCAGGCTGTAGCCACGCGCCAGCAGGGCCTTGGCCACCGGCAGCACGCGCTTCTTGTCCGGGTCGCGCACCGACACGAAGGCCTTGCCCACCGGCGGCGCCTTGATGCCACCGGCTTCCTGCGCG
>JAPDRN010000175.1:0-62007 GCA_030247855.1 Knufia peltigerae
CTTCGCCCAGTGCCCGCCCCCCCCATAACACCCCCACACACACACACCCCCACACACACACCCCCACCCACCCCCTCACTCACGCGTCGGTCCTTTTTGAGGTTGTTCGTATTGGGGGGTTAGGGGGTAAGGGGGGAGGGCACGATAACGCCGAGGGGAAACTTGGTCGGGGACAGAAACCGTCCGTACATTGATTCCCTGATGTCGACAAGTCGTCAAACGCTCTTTCACACAACGTCCAACGGTCACACCCTTGAAAGGTCCACAGAGTGCCTACCGGCGTGAAACGGGTATACGATTTTGGAAAACAGAATCGTGGACTCGTACAGTACAGTGCGGATCAGTGTGTGTGTGTGTGTGGGCTGGTGGAAGAGAGGGAGAAAGGGGGGGAGGAGGGACCAAAAGCCGGTACAAGTTCGCCACCAAGGGGGTTACTTTTGAAACAGGTCCAGGCAACCCCCAGAAAAGGTAAACTGGTTTACCATGTCAAATTCAAGTCAAACCCTTCCGGTGTGTACGGTAATAGGTATCATGGTCCACGGCACACGGAGCGAGGCGAGACCTGATGATCAGACGGGTTCTTTTTTTCGTCTTCGAGGTTACCAAACTTTACTCTTCAAGACCAAGGACCGACCGAGTCCACCCAGTAATATCCTCGACCTCCAAGGAGTAGCCATGCCTGTGTTATCATGTACGGAGTTACCGAGCAGTATCTGTTGACAGTATTCATTTACAGGTGCTCCCTGACCTAGACCTATCTACATTGTCATCGTAGGCCCTTCAAAGACCTGTTTAGCAGTCATGGCCCGATGGCTGGGTACAATTAGCTACAAATGTACCTACAAGCTTCTACCGTGACCTACGAAGCGATTCCCAGAGACCTAGGGCCGAGGAAAATTACCAAGGTCTAGATACTCCAACCGGGCTCTCCAGAAGGTCATGGTCCGTCGCGCCCGAGAGACCATGGCACATGCCAGAGCCACTCGACTCTCACGCGGACGCTTCGAGGTGAAAACCCCCAGGCACGTTTTGAAGCCTCAACAACCCCCTTGTCCGAGAGACCAGGGCCCCCCTTGGGTTAAGCAGGGGGGCTGCCTAGAAGTCGTCAAGCTAGAGCCTATAAATCACAGAATCAAGAGCTTTCATTGAGCTCCTAGGCGCCGTCCACAAGAGGGCCAGCCCACGGGACAATGCAGCTCAAGGCCGCATGATCACCCCCCCTATCGAGCTTCCAGTCCTGGTCGAGGATGAACCTCCTGTGAACCTCCTCCCTTCGCTCGCGTACTCGTTGCCGGTCCCGGCTAGGTTTGCAATGGGTATTGATTGTGATAAAAAGAGAATACCTCAAGGCACGAATACAAGGGTATGAAAAACCTGTCAGTCTGTCATCACCAAAAGAAACCCTAAAAACGTGATCCCTCTCACTAAGGCCCCCATGCCCTGTGAAATGCCCAGGGTTTTCGAGCTTCAAAACAAGTCACACTCCTACTCATGTCCAGGGCTTCAAATCCCCGGCCCAAACCCAAATACGGCTTAGCCAGTACACCCAGAGCTCCACACCATCTGCAGCTTTGGGGGCCTGCTTCACCTGCAGATTGCAAGGTCCGGTGATTGAAAATGGGTGCTGCACCGGGCAGAAAACGGACCAGGAGGGCTGACCCACCCAATCATATCGGAAAGAGCGTCGTACCAAACGAGTGAAAATGGCAAGCGTACCTGCATGGGCTCTCGTGTGGCACACCACGCCCGGTCGCCGGCTCGGCCGCCTGCAAAGGGCGATCGCTGCAGTGCGATTTGGCCATCTCATTTTCTGGGGCAAAATGGGATTGGCGCCATGCACGCCATCTGCCCGCAAGCTGCGGGGCAAAAGCAGCGATCCATTTGGCCAGATTCGTGGGGTGGAGCGGAACTTAATCCAACTGCCACGTCAACGACAACGGCGGAATACTGCCAAGGCTGTTTGTTGACTGTCCCGACGAATTATGTGCGGTGTTTAAGATGCATTCCGATTTGCTGCTGTTCGACCTCGCTTGCGAAATGATGTGCCGCTTTGTATATCGCTCGGACTCTCCTCTCCACGCCAGGACAGATTGAAATGGGTGTCGAAGGGGAAGAGATTGTGCGATAGAACAGTCGTGAAGAAAGTAGATCAATGAAATTCGTCACTTCATCAAAGTTGTATCATGATTGTTTCAAGAATGGCGACTTCGGCTTGCTTTCGCATATGCCTCAGGATGCTTCTTTTCAGCCTTGCTTTTGATGGAGCTGGTTTCAAAATTGTCACTAAGGACTGCCATAACCGCCGGGCGGGCGACTTACGCCATTTTCTTGGAGGAATACTCAAGATCCCTTCGGATTTCTCGAACAGTGTCCAAACCCTCGGCAAAATTGACCTTTGCGGCCTTGAGGCGTCGCTGAGCGTAAGCCTGCAATTCTTCCAGTTCTCGCTGTTTGGCATTGAGCTCGCCAGATCTATTGTTGCGGTTAGTTTCGGCAATTTTGATCGAGTACGGTACACTTACGTTTGTGCCTGGGTCACCAACGAATGATCCATGCGAATTGGGTCGAACGCGGTGCTCATCTTGTCGTTTAGAACGTCCATGATGTCGACACCCGAGTATGAGGCGTACGAGTCGCCATCACTGCCACTGTGGCTTGGTGCGTAGCTGGACCTTGCCGAGTACGAACCAGCGGAGGTGCGACTAGGAGCATAGAAGGTGCTGGTGTCAGACAGCTCAGGAGGGGACATAGCCCTAGAGTAGGGAGCACTGTAGCTTGTGGTCTTGGGTGGCATGGTGATGGGTAGGGTCTTGCGGGGAGCAGCATGGCTGGTAGGGTGACGAGACACATGAGCAGCCATGATGATGGGAGTAATAGACTGAAAGAAGATCAAAGGGTATGGCAACAGTCAAGTCAAAGTATGTGATGGAGTTAGCTGAGGGGGGCAGAGAGAAGGCTTGGAGAGTCTCGAGGTGAGTGATGGGAAAGGAAGCAGGAGGAAGGAGGATTTCGAGGGCCATGGAGCACCTTTTTATAGGCGAGAGTTCGAACCGGGCGGACGCAACTTCGCAGGGATTGTGATTGCCAACTCATCCCCTCCATGAGAAGAGCCAATATGAGTGCAAGTCGACGAAGAATGTGGTGTCAGGTTGAGCCACCGACCCCGCTCCTGAAGCAAGAGAAGGGAAAAGCGTAGGACCTGCGAAGCGGACAGCCAGACAGGGTCGGCACTGTCCGTCACCTTCCGCCCGGCAGGTCAAGAGAGAAGTCCGTGACGGCCACGACCAAAGAGAACGGCGGGCAGCCCACCATGAGCAGGGCGGCAGTAGCAGCATGCATGTTGGTGGGATGATAGTCTCAGCTGGGTCCCCGTTAGGAAGGAAACGGGAAGTAGAGGCCGATCATTGGAGGGATTGGCCATTGTGCCGTGCCTCTTGGTCTTTAGTTGCGGGATCTAGAAAGCGAGCGGCGGACGGGAGTGGCTGTTGAGGGAACGAGGACGGAGCAAGTTGTGAGAGACATAACAAGGGGGGAGTTGCGGGAGGTAATGATTTGGTGGAGGCCGTTGCAACGTAGTGAGCCTCTACAGCAGGACACGGCGGTCCTGCGGAGGATGAAAAGGCCACCGAGGGCAATTTCGCAGCCAAATGCATCGGTATGAGGGCCGCCGGTGTGCTTGGTTATTTTGAAATTGGCTTCAGCATGGCCGCGGTCGAGCCTGAATTTTTTGTGCCCGGGGCGCGGAAGACGTGTAGGTGGACAGGATACTCGACGGGCTGAAGCAGCAAGGAGAAGGTCAGGAAAAGGTCAAGCGTGAGCATCAGCATGCAGCAGGCTCGTCGACTATGGCGCAAGTATAATCAGTAGTGTGGAACGCGGGCGTCATGGGTGGCGGCTTGGGCTGTACCCGAATGACTCTTTTTGGTGTCTCGACCTCGTCCGGGGTCATCGGCAACGACAAGGGGGATTTGCAACGGCATCGGTGTCGGTGTGAAGGCGTGAAGCCATTGTCTGACCTCGGTAGGCATGAAACGCTCCAGTCGATAGCTGTGAATGGTCAGCAAGATTGTTAGATGGTTGATTGTGGACAAGTCATTGTGATAGAGGCGCCTGGCCTATTGTGCTGCTGAGGGATATTAGTACGAGAACAAGGAGGGAAGAGGAATAGCCATAGCGCAGCGCAGCCAGTGATGGGGAGGGGGAGTGGAAATTAACGAAACACACGCGAGCCACGGCCTGAACTTAGTACGGGTATCCGTATTATTCGTAGTAATAAGATTACAGTAGATACCCTAGGGGGGAAAGGTACGGGATATTACTCCGTACGCAAGAGGCTTCCGTGGCAAAGAGGTAGGGAGATCATCTAGTGAAGCTGGATGCCTATAAGTAATGCCCAAAAAATCTACGGGGCATCTCATGTAGTACCGATGATAGGCGCCTGTTGACCTCAATCAGTGGCTGCTCAGAGCCTGTATTGATAATTAGCCGCCAAAGCCTAACACCTACAATACACCTATGATACAGCACGAGTTTGTCATATGTCGGCAAAATGCTTGGGCCTTGGCATCCACCATGATTTTGACCCAGGCGCAACCAACGCCCATATACATTACAGAGTAAAGACCAGCAGTCAATTCAGTGCATCCCTGTACTCGTGCGATTCATCGATCCAGAGATCTACTTATCTCTTCTGCACCCTGCGCGTAGAAATCATACATTACGTACTGTGAGTAGTTGCCTATGCTAACTAGGCTCTTCTACTCATTCACCAGCAACGGCAATAAATACAATTGCGCTTTTCTCTTCTCCGCGACCGAGCACAGGTCTAACTGGCAGCACTTTTGTCTGGTGCCGTTTCCAGTGCCAGCGCTACCCAGTTGGTCATTGCAAATCGTGGCTCATCAAGTGATGCTTGTCGTCCGTTTTCCCGTTTCCTTGACAATCCAGGTCCTTCAAGATGTTCGTTCTGTCCGAAAACCCCGTACCATGAACCTAATACATAACAAGATGATGTAGGGAGATCCCTCAAGACTGTCATGGTCGAAGCCACAAATATTCCGGCCTTCCATTCTGGCCGTCCGTAACCAACCCTGCAATACAAAAGCAGCATCGGACTCGATAACGCCATTCCCCCATAAAAGCAACCATGCAATCCTCGCTAAGAACGCACAACACAACTGTGCTGCATACTTTGTCACCTGCAAGTTGTGGCAAACTCAACTGTCCCGGCGTCAATCCTTCACTCCCTAAGTTTCGAGAGGCCTATCACGTAAGAACACGTGTGGCACGCTTGGGTCTAGCAGCGTCATCATCATGGTCCCTAGCAGGTTGAAATCCACCGGCTTCGTGAGGTAGTCAGTAAATCCAGCGTTAGCAGCCGCTGCTCGCTCCTCAGGCATGGCGTTTGCGGTCAAGGCCATGATTGGGCATGACTTATAGCCGTGACTCCTCTCCCACTCTCGGATTTCCTGACACGCCTCGTACCCGTTTTTGATTGGCATCTGGATATCGCAAATTATCAGGGAATAGTACCCTGGACCCTTTTCTTTGACCATGTCGACGCATTCTTGTCCGTTTTTGGCGCATTCGTTGGCTAGCGAAGTCTTCAAGAAGTAGCGTTGAATCACTCTTCGGTTCACTTCGCTGTCCTCTACCAGCAAAAGTCGCTTGTTCCCGTTGCCAATCTTCTCCTTGACGAGCCTCACTATTTGCTGGAAGTCATCGGAGCTCGATTGGGCCACTTCCCGCGCCCGGTCTTTACTTAAGTTCCGTAGCTGCGCGGGATCAAAGATCATTGCGAAGACCGAGGGTTTGACGGGTTTGTGGATCAAGAATGCTTTTCGTCCGGTCGATGTCAATGCAGTGAAATCCTCCAGGATATCTCTCTTCTGATAGTGGTCAGTAATGACTACGAGTGCCGGAATCACAGGAGCAGTATATGTCGCCATCTGCCTCATAAAAAGCATGATATCAGAGGTCGCAGGTATGTCTAAAACGATGTGAGTGAACGTCGGTGGTGAGCGACCGTTGATCAAATCCAAGAATGATCCAATATCTGGGATCGTTGTGACATTGGCCGCAATCTGGTATGGCACAACGTGCTCAATATGTTGTTTGATAGCCGTTCGTGCATGTTCTGCCGGGCAGATAATGATGACCGAGTACGTTTGAGGATGGGCAGGGGACAACCCGCCTCCATCAGTGTCGCTTTTACTGCGTCGAAACACGGGGTGGGCACTCGTTTTCGCCTCCGACACTCTTCGTTCATACAGTTCTGGTTCAGACTCGCGAGAAGGTGCCGATTCTGGGGTAGGCACCAACGAGGTTATCGTTGAAGCATTCGCCACAGGGCCTGAATTTGATCTCACAGAGGTCGACACTCCAGAGCTCTCCGATGCCACTATAGCAGGCGACATCACAGCTGGGGTGGGCACGGCGGGTGAAGATAGCGCTGCAGGCGAAGCCTGTTCTGGCGAGGAAATGTATCGAGAAAGACCTGGTGTCTGAATGATTGAATCAGAAGGGTGCCTTGTGACGCTCATCGTTGGGGTTTTATTGTCCGAGCGCGACCGAGCGCTTGAATTGAGCATGTTCGCTTGCGGCGGGCTGCTTTTTGTCGTAGCTGAGGGTGCAATGCTGGACTCGACGCCTGAAGGTTCCATTTCTACTTTGACGTAGAAGCTGAATATTGAGCCTTCTCCGGCCTTGCTCTGCACAGAGAGCTCCCCGCCATGCATCTCGACTAGCTGTTTAGAGAGAAACAGCCCTAGTCCGGACCCAGCTTCGTGACTAGTACCACCACCAATTTGTCCAAATTGCTTGAATAGCCTCTGGAACTCGTCTTCGTTGAATCCACGGCCAGTGTCCACAACGTCAAAGTTGAGCAAGACTGTCTTGACGGCACCCCCCTTTGGACTCATGAGTGTAGCCGTGCGTAAAGAGCATTTCATGTAAACTTCACCTTGCTCCGTGAACTTCACAGAATTTCCAAGAAGATTGAGTAAGACTTGCCGGACTCTGAATGCATCCCCCTTGACCGTAGAGGGTACATTCGTTTCCAGAGAATAGTTGAGCTCCAACCCCCGCTCGATCGCTCGGGACGATACCGTGTCAATCACTTCCTCGCAGAGGCTACGGACATGGAACCATTTTGGAAATAGTGTCATCTTGCCTGCTTCAACCTTGGTCACATCCAAGATATTGTCGACAAGCTCCCTCAGATTGTTGGCACTGTTTTGGATGGTGTCGACCGTTCTTCGTTGATCATGGTCCAGCGAGGACTCGACTAGCCAAGGCATACTGCCAATGATACCATTCAGCGGCGTTCGAATTTCATGAGACATGTTGGCAAAGAACTTAGTTTTCGATTCCATTTCTCGATGTACCTTCTCATTTGCTTCGTTCAATTTGCGCTCCAGGGCTTTTCGTGTCTCAATATCGGTGCAGGTACCGTACCAGGATGCTTTTCCGCTTTGAGTCTGCCAAAGTCCTGTATCCACGCGGACCAAGCGTACGAGAAACCATCTGTATTCACCACCTTTTGATCTCAGTCGAATTTCAGTCAAATACGACAACTGGCCATTTTCGTCCTTCTCGACCATGACCGATCCCGACTTGATCATCTGATCGAGCGATGATAGGTCAGGGGAAAACAGATTCTTTCGTGTAGGGAGTGGAGGAGCTGCCGTTTTGTTCGAATCACTGGATGAATCTGTACGGCTACTCGCCGAAGATTTCGCAATGGCGGCAATGTCGGAGGGTGACAAGATGCCACATTTGTGCAGGTCATCACGATGAACGTGCTTAGCAAAGCCTAGGCCGCGAGCGTCATCTAGGGTTTGGCCCGAATATGCATGCCATTGCTGGTTGACAGCTACGATGCCATCTCCTTCGATGGCTTCGAACAAGACCTGTGGAATGGCGTCTGCCAAAGCACGTATTTTGGTCTCTCGGGCCATGATTGCTTCCTTCTCGCTCGCCTCAAGATTCTTCATATACTGTTCATGGACGTCAAGGAATGACCCAATCCAGTACAAAAGTCGGCCATTATTGGTCAATAAAGTACTAGCTCGGAAAACGAACCAGCGAAAATCGTTATCACTGTTGAAACGCTTCACTCGGATGTAGTGAGTAAATTGGCTTCCAGTTCGCAGAGCGTCGTTCCACAACTTCACCAGGCCATTTCTTTCTGCAGGATGGACATTCTTCCACGGATCGCGGACTCGCCCTTCTCCCTGACTTCTGAAGGCGTCAAATTTACGGTTTGTCCAGACTAAATCGCCGGTAGTTGGCTTAGCTAGGAACAGCTGGAGAGGTACTGAATTCAACATCAGCGATGAAATAAGCTCCGGGAGAGGTTTTTCTTCATCCTTTGACTGGCTGCCACGTCTGATTGTTGAACGCCGAGCAGAGGACTCAGGTCGCTCATACACTTGATCTCCCATCTCACTTCCAGAGGCAGTGCTTCCTGCGCGCATTGCCACGGGGCTTTGTATTTGAGCCTCGGGTTGTGTCTTGATGATGGTGGACTTCTTCGCTGATGCTTTAGAGGTCGATGCAACTTTCTCGGCGGACCGTCTGGGCTGTTCCCCATCGTCCTTGGTGGGCCGAGGCCCTGGTGTCAGGGGCTGCTGAGCACCGCGCTGTCTCCGCGTCGAGAAATAACTGTCAACCAACTCCGAGCCTGACCTTCCAGGAGTGGGTGGAAGACCTGGACTTAAGCCAAGGTGTTCTAAATGAGGAGTGCTCGAAAGGGAGCTACTGGGGCTATCTTTCAGCGCCGAAGGACTGCCGACTTCGTAGTTAGCCCAGGTTCTTGGCTGCTCTTTGTCCAGCGCGATTTGCTCGCTGAGCTCCGCTACCAATTCCAATTCCGAGCCTTCGTCGGAGAACGTCCCTCCTAAGCCGAATGCTGCGCCGTGACGGCTTCCAGGAGCACCCCTTAGACGATCTTGTAGAGCGCTATATTGCTGCGCAAGTGAGTACGAGCTTGCAATATGAGGCAACAAGGCCTCGAGTGCTCGACGCCAGCTGAGTGGAAAAGGATTGACGTTGGAGATGAATGATAGAATGGCAACAGGGAAGCGTAGATTCGATGCCATGGCGCCTCGAGCTAGAATCGGCTGTATTAGTGGTACGTGCACCAAAGTTTTGGACATGTCTGTCCCTATGGCATTCAAGGACTGATTCGCGGTGGTGGCATAGTCATACACCGGGGGATTCTGCTCAAATGCTGTCTCATCAATGGAAGCTGTTGGTGGGTTGAAGAAGGGTGATTCCTCAGGATCGGCTCTGGCTGCAGGCGAAGGCGATGGACTTTGAGACCAAGGTGAAGGTTCAGGTTGTTCATATTCGTCGAAGGCGCGAATTATTGAATACGGTGGCTCTTCAAGATTGTTGGTTTTATGTTTATCTGCAGCTGTAGCTGACAATGCCTGAGGCGCCGCCCAAGCATCTTCACATCCCCTCGGGAGCGGAGAGCGTTTCGGGACCTCCTCTGAGTAGGCCCTCGTCAAAATGACAGGCTTCCGTTTGTTGAATAAAGATGCCACACCCGTTCGAACAAGCAGCGGGTCAGGCTCCGCTTCCAATGGCTGAAGCGAACGATGGACGTAGCATCTCAAAGTGGATGATGCCGATCCAGACGAATTGTACGGTCCTTTGAAGCTTAGTGGGTCGGACTCGGCTAGGGATGAAGAACGGGGGGTGGCAGGCTGCTTGGTGAGCCTAGGTAGTACTGACGGGGTTACCGTCGAAGCTTGTCCATCTTGCTCTCTGGCCGCACTACTAAACGCGCGGACAGGTCCGGCTGGCCGCTGACGAGAAGTGCGACTAATATGATCTGGCATTGCCCCTGCGATGGAATGTCTCGACACAAGAGGAGGTCGACGAGTGGGCAAGGTACTCATGTCACTGGATGTCCGTACAGATGGCTCCGGCCGCTTTCCGACAGAGGACGTGTCAAGATCTGACGCGGTCGGGAAGTCCAGTTGCGAAGGAGGAACGCCATCACTACCATAGCAATTGTATGTGGCTTTCTGACCCCAAGGAACATTTTCCAGATCGGTGATATCTCCAGGTACGGCGAGTGACGCTCTTTCAGCGCCGAACTCACTTAAAATATCTGTAACATTCGCCCACCACATATCCAGCCCAGGCTCAGAGTTGAGGACCAGTATGCACTCCAGCAGATCTGGTGCTGGAAAATTGGGATCTTCAGGGAAAGCAGCAACTAGCGGCATCTGACCAATGGGTGTGCTTAAGTCGGAAGAAGAGGCATGCCGCTGTAGTTCTGCCGGTGCAGGTGACGACCCGGTCAACGGGGGCTCGTTCGTTGGCGAGAGCAGCGTGAATGGTTTATGAGAGGGCCCAGACCGTTGACTGATACCCCGATTGAGCCGGAATGCCATACGGGGAAAAGGATACGAAGGTGTCCTGATAGCACCCGGTGTCGCATCAAATGTGGCTCTTATAGTCCGGGCAGAGTCGGTCGAGAGGGTCCCAGTATTGACAGACTCATCGGAGCTGGACTCGGTATGTAAGAGAGGTGGTGGCGGTTCTACCGGTTCGCTCTGTTTGGCACCATCAACAGAGGCCGCAGAGACAACAGCGGCGCGCATCTGTTGTTTTTGAGCCAAAGCTTTGCTCATTTTTCGTCGCATTGCCTCCATACTGCCCGGTGGCTCACGTGCGAGAACTTGCGTGACTTGCTGATGTACAAGTGACGAAGTGCCAGTTGTCGTGACCTGTGAATTTCTGTTCTCGTTCATTGTGTCTTCACCTCCTGGGACAGATCTTGTCGGTGATGTTGATGATCCATGACCTTCTGCCAGGCGCGACGATCGACCCCGTGGAGAGAGACCGGGATGTGAGGACTTTGACGACTTCATCTTGGCTGCAGACACTCAAATATTGTATCAGAGTGTCTGCGACCTCGTTGTTGTAGGAGTAGATTCATGGAACCGATTGACCCAAAAATGATGGAGCCATGTGTTTGTTTCGTCTCTTCCCATGCAATATTAACACCTCGTAACCGGTATTCGATGGTTACGGTGAAGCGTGCGACTGTGATCTTCGGGATCAAAGTGATTTTTCTTGAAGATAAAACACGAAGGTGTGGGTGTGTAGAGGAGATCTGTGGCCAAACACAACTCGCGAGGTACTAGTGACGAAGGAGAGAAACGGGCAATTAAGCGACAGGTGCCCGGGAAACAAGCGGGTGTGATAGCAGTATGGAAGATGTTGATTGTGAATAGTTGACAGAGAGCAGGCCTGGTGTGGAAATCGAGATGTAGTGTAAAGACGCGCGAAAGATGGAACCAGCGGCTGTAGAGAACAGGCAAAGGCGCAGGCGAGGCCAGAGACGAGAGGATCGCACTTTCCGGCCGTGGCGCTCTTGCAGTATGTACCACGTACAATGACGTCGTGTTTGGGGACTTATCCGTCTAAGCCAATGACGGGCACCATGCCACTTAAAGTCCACCACTTGGTCCCTTAGTGAGCCTCACCAGCCTGCACCCCGTACGAGTACGAAGTAATACTACTACTTAGGGTAGGTTCCTTAGGCTTCTCTCACGGTAGGGATATCCGTACTCCCTAATTAAAAGCTTCTACGGGTACGAGTATAACGGAGTGCAATAAGGGCCAAAAGTCCAATCAATATCCTTGTTATATTTATTAGCATTCACGGAGTTCAGGTACGAATAACTAATAAGGTAGATAGATATTCATCAAGCTTACGCCGTCCAAGCTAGTCATATTTCAATACATCAGATTCACTGATTGATTGGCATCTGCTTTTTTCCCTTCCTTTGTCCTCACACTATACGGAGTACTGTCGCTCCCTATCCCTCCTGTCGGCCATGTGTTGTGCCCACCACCCATCCACCTTTTTTTGTCCACCTGATGCCCCATTGACTACAAACACGGCATGATGTACGGAGTATCTCGCTGGTGCTACACTAGATGCTTGGCCTAACCGGGTCTCTATATACGCCTCCCACGCCTCAATCTGTGTCACGGTCTGAAAAATGCCAACCCACCACCCGTCGTTCCCGGTCTTCACATCATTGGGCCATAGTGTGATTATCATGGTTTTGGGCGAATTTTAGCCACTGCGACATTGACATTTTTGGTAGTACTCGGTACATTTTCACTATCATTGCCCCTACGGAGTACAGTACGGTGCTCGTCGCTAAGTCCCCCTTTGCTTTTGATCGGTAGTCCGTTGGGATGTCTGTGCTTCTTACTCCTGCTAAATGGTCAATCCGACATCCACCTCGCCTCACGCGAAATGAATCTGATGACGATCACTACCTTGACCTCGTGTTGATCGCTTCTGCTCGCGTCTCGCGGCCCGTCCACCGAACCCGCACTGATGAAAACTCAATCCTTACTCATTCTGTGTTTTGGATGTTACTTTTTCGCCGCCAACATGTCATACAACATAAGTTACAGGGTTGGTAGCGAGTCTACAAATACACACTTCTCATTCTATCACTCACAAGGCCTTCCCTCAGGATACCCGTCTGCAGCAAATCCCGCGGTAAGATCTCGGCGTCTTAGTTGATCGTGCCATAAAATTACGGCCACCGCGGTCTTGACTGAGGCAGACGAGGCTGTAAGTTGCATCTCCAAGACCTACTAGTCTTGAGGTGTTTACTGGGTAGAAGATTCTTCCATGCACTGTTCCATCGTGGAGACTATAGCGCACACTGACCACCAGCGGCAAAGTAAGACAGCTCTCCGTACCTTCGACAATGATAACTTGATGTTGTTCATGTCTCGCGCTATCATGTCCAATTTTGGGGGTACATTTACGCACCCGTGGCCAATCACATCTCATTGTATATCGTACATAAAAGGGCTGGATCTTAATCGACCTTGATAGAGCCGTAAATTCGGTAGACAAATGCGTAGGATGCAAAGAAGCCAATGGTACCTATCGATAGTCAGTAAATGAAGCGCACTCGTCACCTGCAGGGGGACTTACCAGACAACACTGCAACCAAGAAACTAATGAGCGCGGAGTATCCGACATAGAGTACAGCTCCAGTCAACCCTCCAAAGCTGACTCGAGTCACCCAGAAACCCAGCGCATTCACAAATACATATCCGCCGGTCATCCCAGCGCCAAAGAATGCCCGCCACTGCCAGCGGTAGTCCTCCGCGCACAGCAAGAAGTACACAAGTAGGATGGTGGTGCAAGCAGACGTCAGGACCATCAAAGCGTAGCAGATGAAGAGAAATCCAAACATGTAGTAGATCTTGCTGGTCCACAACGATGTCATGATGAAGTACAGTTCCACGAAGATAGCGCAGAATGGTAGTATCCCAGTAAGGAGCAATGACGGTAGAGGTCGAAGAGATCGAGTGACTGGTGGTATTTGACGGGGTATTTGATTGATTCGTGTCGGTGCTTCAATTGCCGGCTGCTTAAAACCATACCAGGATCCGGCCACACTCAGTGGCACGCTGATCACAAACCAGATGGCGATGATTGCTAGCATTGTGGTGAAAGGAACTGCACCACTGGAACCCTTTGCCCAAACAAAAAGATTTAGGAGAAAAAAGGTTCCAAACACGATGCCCGGCACAAATATTGGAGTAGCCGCAATATTGACCTTCCACTTCTCCCCTCCAAAGCTCTTGTACACGCGTGCAGAGATATAGCCACCGATGCAACCGAACAGCGTGTATAAGAGCAGGCCAATCGAAGTGAGCCAGCCCCGGTTGGATGGGGACAGAAATCCTAGCATGGCAAAAGCGACCGTCACCCCAGTCATAACAAAGAGTTGTGCCCCGTTACCAAGGAGAACACTTAACATCAGACTGTATCGGGGACTACGGAAGACATCACCGTGAACAAGTTTCCACCCTGAGTCCTCTTGGATGTCGTCATCAACAGCTGACGTGCCCGATAGATCATCGAGGTTGATGTTGTCGAGCCGGTTGTATCGCGCGATATCCTTTCGCAACGCTCTGACAAGTATGCTGCTGACCATACCAACCAGGAAGATAACAAAAATTGTCGAGTTGATGAGCGAGAACCAGTGAATTTTTGGGTCGATGATGTGTAGGTATTTGTCCCAGCGAGTGGCCCAAGCAGTGTCTGAGGGTCGCCAATAAACGCTGTACGTATACGTGACCTTTGTTCCTTCTCCCTCTTTCAACATCAATGGTCCGGAGTTGACAGCGCAGTCGGCCTTTCCTGCATCCGTCACTTTCGACTCGGAATACGACTGCGGCTGGACCAGAACCCCAACAACCCTGTACCTTGTGCCTCGGAGGCCGGCTGTGTGGTAGTCGACAATGATGTCCCAATGATTGTTCAGTATGACTGCGCCATCTTCCCTCACTTTGCCTAACGGGAAGCCAGGACTGGAAAATCGTTCATGTGTCAACGGGTCCTCTCTCAACTCGGCCGCAGGTAAACCATCCACGAGCAAATTGACATTGTAGGCTTCATTGATCCTTGATCTCACGAAGCGCACCGACTTCTCGTCAAAATCCCCGCTGTCACAAATCATCTTGCATGTTTCATTCTGTGCCATGTGCAATTCGAAAGGCGATGTTTGAATACGGTCCCCAAATATGATGCTCCCAAGCGACTCGCGGACTCGTTGTGGCCCCTTTTCCGGACGACAAAACCGAAATGCGGGATGATAGTAGTCATAGGAAACAACCGCATGAATTTGTTCATCGTGGCGTGATATCGAAGGAGTGAGGGCGTTGACTGTCAAGGGGACTCGGTCACCCTGAGAATATGAAGAGGGTGCAACTCCAGGTAGATAGAATGCTGCCACGTTATTGATCGAGATGCTGCACAGAAGTGCTGAAGCGAGCAAGAAATTCATAGTCGGTGTATGTCCGGAGAGACCGCAGGCTGAAGTCGAGGATCGTGACAGATTCCAATCAAGAGCCCAAGAACGTCTTTCAGAAAGCCACTTGTCACGATCTGTTCATGGTCGTCATGGGAAGCGGATGCTGCGAGCGAAGCTGGTAGTCTCAATTAACAGATAGTAATGTCGCTTTCCAGTATATAGCAGTGCAAAGAAGTCCTTGCTCTCTATAGACCACCACGCAAGGAAATACCATTTAAAAGTTGCCTGCGCGTTCGTGATTGAGAAAGGTATCGGCTAACTTTCCCCGACTCAAGCTGCCACTCATGATGTCCCTGGTTATTCATAAATCCGTACCTTACCTGAAGCAAGCCGCTCTTTATCATATGCATCTTTGTCACTAGATGAGCTTTACTCGTAGGATGATTTGGGTCTACGGCGACTATATGTACATGCGCTACGCATCCTCTTGACGGCGGTGTTCTCTACCATTCGACAGTTTCCATTAGGTAATGACCACAACTTGAGACGAGATGACAATGGTAATCGACCTGACTTGCTATTTCATTGTGATGTAGAGGGCTATCACCCCTAGGAGCAAATAATCCCTATCGTACTGCATTTTCTGGAGACCTGGATTGACTGTGATCACGTCTTAGCCTCCATTTATTGACATTGAGGGAGCGAACCAGTCTTGGTGTACTTGTCAGATGGTGACTGCCTCTGCAACAAACTTCCGATATTTTTCGGCGCATCGACTCCTCCAGTATTTGCCCCATATCCCGATTGGAACCGCCAGTGCCATGGATCCAAGCACGAGACAACCGAAGAAAGTGAACGCTCGGCCATAATCAGTGGCGTCAATCAAAGGTTGTACGCTGAATGACATGGCGAAGTTGATGCACGAGGAGCATATCGCAAGTACGACGACGAGCTCTCCAGAAATCTGAGGAGCAGAAGGGTTAGTATTGAGATCACAAGCTTGACGTCAATCTTACTTACCCCCTCGAAACACTCCATAGCATATGTGGTGGCTATGCTGGTAGCTGAGACTTGCTGGGCTATCATGGCGCCCAGGCCGATCGCGATACCAACCCAAGAGCTTCCAGCCTCTGCAGTCCACCCATAAGAGAAGTACCCAACACCTCCATATATGAAACTAAGAGACAGAGTCCATAAGCGCATCTCGGGCTCCTTGTATCCCTTGTTACGACGTGCAAGCCGTAAAACTATCAAGTCTCCCAGGTAGCCAGTACCCATTCTGAGCGTCCATGTCAGCATGCTGTGTGTCCAACAGCGAAATGATCCCTACCCAATGAAGGAGCCGACAAGGGCTGCCAGAAAAACAAGACCAGTAGGGCCAGTTCCCCAATCATATGGATCCTCTGTCAAGATCTCGGAAATAGTGTTGAACGACACGATTCCTGCATAAAAGTCAGCTTTCAACTCTTGGCATTGTTGCTGAAAGAGGAGGTTCAGTTTACCAGCTGTACACCCGAAAGCAAAGATTATCCCAGCCTTCGACACCGTCAGTATTGCTCCACGATGATCAAAGAGACTGCTCACCAGCACTATGTTTGGGAAGAAGAACAAGACGAAGGGACGGCGAAAATATTGCCACCATGTGGTTTTGTCCTCCGGGAATCGCTGAATGGGACTCAAAATCTCCCAGTATGTACGAGATCTGTTCATGTCGCCTTCGGTCAAAGTGAGTTGTCTTGTAACAGGTAGATCGGATTTACTCTCTCCTTGAAGTTCGCTCCCATCCTTTTTGCCCAGTGTGTCGGTTGTTTCAGTCACCACTAACGCAGTTTGTGTAGACTGGTTCAAAGTGCGAAAGACATGTCGTGGGAAGAGTGAATCATCGAATGTGAAAATGAAGAGGAGTATCACGAGCGCCTTCAAAATATATCATCAGACACAAGCCATGATGGAAACGGCCACCTTACTCACGCTGAGTAGCGCAACGATCTTACAACCCCATCTCCATCTAATAAAAGGATTTTTGTTAGCATCATGGGCACGTTTGTTAACAACTCTGTCTATAATCTTCGCAAGGCGCTTGGTATGCACCTTTAGCTATGCATACATACCCAGGACCCTCTGCAATATAACCACCAAGGATTAATCCGAGGATTGATCCCAGCTGCTGACCCCAGATCTAGAGATATTGTTAGTTGAAAGGTATTTATGCACAAGTTCGCTTCTATTGAGCTGCTTCCGACTGTGAAAGTGTTTAACTCACATAGAAGGCGAGTGCAGTGCCACGCTGATGAGCAAAAAAGATGTCAAAAACCTATCAATGGCGTCAGCTAGTCCTTTGCAGACTTTGTGGACATGGGTGGGTTCCTACGGTAAGCTGGATGAGTGCCTCGTATGCGCTTGTTCCAACTCCTCCAAATGCATTGTTGAGATACCACTGCGCTGTACCATAGATGTACGCGTTCCACAAGGCAGCTGCCATGTTGATCAACATGCTGGAGATGTAGACGAACTTGCGCCCGATTTTCATCGCGGTAGGTATCCAGAGAATGTTGACGAAGCCGAGGAGAAGATAGTTCAGCGCCGAACCGCCGTTCATATTATTCAAGGTAACATCTGTTTCGACAGATATTTGCGTCCAGGCCGCACCCAAGTTGTTCTCGCCAAAGGACATGACACAGGCATAAAACGCTGCCAGGAGCAATGACCAGAGTTTCTTTGAGCGTGCCCAGTTCTGCGAATCTCATGTCAGTCCGGCTTGAGAGAATGTTTCGGAAAGGGCATACGAACGAGAGGGTCCCGGGCGGTCCTCATAGGCTGGGGCACAAGCACGATATCATGGTTTCGACCAGCGTGGGCGGCCACGGTCTCATGGTGGTCGACTTCATAGTGTATCAGCACTGGATCACGACGATGATGAGGGGCAGGGAAGAATTACTTACGGTCGATCAAGTACACCGTCCCCGGTATGTCGGTCGCCGCCAAAGTGACACTGTTTGGAGCCATGCTGGAAGATGACTGGCGATGCTTGTATCCTATGACCTGGTTCACAGATCTGGTCTACTCAACTATTTCTCCCTGGGATATCGAGAAATATATACCTATATTCATGAAGGCCATTTAGGGTGTACTTCTCCACACCCAATGCCTGCCTCCTTGTTATCTCTGCCTCCTCCGTAATGGCAATCAGATGCCCCACAAGAACAGTGCCAGAGACACTGCTGTAGGCCGTCCATGGTAATCGAGGGGACAGATGCTAGACGGACCCATGTATAAGTTACGTGGAGAAAATGTTGGGGAGAGAACTAAGCTTTAACTAGCACCCTGAGCTGCGAGCCGAATCGACTGCTTGACTCCACCAAAAGAGGCACAGAAGGTCGAAGCGTACGAATGGGAATGTGATGCGCACACAAAACGGGAGCACCTCCCCTTTCAAGGAAGACAGGGCAGGATATGATCCACAGCATAAGTACCTCGCGGGAGATGTGTACAAGTGAAGGATCTCTTCTAACTTTGATTAGGCTGTTTACATTTGGCCGTCCATATCTACCACGAGTCTGAGCTGCCGACGATTCGTGTACCTAATAGCACTGACATATCTTGCCTTGGGGGAAGCAGAACCCGCCGGTCTAAGTCATCGACGAGATCTGATATTGAAAAGACCTTTCTTACTGAATATCCTCGATCAACCTACGCAACCAGCTACCAGCTACCATCCAATCAAATTGCCACTCGGCACTCTCACACCTGATTCACTCTCACCTCCTGACTCCTAGACGTTTCCACGACCACCATGTCCCAGTTGACACACGACTCGTCGATCCTAATCATAGGCGGCGGCACGTGGGGATGTGCAACGGCCCTCCAGCTCGCTCGACAAGGCTACAAAAAAGTGACGGTTCTCGACGCCCACGCCATCCCTTCACCCATCTCTGCCGGCAACGACGTCAACAAGATCATGGAGGAGGGTGTGCCCTCGGATGATGACGACGAGGAAAGTTATGTTTGGAACCGGCTCTTCCAACTCGCCACCGAAGCCTGGAGGTCCGACCCGGTGTACTCCCCCTTCTACCACGCCACGGGCTTCGTCATGGCCGCCTCGTCCCCCGAGGCCGGCAGGCACGTCGAGTCGTACATCGCGTCGTGCCGGACGTCGTCGTCGCCCATCCGCCGCCTCGACACGCCCGAAGCCTTCCGCGCCACCATGGCCCCGGGCATCCTGACGGGCGACTTTCCCAACTGGAAGGGCTTCGTTCGGCCCGAGGGCGCCGGGTGGGTGTTTGCCCGCGGAGCGCTCGAGGCCGCGCACAACGAGGCCCGCAGGCTGGGCGTCCGCTTCGTCACGGGCGGACCCCAAGGAAAGGTCGAACGACTGATCTACTCTGGTTCAGATGTACTGGGCGCATTCACGAGTGACGGGGTCGAGCACAGAGCGGACAGGACTGTTCTCTGTGCCGGTGCGTACAGCGACAGGATATTCGACTTTGAAAAACAACTCAGACCGACGGCGTGGACTCTGGCTCATATCCAGATGACGGACGAGGAGCGCCAGACGTGGAAAGATCTACCTGTTCTGTTCAACGTCGAGCGTGGATTCTTCATGGTATGTAATGTCATTCTCATTTTCAAAGAGCCCTCCCCTTTGTCTGCCCCGTCCTATTCTTCCTTCCGCTACACTCTTGTGCGAGCGTAACATAGTTTCCACTCGTGTTTAAGGTGTGACAAAGCTTATCTTTCGACGTAACTTTTTTTTTCTGTCTCACGGTGGAGGAGTACACACACAATTAGCTGTAGATACTAATGTTCATCGTTCTCAGGAACCGACGACAGGGACGGGCGAACTCAAATTCGTTGACGAACACCCTGGATACTGCAACTTCATCCATGACCAGTCCATCGATGCTGAGCGTTCTGTCCCTCTTTCTCGGCAACAGATCCCCATTGACGCTGAAGCTCGTGCACGCCAATTCCTGCGTGAGACAGTGCCCCAAATTGCAGATCGTCCCTTCACCTTCGCGAGAGTGTGCTGGGATTCGGATACTCCAGATCGAGTCTTCCTCATCGATCAGCACCCGAAATACTCGAGGCTTGTGGTGGCCGTCGGGGGAAGTGGCATGGGATTCATGACAATGCCAGCCGTAGGCATCCAGGTTGTCAACTCTCTAGAAGGTCGTATGGAGTCCCGACTGAAGAAAGCTTTCAGATGGAGGCCGGAGACTGCCGTCGGCAGAGACTGGCGCGATACGCAGGATCGATTTGGGGCCGATGGAAAAGTGATGGACTTGCAAAAAGTCAAGGGGTGGACCAATGTCGACAACGGAAGCCACGCTTCCAAGATATGACAAGCAAAAGATTGGATCGTATAGAATTTATCGTAGAAACTCGCTGTCCGTCCAATAATTGTACTCTGAAGCCCTCGTAGGTCGCTTCGAGCACGTTCACGAGTATGCACACGTATCAGATTGTGAGTGGTTGATAGTCAGTCCTTTAGACGACTTGTTGTAATTCATCCGATCCATACAGAGAACCTCAGCCTTCCCTTGCCTCGTAAACCCCATGATTCCATCCAGTGAGGCTATGTTCCGTGGTCCAAGATGCAATCCAGTGGCTAAAGAGGTTTGAAACGCCATTTTGGAGTCATAACAAGTATCTCACAACGAAAACAACACGACGTCTTTCATGTGAACAAAACGACCGCGGAGTTGATAATGTTGTCGGGACATCGTTCCCAAAGGGTAATCATAGTTGCCCATCGAAAATGCTTCGAACGCGCTCCTGTTGCCATGCTAGGTGCCGCGCTCTCTCGTGGTGAATAACGAGCCGTGGTCACTGCTATGCAAAGATTCGACCGGTGAGAGGGCACATGTCGAGATGCTATAGAGATCGCTTCACTTCTCAGTACCGAGGATCATCTTTTCCCTTTCACTTTGTCGAGGCATGCTTCCTTTCTTGCTATGCTTACGAACGTTCTCCTCTTTTCTCTTGATCGACTTGATCTCTTCTCCTTTGATCTCAGAAGCCTTCTTGACCGTCTTAGGTAAGTGCCGATGTCTCTTGATACGTCGAATTTCGGGCATGTGCGAGTAACGCTTGATCAAGGCTTGGTCGTACTCCAGCTTTTGTCGTTGCCTAGCTGACTTGATCCCAGATCGACTTGAGGCATTTGTTCGCCATAATCTGATATTGCCGTCGTCTGACCCCGACAAGACATAATTGTTGTCAGCAGTGAACCTTGCAGAGAAGACTCGTTGCATTCGCTTGGTGTGATAGATATCTCTTGAATGCCCTCGATCTCTGTTCCATAGTCGAATCGACCGATCATATGAAGCGCTGACCAACTCTTCACCAGTTGGACTAAATTCGACATCCATAACAGCAGCCACGTGATCCTTCAGTACGTTCAAAGCTCTGTCCATCTTCCGCATATCGAAAATGTATATATTGTGATCTTCATTTGCAGCAGCAAAATTGAACGCCTCCATCGGATTCCAAGAAATGGCATTCGATGCCAGCCTGAGGACAACTTTTGAAATGGATGAGGATGTCCGGAGATCGTAGAGCACAAGAGCTCTATCAAGGGCAGCAGAAGCAAGTATCGACGTTTCAGTCTGGTTGAACGAGACAGCCGTAATAGTGTCGGTAGAAGTTGGCCACCGCAACACCTGGCTGGGGCCGGAGGCAGGGCGTGAAAGATCGTAGATGGAGATGGCACTGGATGAAGCGGCAAAAGAAGAATGGTCGCGGTGGTGTGTTATATCTGTAAAAGCCCCTTGACCATGGTATGTGGTCAGAGGCGTGTTGTCCTTCTCGCTGTTGTAAGGATCCCAGACTTTGACGGTTTTGTCGGTAGCACAAGACAATAGTTTTCGACCTGGAGTCCAACACATGCCTCTGACGACGTTCTCATGTGCTCTGGCCTGCCATACCTCTTCGCGACTGGTCAAGTCCCAAACTTTGACTACGCCATCACCGCTGCCGCTGGCGAAACGCTCGAGGGATCCTGGATCTTTCGCCATCGAGTACACTCCGTCGACATGGCCTACACCCAGCTGGCCAATAAATGGAGCAGCAAACATCCGTTCCATCTTGACGGCGTTTAGGGCTCTCGTGTATTCTCTTGCCCGCTCGAAGGGATGGTGGGATGGATCAAGATTTCGAGATTGGCGCACCGCACCATCGCCTGGGGGCGGCGGCGCCCTAGTTAGCGACTTTATCTTCTGTGCATGCTCAGCTTGAGATAATTACTATCGGGATACAGCGTACATACCATCTCGTGAGAATCATCACTGAGCGAATCGAAGAGGCTTCTTCACAACGCATTCGATGAGGAGAAATTGTAGAAACGCAGCCGAACTTTTTTGTGGAGAAATAAGGGCATTTATGCATTTAGGGTCTGGCGTCATCCGCGGTGCCTGCGTCCTTAGCATTTTGATGCTTGTCACTCGCTAGACCGCGTACTGCGATCAGTCACTCTACAGCCTCAACACCGTTTATCCATCTCTCAGCCGCCTTCTTTAACCCCCTCCTCCTCGACCACATCTATGACTGCCATCATGGCTCCTCCACCTGCCGACAACACGAAGATCACTGACGCCAATAAATTGGCCAAGACAGAGCCCGCAAAAGCAGAGAGCATCTACAAGGAAGTTCTGGCAAAGTCACCCGGCTCCAATCAAGCTGCTCTTCAAAATTATGAGAATGCTCTCGTCGGACTGGGAGAACTCTATCGAGACAATAAGCGATCCGAAGATCTGGCTCAGCTGGTGAAGACAAGCCGGTCGACGTTATCTTCGTTCGCCAAAGCAAAGACAGCAAAACTAGGTATGTATATCACAGACGTCCTTTCAATGTCGCTAATTGTAATGCCTAGTTCGCCAATTACTTGACTTCATCGCCGAGATTCCCAACACCTTGGAATTACAGATCGCGACCACCAAGTCATGTATCGATTGGGCCAACTCGGAAAAGAGATCCTTCCTGCGTCAAAACCTCGAAACGCGACTGGTCAGCCTCTACATGCAAAAACAATCATACTATGATGCTCTCACTCTGATTAATAGTCTACTGCGAGAGTTGAAGAGGTTGGATGACAAACTCGTCCTTGTAGAGGTACAATTGCTGGAATCAAGGGTATACCATGCCCTTACGAACCAGGCCAAAGCCCGAGCTGCATTGACCTCTGCGAGGACATCTGCCGCCTCTGTCTACACACCTCCACTGTTACAGGCCGGATTAGACATGCAGAGTGGAATGCTGCATGCTGAAGATCAGGACTTCAACACCGCCTTCTCATACTTCATTGAAGCTCTGGAAGGATACCACAGCCAGGACGACACTGCCCGGGCGACTTCTGCATTACAGTACATGCTGTTGTGTAAAATCATGCTGAACCTTGGAGACGATGTTACCAATCTGTTGTCCTCAAAGCAGGCACAGAAATACGCTGGCACCAATCTGGAAGCCATGAAGGCAGTCGCACGAGCACACTCGAATAGATCACTGGAAGAATATGAGCAAGCACTCTCCAATTACCGGTATGAACTCGGTAGCGACGTGTTCATCCGCAATCATCTCAGACGGTTGTATGATGCTATGCTGGAACAGAATCTCATCAAAGTGATTGAGCCTTTCAGCAAGGTCGAAATCGATCACGTTGCAAAGATGGTCGGCCTTGATGTGCAGCAGGTGGAAAGAAAATTGTCTCAAATGATCCTCGACAAGGTCATCGTTGGCGTCTTGGACCAAGGAGAGGGATGCTTGATCGTGTACGATGAGGTGGAAAGAGATGCCGGTTACGACGCGGCTTTGGAGACAATTGAAAAGCTGAGCAACGTGGTCGACGTGCTCTATACCAATCAAGCAGCGTTGTTAGAGTAGATTAGGCATGGAGTTTGGGATTGGCACAGTTCTGGGAATGGGGAACATCACGTTGATCGGCGGCAGTCATCTTCTCACGAGTAGTTACGGCTGCTGACCAGTCTTTGCTGGACCTAGATAATTATCCCGACTGCACAACAATCGACCAAGTTCTAGATCAAAGAATCCTTGTTCATAAAAATCATTGGCCATCTACGTGTGGCGGCAGACCCGTTCTTAGTGTCAAGCTCCGTTCCAAATGTGAGATGCGAGGCTTTGTCATTTGGCGGATTGACTCCCCGCCAAAGAAAAGGCTCCAGGCGCCGAAGACTGGTTCACTGCAACTGTTTCCGGCCGAACAATGTGAGGCTGTAAACCTCCTGCTTTCTTTCAGATCTTACCAAACACTGCGATCGCGCCATTTTCCATCAAGTACCTTCTTTGACTCTCACGACTTCACGAACGAACACCCACTGTCCTGCTCTCGATCCGTAATCGCATCCGCTCCCGCCGAGTTCCTCGACCCTTTACAGAAAACCAGAGCGCAGCACAACTCCTCCACGGCCTGACCTTCCTGAGGTGGCTCCTGGCACATTCTATTTCGATCCTGCCCTGAATTTCTTGAAATAGTTGGCCGCAAGGCCCCAGGTGGGCTACTAGTATGGGTCAGAAGTGAGCAATAGCGTACTTGACCTCATATGTACTTGCCGCTAATACACGCCTTCTAGACAGTCCAAGTTGTCGCGAGACCAACTCGACGAACTTCAAAAGGCTACACATTTCGACAGAAAAGAGTTACAACAATGGTACAAAGGTGCGTCTTTGAAGACATGAGCGCACTGGGTTCCTTCACGCTGATCAATATACCCAGGCTTCCTCAAGGATTGCCCCTCTGGCACATTGACCAAGCAAGAGTTCCAGAAGATATATCGACAGTTCTTCCCCTTCGGTGACCCGAGCTCCTTTGCGGATTATGTCTTCAAAGTGTTCGACTCGGATAAGAGCGGGACTATTGATTTTAAGGAGTTCATATGCGCACTGAGTGTGACAAGTCGGGGCAAGATGGAAGACAAGTTGGACTGGGCATTTCAATTATATGATATTGATGGCGATGGAAAGATCAGCTTTGATGAGATGCTCGCCATTGTGGAGGCGATATACAAGATGGTAAGTTTAACATCCCATCATCGCAAAGGTGTAATCAGCCTACTGACAATTGGCCCATATAGGTAGGCTCTATGGTCAAGTTGCCCGAGGACGAGGATACGCCTGAGAAGAGGGTGAGAAAAATCTTCCGAATGATGGATAAAGATGAGAACGGAAGCCTCGACATGGCTGAATTCAAAGAGGGAAGTAAGCGTGACGAAACGATCGTGTCAGCGCTTTCGCTGTACGATGGGCTGGTCTGATTGATCCATGGGATTCTTGCTTGAAGGACATTATATCGCGAGACAGCATGTTTGAGCTCTTCAGCGATTGCGAACGTCGTGTCTCGTGGCTAGTGCTTGGATCATTTGCTCTACTTATGGCGAGAGAAGAGAAGACGCCGATGTGCGTGACAACCCATTCATACGATGCGAACACGAAGATATGTGCTGGGCACTGAGGGTCAAAGCGACCAACGAACTTTCATACCTATCTTATTACGAGGGAGGCACCAGGATATCTCCAGGGCTACACTACTGGTAGGCTGAATATCAAAGTTGGGTGTTTATTGCTAGCATCTCGGGCTGTTCCTTGCTCGGAAATTCTGTGCTGTGGAGGCCTTCTGTTAGATTCTCTCCGCCATTGCGCACATAGGCCACATACATGCTTTCCGTAGTAACCCAAGATGCATCATATCGCCATGAGCAATCCTCACAACGCAGCCATAAAGGCTGAATCTAGTTTAAACCAAGGCCTTCCGCACTTGTACTAGCGTGATTGATATCGCTTTGACTCCATGGCATTTTCGACTCGAGCAAGCCACTCAATACGAATACAATAACCCAGTCACTTACCGATGTGTGACAGAGAACAACGAACAACTCGTTACGCCGCAAACGACACGCAGGTTTAAGATAGCGTTTCGCCTCGCGAGAATTTTAGAGAGATCTTTTCAAGGGCATCCCCAAATGTTGTCTAGTTGAGCCTGGAGCTGAACCTGAACAAATGACGGACATTTGAAAAAGAATCCCTGACACCACCGAAAGAGTCGCAAAGGGACAGCATTTAGTGACCTGGCAGCACGATGCCGGCATTTGGAGCCAACACGCCGGTTCTAGACTCCTTTTTGACTGTCATTATCGATAGTATCAGAAGTAAAAATGGCCAGCGTATCACGGAACTCATTCAACTGGACATTGGCAGCCTACCGCCAGAACGACAAAAGCCATATGCCGACCTCAATTCAGAATTGAATCGAAACTACCCTCCGGAGAAGGATGGAGAACTATCGGCCAGATGCCACAGAGATCTATCACAGGATGAGTTTGGGCTATTCAGCATTACTTTTTCCGATAGCATCGTACATTACTTCCGCTATCTTCGAGATTTCACCACAGCCGATAATCATGCAAAAGCCTCGAAGATTCGACAACTTACTAGGTACGTGCATCGACGCTGTTTGTTGAGTCTAAGCTAATGGAGCCTCTCAGTCAATGTGTTATTGCTCTTGGCGATTCCAGATATGGAGTGATTATGATACCGATTGTGCTCTCCTTTTCACGTACTTTGGCTACGATCGCCTCGAATCTGGACCGGAACCCAAGCCTGGTGAGAAGCAACGATCTCCTCAAGACTCCAGACACAGAAGGCGCTCCGGGCAAAGTCAGTTTCGTTGAAGATGCTGCTAATGTCTTGCGAGATGCCTTCATCAAGTGTCTTGCGGGCAGTCCTGGCGTGTCGCGTACTTCACGGCCAACCGCCGATGACAAACGTGTCGGAATCTATTTGACGGCAAACTCGTGTCTCAAGCTGTTGACCCAGTGTCGGAAATTACGGAATGCACAACAAATGTTCTCTAGCATTGACGCACAGTCCCCGCCAATGTTGTATTATCCTGCGGCCCAGCGAGTTACATATCTGTATTATCTCGGTCGCTATCACTTCGCCAACAATCATTTCCTGCGTGCTCAAGCAGCTCTCCAAGCGGCCTACGAGCAATGTCATCGAGATGCAATCAAACACCGAAAGACCATCCTTATCTACCTCATCGCGGCGAACCTGTGTTTGGGTCGCTTCCCATCATCGTCCTTGCTGTCAAGGCCTGAAGCCATCGAGCTGAGTCAAAGGTTCCTGCCTCTTTGCAAGATAGTGCGGACTGGCGACCTGGGGGCTTTCTACCAATATCTAGATGCGGAAACAGAGTCCGGAATGTGGTTCCTACGTCGATCTGTCCTGCTCCAATTACAGAACAGATGCGAGATCATAGTTTGGAGAAGCTTGATCAGGAAAACGTTTTCCTTCAGTGGTTACATGGGCGAAGAGAAGAAAGTCCCGTTCTTGAGGCTTCAATATGTTCAACACGCTGCCGCTTGGGCCTTGAACAGGCGCATACCTCCGACGCCGGCAAGTGGCTTCATGTCTCACGCATCAAACGCAAAATCCTCTTACATTGACCCCGAATTCGGTGATATGGATTTAGCGATCAATGAAACAGGCTTCGATGTAGAGAGTGGAGAGTATATTGAAGAGTATGTTGGCCAGCATCAGAGTTCCAATGGCGACAATGTTGAGCAAACACCGACAATGACTGAGATCGAGTCGGTGATACTCAGCCTCATACAACAAGGGCTCATCAAAGGATTTGCGCTGCATACCAATCCGAGATTTGCAATACCGGGCAGTCAAAAGGCAGGAGGACCGATGACAGCTGGGTTTCCAGAAATATGGAAGGTCATCAAGAGCAGAATGGGAGACGAGCCAGTGCCAGGCTGGGTTGAGGAGGCCAATCTCCACACAGGAGGTAGCAATGTGGTTAGGATCTTTGGAGCCAGACCTGCAGGCGCATAGAATTGAGTCACGGAGCAGACATGTACGAGTACCAAAGGAGAAACAGATACATCGCGTAGACGACAAAAAAACGCCTTGCACGGACAAATGACATGTATATCATAAATGCCGCACATCCTGGCGGCTGGTGTCACAAGCTAATGCAGACTCGACATGGCCTTTGGGCGGCTCAGTTTGATTCTTGATGCTGGGCACGGAGGTCGCCGACAATGATGAAAGGCCACTATACTGACATACATAGGCACAGGTACACAGTAGTTCCTTAGCTTCCTTGGAAAATCAAGTGGTGGAACGTGGACAAGCGAAAGCAAGGTACTTCGGAACAGCTCCCGCCTCACTTTGGAAATGTTGCTGCGCCCCCAAACAACGAGTCTTTGTAGCGAACCACATGCTCACTCCATTGGCTACCATTCTCTGGACTTTAAGATCGCTTTCATTGCCGAACGTGCTGCCTGCAAAGACGAAGGGGCTGTCTTGTCTCCCTTCAATTGTTCCGGGCAGGGCGCACGCGGTGCTCAGAAATAGTACCTAGGTAAGGTAACCAGTGGTGACTCTTGATGTCTCTCGGGGCCAACAAAAGGAGTGGGTGATGAACTCCCTGCCTCTCGCTCTCTGCGCTATCAGAATCTCCCTCAAAAGCCCTTCTTTGATCCAAATTGAATTCTTCCTTGCCTCTATCGTGCCCAGCAAGCTCTCGTTGTTTTATCCATATGGCCGGTGTCCTTGCTGATTGCAGGCACCTGCCGGTGAAGCAGTGATGCTTTCGCCCATATCATACATCTTGTTTTAGCAGCTCACATCACGCGACACGAATCTGCAGAGACTAAAAACACGAACCACCTTCACCACCATGTCCGGTGTCGAGATCGGCATCGCGGTCGTAGGAGCCATAGCAGCACTTATCACGGCGTACAAAGATGCTGGTGGGATAGTCGGCAACATCAAAGCACGTCGCAAGGCCAAGGGAGCCCTCCCTCCTAGCTTTGCTTTGGAAGAATCCCTCAAGGAAGGGCAGGAAGAGATTGAAAGGATCACGGCCAAGGGCATTCAACGATTCGGAACTGACTTTGAGCAAGGCGATGGTGAATATACCTCGTATCTTCCGCAGTGCTACACGTCTCTCTTCTAACACGCAAGCACAGACATCGCGTATGGCGCCCTACAAGCACTCACCATCGAGGTGCAAGCGACGTTCCTGCACCATCTGGTCATTGCGGGTAAAAACGACGATTTCACCGACTTCGAATCCTGCATCGATTCCGCGATTGAGGCTAGACTCAAAGCCGTCACCATCCTTAATGAGCTATACCTACGGCAGCAGAAGCGCTCCAGCCTGGTCAATGAGCCCAATCTGCAAATACCTGGACGAATGGCAGGAAAAGAGGACGACAAGAACTGTGGCGTGATGAAAGAAATCAAAGGGTCAAAGAAGCGCAGTGACACAGTTGGAACATTTGGAACGGAATCCAAAATGCCACCCACTCCCGCGGCGAGTCGCAAGTCGTCTTGGAATCTCTTCAAGAAACGCCAGCGGACATCTTCCACCGAATCGTGGAGGGAAGACCCGTCAACGGTCTTGAACTCAGCAGAGTCGAGTGCCGCTGGCGCCTCACCTGTCCTATCCGCCTCGCCTGCTTCGATCACATTGAGAACATCGCGAACCTCAACAATACTCACACCACCCATCAGTCCAGCCTCGACATTTACACCGTACGAAGCCCTCGCCGGTGCAGGCTTTTGCAAGGGCGCTTATCATGTCCAACAAGGCGTGTACGAGACATCGGTCCAAGTTTCGATGAGGAACATGGAATGGTCCTGCCACTGTCGCAAGTGCTCCTTTGCCACGCCGGCCGACAAAGACGAGCGCGGTCGTCCTCGCTTCGATGACAATGTGTATACGGCATCGATGGTCCGTTTCCGGCCTCTGCTCCTGTTCAAGTCTCACCTAGCGTCAAAGGAGAAGAAGGCGCGGAGCTACAAGTGCTTGATCTGCATCTTGGGCGGTGATTCTTCAGCCATATTTCAGGGCGAAGACCGTCTTCTCGAGCACATTTCCCACCACCAAAACGCGTTTGTCGGAGGGGTGGAGCTAGCCGGTCCGATCCGCCTCGAACCTACCGGTGTGAGAGAAGGCTCAGAGAGAACATTTGATATTTGTTTCCCAAACATGTCTACCTTATCATTGCCGGCAAGTGCAATCGAGCTGGACGATACAGGAATTGTCGAGGCTGACGACGGTATGAATTACGGGGGAGAGGATGAAGTGTTCAAGAACCAGTGGGTGAATGAGGGGCTCCGCTGATGAAGCAAGGGGTTCTTCGTTTAGTACGGAGTACTGTACATGCGACTTGGGGGGGGGTTTCGCTTGTTACTTGTATAAGATACTGGATTGCGAGATTGTCTCCGTACTGTATCTAGTGCATTGTGTTTTTGAAACGACTTATGCTCGTGTGTGACGTGAAATGGATGCATGCAGTATTTTGGGTGGACGTGAATAGGAGTACAGGAGTACCAAACGATATCATTGTTTTAGGACACCGATCTTGTAGGATCATAGTTGCATATGAAAGTGAGCGTACCAGATTTTGGTTGACTCTCGTCCTGTTCACTGATTTGACAATGGGCATGCAGGGAGGTGTGTGCAGCGTGACCCTTTACCCAGAAGGGAGACCTTGGAACATGTGCCTCGGACCATAATTGCCGAGTCATCGAGGCAGGGTTTGGGGCTCGGACTACGAGATAGCAAGCGAAGTTTCTTACTCCGTACAGTAGGCTCTGCTTTATCGCGTGTGGGTAGATTCCTGATTATTAGGGCCGTAAGAGTCTCTCTTTTTTCCTTATCTCGGCCTTTTGTGTGAACCCACCGGCGGCGACAGGGCTAGTACGACTTTTGAGAATGTAGTGGTGTAAGGAATTGGATTGTGTGAAGTCGTCAACAAGTTGGTACGGTCAAGGAGACTAGATAGAAACAATTGATGGTCTCGTGTATTTTCTTCTGTACGGAAGTAATTCCATCATCGCTAAGGGACACATCCGTGAGTTTTGGTTGCTCTACCGAGTACAAATGTACAGTCCAACAAGCATCCGTACCGCAAGAGGAAGCTTCCGGGCTTTTCGTGTGTGTTGTATGTCTTGGGCCAAAGACCCTTCCCCGTCTGTGCCCAGGAGGCCGGTTGACAGTTTTGATAAGCGTGAATCTCGAGGGCTGGTTGGTACTCGTATCTCCCTAAGGGAGGTAGTTCGCACCTAATCCAAAAACTACCTGACGTACTCCGTAGGCCTTGTGCCCATCCCGCTATCGAACTCCTCATCGGCGGGCGGCGGTCTCAGTGGATGATGGCGTGGGCTCTGCTTCGCTTAATCCTCTCTCTCGTTCGCCTCCATTATCCCTCCCCCGTCTCTCGTCCACTTGAAATGGTTCGCTCTATCAGCAAACCAGCGCCACCGTCCACCGGCACACTCCTTGTGCCCACACAAACGCCCGCTAGCTCGCCAGGTCCCTGAACCGACCATCCAGCACTCGAGGATGCCCATCACCTCAGATTCTAGGCTCGTCATGCCTCACTCTCCAGCCTGCCCTCAACTTACCACACCACCACTTGTACCGAGTGCCTCGCTGCTGTTCTTACTACTACTCCTCATCATTTCGCAGCGACCTTGTGAAAGCTTCTCACGAATCCGCATACCCAAGATATCGACTTGACTCCCACGCGACCCAAGAGACGGCGCAAGATCTTCCAGTTTTGCAGGTCACCCGTGTTGGACTGTGCACGACTCACTCGCAGATCGATGGCTGCTTCCTTACATAGTCAGGAGCTCAAACATCTCCCCCCGATTTCCTCGAGGCTATGAAGCCGACGTCGCGATATTCCTCCAATCGAACGCACACGAAAACGAAATGGCGGAACACGATAGAATAGAGGCGCACATGTACCATTATGAACCTCCCGACATACAGTCGAGGCTGGACATGAACCCGACCCTCATAGTGTCGTGGTGGTGTACATTGTTCTCTGTGACAATAATCCTAATCAGATTATTTGGACGATGGATACGTACGGAAAGACTGTTTCGGGAAGACTGGATCATGTTGTGCAGTATGATCCCGCTCATGATCCGAATGGCCTTTGTCCACGTTATCTTGATCTGGGGCACCAACAACACAAAGACACAAGGCTTGACCGAGACGCAGATACACCATCGCGAGGTCGGAAGTAGGTTGGTCCTTGCGGCGCGCATATCTTACGCGGCTTTCATCTGGATTGCCAAATGGACGGTTCTGGAATTCCTCAAACGTCTGATCGGAAAGTCGTGGGCCAAATCGTACGAAATCGGCCTCCAAATCATCTACGCCTTCCTCATTGTAACCTACATTGGCGTCGTCATCGGCACGCTCAGTGAATGCCAACCTTTTGACCACTACTGGCAGGTCGTGCCAGACCCAGGCCCGAAATGTCGGGAGGGTCTGATCCAACTGATTGTCATGGGAGCTTGTGACATGGTCACGGATGTCGTGCTGATTGTCTTCCCCATCCCTTTGGTCTGGCAGTCCTCCATGCGGTACACCAAGAAAATATCCTTGATACTGCTCTTCCTTCTCTCCGTCATCCTCATCGCCATCACAGCCTACCGAATCCCCACGACCATCTCACGCCGCTCCTCCCAGCAGTATCGGTCACTCCTTGCGTCGCTCGAAATTCTCGCCGCCGCTGGTGTCTCGAATGCCATTGCCATTGGCAGTTTTATCCGCGACAAGGGCGTCAAAAAGGCCAAGTTCCGCATTCCTTCGGTCGATGAAACGAGCTCCCTCGGCCGAAGCGTCAGTCGCACGGTCACTCGAACCCGCACACGCTCCATCACTCATCATCATTGGGGATCGGACGAAGATCTAGCACGCAGTGTTGGCGTATCCTTGCCCGCTCCTCTCAGACACGGAAGTAATAGAGAACCTCGTCTCGCCGAACCAGCGACACCGAGCAATCACGACTCAACAAAAGACCTCGAGTCGGGACTTCATCATCGTCACAGCTCCACGTTCAATTCAGACTGGAACTTTAACTCTGCGTCTCGCGGCCGGCGACGGAGCTCGATGAACAGTATGAGCAGTACGTCGACGGACATCAAACTCCGTGACCTCAGAGCCCAACTACATGAGCCCATCAGTCCGCATGCCGAACAGCCGGACACCCCGAGCAAGATGGGATTTTTTGACGTTGGTGGCCTGGTTGCAAACCCAGAGTCTCCGAGTTCTGTATCCCGACAGGCTTCAATCCATGAAGCCCGCCGCCTTTCCCTCCCTAGCACCAGTTCCCGATCCGGGTCCAAGGCGTTCTTGTCAGATATCGGGGGATTGTTGTCTCGCCATTCTCACATTCGCGAGGAAGACGAAGTGTCTGGCACAACACCCTCACCTACACGCAGTAAAGGAAGGAGCCCAGGTCGCTCGCCGATGCGTTTCGCCATGGATAGGAGAATATCAAAGAGCCACCGTCTAGCGTCGCAAAAAGAAGAGGATGAAGAACCCATTCGACCTGTACCGAGTGGACCCGATGACTTGACGTTTGTGGACGTCGGTGGACTCCTCCGGTGACCATGGTCTGCAGGCGTCGACGCGAATATGAAGATGAAGATGAAAAAGGAACATATAAGACGGGACAACTAGCAAACAGCATAGCTAGATGTGTGGTGGGGATGTGATTTATGGAGTGGTCGCTTTTTATTTTTATTTTTGTGGCTTTTTATACCATCTAGCGTGGGCGCTTCTGGGAGGAATTCTTCATGAGGGTCATTGACGTTGTATTTTTGGGAGGGTTGGCTGGCTGGGAGTATATCGTTTTGATTGCTTTGGCAATGGCAAAACTTTGAAAGGGGGGTTTGTGAGATTGGTTGATTGGAACACGGGTTTTATGAGGTACTGGTTAGGAGGACTGGTCAGGGTCCCCGATGATGAATCTTGAACAGAAGGGAAGAAAAGGTGCTTATGACATGAATCTTTGGAGTGGTTGATGTTTCTTGTGAACGATTGGAACGAAATGAGTATGAATTGTGTGTATACGGGAGTAAGATAGGGAGGTTTGACTCGGTGAGGTTGTCACGTAGTGGATGAATATATATACCCTGTCTACCCACCTCTCTACCTTGTATACCTAATAGCTGCTGTATTGAAATAGAACCTCTGTGGCATTTGTTCACTCGTAGCAAGAATGTCGTCATGTGGAAATTGAGGATCTTCATCTTCCGTAACCGGAAGTCGTACCATTTTACTCTACGGGAGTAATTGTCTGTATGTGACATGTGTACAATACTTTCTGTACAGTATACTCCCGTCTTGATACCTATAGCTAAGGTATGTAATCTTTCTTGAAAGAAATTGCAAAAACCTCGCGTACACACACACAAGAATTTTTTTCGGGTTCCCTTGCCACACGTTTCTCCCTCCTTGATGACCCTCTTTTTTCCCAAGAAAGCTTTTTTGTCTAAAGAATCAAATCATTATCTACATGATGACCGCCCTCCTTTCTTTTTTTTTCTTTTCCCATCTTTACTAAAAGCGTCCCCCTCGATGTCATTGTCATTCTTGACGACCAGAATTGCCTTCTTGACGGGCCCCAGCCCTAACTTTGTCAAGCTTGACAAATTGGGAGAACCAAAAGACATTCATCTTGGGACATGTCTCTGAGGAAAAAAAACCCCCCTTTCGTCTCTGATGGACGTCATTCTCATGCCGTTTCTTTTTTTTTCTCCCCCCTGCTCTCTCCCATGCTCGTCGTTTTTTTTTCATCCGACGACGACCGCTGCTATTGGTCCTGCTGCTGTAGCTATAGAAGAAGCTACTTCCACTGCCCTCTTCGACGTGCCTTGCGTCGCCGACAAGGTCGTGAAGGTGGTGCTCGTGGTGGTGATGGTGGGGGGAGCGTTGGTGGTGGTGGTCAAGGTAGGGTCGATGGTGGTGGTGGTGATTGTCAGTTCGTTGGTCGTGGTGGTGATGGTGAGTTGGTTGGTCGTGGTGGTGATGGTGGGAACGTTGGTGGTGACAAAGGTGG
Organism: Knufia peltigerae; assembly: GCA_030247855.1. Classification (NCBI taxonomy): domain Eukaryota; kingdom Fungi; phylum Ascomycota; class Eurotiomycetes; order Chaetothyriales; family Trichomeriaceae; genus Knufia; species Knufia peltigerae. The sequence goes on from JAPDRN010000175.1 coordinate 34,715, forward strand.
TGGTGACGGTGGTGGTGGTGGAGGCGTCCGCTATGGTCAAGACGTCCGTCATGGTCAACATCTCCTCCCTTCCAACCAGGGGGGACGCCATTGGGGCCGGGGAGGCCATTGTTGTCATTGTTGTGGTGAAGTTTCCACAACAAGCCAAGAGGAGCAGAATGTAAAAAAAGACGGGAGACATTTTTTGTTTTTTGTTTTTTTTTTCTCACTTACTCGAGAAAAAAAAGGGTAGGGCAAATGTAAGTGAGTAGTCAGGTAGTGTGTGAGTGTGTGTGAGTAGTGAGAGTAACAGAAAAGTATCAAGTCCTGGAGGAAGGAGGAAAAAAAGAAAGAAAACAAGGCTGTCCGAGGAAAAGGTCAGTATAAATAAACAATCTACATGTTCTTTGTCGTGTTTTTTTCATAATTGTCATAATCGTCATACTCGTCATGAATCGCTCGAAAAGGATCTCTCTTCGGCGAGTAGACGTCAGGAGGTCAAACGAAAGAAGAAAAGCTTCCCCCCAACAATTGATTCTTGTAGAGGTGAAAACAAGTGGTATCCAAAATCATTGTGCAAGTCAATGGTGTAGATGGGATCTGGATGCTGGAGGAGGTAGGCGAATAAAACGTCATGAGAGAATCATGAAAGAAAACAAAGAGATAGACTCGGGATGATCTTTGGGACAGGCGAACGTCAGGTCCACCATGAGCAAACTCTCAACCTGGATGTCCGGTCAACACACAAGACGAAGAAAAACAAAAACAAACAAGACAAACAAGACGTGCCAAGGTGCAACGAAGAAAGTCCGGACAGGGTCAGGCATGTTGAACACAGGAATGAAGCCTTTTGATGGTCTTGATAGTTGCCTTGTTTGTGATGTGATGATGATCTAACAATCTCATGAAGCCCGATGAAGCTTTCCGTAGCTCTTCTGTCCAAAATAGCACACATGCAAAGCATGAGCAATCTTGAACCCCAATTGCCTTCCCTTCATCGGAGTTCCATGTCAGTGTGTCAAGTTGGTCGGTCAGAAATAAAAAGTCCGTCTGGGACAGGTCGATAGCTCTTCGGAGTCCGCAATGGTCATAGAAAGCACTCTCATGACGTGCAATGTCGAGGTCGAAGTCAATTGTGTCTCGCAAATCGTCCATTGGTCTTCTCCCACTCTTCAATCATAGCCTTGACACCTTCTTGCGAGGGTCTGTGCTCGGGTTGGTCCTCTTGAGCTTGAGAAGGGTCTGCAGGACGAAGTTCTTGCTCGAACACAACCTGATTGTTCTCATTGTGGACAACCAGCGAGTTTGGTGTATGTGGTCGTAGTGGTAGCGCTGAGAACGTGTCACTGATGTCGACGTCATTGTCATTAGTCGTAGTCGTCAATGTCGGGCTCAGCCTTTCTTCATCGTTACTGTTCGTCGCGAAGCCTTCGATGTTTGGATGATAAGTGATACTACTGCAACGTGTAAGATCCTCGACGCCGTTGTTAATGGTGATCTTCGGATTGTTCCCATCATTCTGCATGGTTTGTGCCTCAATCGGCTCGGTCATCTCTGTTGGGGGTTGTCTGCGTTTGAAAGGACCCTGAATCGTGTCACGAGGGATGGGTTGCGGAAGCAACATGGAAGGATACTGTGGCAGACCAGAGTACTGGGAAGACCGATACGAGCCTCGAGCTGAGGATGACATAAGGTGGCTGGATCGGTGTAGACTCGATACTGCATACGGGTCGTCACTACCGTAGAACAGTGGGACACGAGTGTAGTCCTGAGCCGAGTCCTTGAAGGTCTTTTAGAAGAACATTATCAGCAAGGACCATTCATGAGAGGCAAGGGTGACTGACCTTTCCTTTCGAAGCCGAATCTCCATCTCCAGTGCCGATGCTGCTCCATTCATCCCAATGACGCTCTTCGCCTACGCGTCCAACAAAGAGTGCTGTATTTCTCACTTCACCGACCTCCTTTCTGGCTTCCCTTGCTCGTTCCCACGCGTACATGTTATTGATCCATCTTACTTCTCTCATGCGCGCAGCTTGGCTTGCACTCACGGGGCGGTTTGGATTGAATATATCATAGCCGTCATCAGCTTCAGCATCCGTCGTTGTTGAACGATTGTTTCGGCAATATGCAAAGACGCTTGCGACGAGGACCATGACGCAGAAAGCGCACAATATCACAATGCCAACGATGACAGACGGGGAGACGGGCGAAGTTGACGGGCCAGCTGGGTCATCTCTTCGTGAAGCCATGATCAAACAAAGGAACCTTGTTGAAGAGCGTGAAAGGAATTCGCAGAGTCAACTCCGTTGGCGCGATACGATTGAGCGTCAGAACCGGCTTGCTGACGTATGTGCTGAGACGCAGACGAAGCGAACGATGTCCATGGTTGTGCCAAACGATATCGAGAGAGTTTATGAGGCAAACGGAGTTCTTTCAGCGCGCAGGGAAAGTGATTCGGGCGGTCAGGATAATGTTTCCTGCTGCAGTGAAGATGAAAAGCGATACGCGCCATGGTGAGTGAATATTGTTGTAAACAAACCCAGTTCACTGCCCGAGGGTGCGGCAGTGTGCATCTTATGGTTTGCTAGCGGACTCGTAACACTCACCATTCCCAAATGCAATCACAGCTGGTTGTGATTGGGGCGGCCATCAGGCATTTTGTGATTTCGCCTTTTTCGGTGCGAGTCCTTCGAGTCATCAAGCCCCGAGCCTTCTGGACAATCTAAATCGCTCATTATGAGAAGAGAAGAGAAATTCCGGCCACAAATAGCATGGATCGAGGGTCTGCCATACAAGATGGACTCCCTTGTTATGCAGAAATGGCGCCACTCACTGCCAGTGGAAGTGGTAAGACCGCAATACTTCTCGTGGTCATATCGTAGTTTTGGGTGGTCTTGTAGCTATTCAACAGTAAGAGCTTCACAGGGCGAAGACAACATACTCTTTGCTGGACTGGACAAACAATCTTTCGATGGAGAGAAATTGCAAATGGCGAGAAGGATGAAGAGGCAGAAGAACTGACAGGTGTTTCATTCATAAACATCGGAAGCTCGGCTCAGCTCGGTAGCGACTGGTTCCTCCTGCAGTTTCCCCTGATTTGCCGATTTTCTCAACGTCTACAGTGCGCCAGCATCGGATGCATAACTTGAATGGTAGTTCAAAGAAATCACCATTGCGTGAGGATGTATCTCATAATACACAGCAACCTGTAGTTGGCATGATGAGCTGGTTACAGCCCCAGCATAAGGTCTCGCAGTATCATGCCGTCTCGCAGCTCCACATGATCTGATCACAACATTCTATTGAACTCAGACAAACCCTCCATCCTAGGCATCATCAGCTGCATCTTTAGCCCACAGAATTGACGTGTCAACAGACACTTTCGCTCGAACAAAACCTCTTCCTCGAAGTTTTCCTTTGACAAACACATTGGATGCCCCTGGGAGCATTAGGATCTCTGAACAGTGTAAGTTCGGTAGTCAACACTCACATACCTCAGGGTTTGATATTCTTCCTATCGATTAGAAGCTGAACCACTGTGTCAATCTCACTAGCACCATCCTTGCTACTATCATATATGTTGTTCATGCAGTTGCTTAGCTTTTGTAAGCTTGCCATGATCTGGTCGTTCTCGAATTTGTGGCAATAGACATCAAACAAGTCCTTCATCGCTGATTGACAGGTGTTTATGTTAATTCTGGCATCATCGAGCTTTTTCTTGACTAGATTCAACTGCTTCGTGATCTCCGCCTCTGGTGTGATAGGCGGTTGAGGCTTAAAGGCTGGCCCAGGAGTACTTGTACGTGGGCCAGGATCTGTTGCCCTCGACTCTCCGGCGGATCGAGTAGGGATTGAGTAGGTCACAGTGGTCTTGGGAATGCTAGATATTGTTTGCATTCCATTCTTGGACGCACTTTCGCATTTGAAGGTCTTTTGTCTCTTGAGCGGGATGCTAGGAGAGCCTGGCTGCGCTGGCCTTTCCAAGGTATCCGAAGCCGCTGTCAGATCTATGATCTCTTCCTCTTTGACATCCTCATGTGGACGTTTCCGCATCAGAGGCTTCACAGGATGGAACTTGAGCTCGACATCGTGGTTTGGAGGTCGTCTGACGGGGTTTGCATTGTTCTTCTTTTTCCATTTCTTGCAACGCTGTCGCGGACGATATCTGTCGGGATATATGGACGTTCGAGAGTATGAAGGAGGCGTAAATCGACCAGGACCTGTTTTCAAGCCTATACGCTTGACAGCCCAGATGAGTTCGAATAATGCTTCGTGGTTGAAAGTGTCAAAACCTGCCTTCGTAGCTGCATCTGCGATTTCGAGTTCAACACCACCCAGATCGACCGCTATAGGGGTCAGCATGTTGAATGTGACGAACAGGCTCAAGGGCAAAACATACTTCCTTGGTACAAGCCATCGACTCCAGTATGCCGGTGCTCATACCAGCAACCGGCTCCCCGACCACAGTAGCCGTAATATTTCCATTGAATACAGGTACCGCGTTGCTGGAAGTGACTGACCAGTCTACCGGTGTCCCAGTGAGCATAAGAGCATGTAACAGCGCCAAACGCGTCGAAGTTGGGACATCCCGAGCCCAGTGCCCAGTAACGACAAGTACGTGACTTGTCAATGTATGGCGTCTGTCGCATGATGAGACAGGGACAGAGAAGATGTCGTATGCACAGAGAGAGCAGATTTGAGTTAGACAAGAGCACGACGACGATGGAAGAAACACGGCGGATAGGGACCGAACTAAGGGCAACGAGTATGAACGAACGATACGAGAACAAGGAGAAGCCAAGTAGAAGAGGGAAACATTGGCAAGAAGAAAAGGAGAGGGTGGAGTGGACATCAGCTTCACTTCAGACGAAACTGCGGTCACTGGGAAGGAAAAATGCTGTAACATGAGGAAGGGACGAAAAAGCTACCAGTACAAAAAGAATTTCATATCGTCGTCTTGATTGCAGCTCATCACATTGTTATTCTTCTCAGTCCAATGTCCTCAAGCCCCGTTCCGACCGTGTCTCTCATCTAAACATTGCATCGTGCTCTTCATCGTGGTATCGCTCATGCTGAAGCTCTACGTTTGAGAGACCTCAACCCTTCTCCAACATTATTCTTACCAGACAGTTTCAACAACACATATGCAGCATTTGTCTCGGTAAAGGTATGTGAAGATCTCTTCCTGCTCTTCTCTGCTCTTGGAGCCTCCGAGTCATCTGAACCAGCTTCGTAGTGCTCATCTATGTCCATGGGTCGACGACGGCACTTGGGGGATATGCCTGGTGTCGTCGGCGTAGGGAGATAAGTGGGACTTGTGACAGATGCTTGGGAAGTCAAGGTGTTGATCGTCGGGTACATCGGTTTTCGCGGAGGCGGCATCAGGTCAAGAGGGGTGTGAGAACGAGGAATGTCAGCAGCTTTGCGTCCCTTACGAGACGTGCCTGAAGGCGAATCCGAACGAGTCGTACTCGCCGGCGACCATGGATTGGTGAAGGCGACTTTGGGCGACGGAGAGCGAGGAGAATTGATCGCAGACCATGGAGTGCTGAAGCCGATATTGGGTGATGTAGAAGATAGAGCATACTGATCCTCTCCACCTATGTCAGAGGTGCAGTCACTGGCATAGTCTGTCGTCGTTCTGATCGGCTTTGGCAAGATTCGCTTGAAGTACGGTCCCAACTTTGGTGTTGAAGGTAATTGTGGACTGGGTGTGGCTGGCACTGGCGGTGATGTTTCTCTTCCCTCCAGTGCTCGATAGTGCTGAGCTTGTAGGGCACAACGCTTCGTGATCTCCGGATCAATCAGCATAGAACCGAAGTTCTCAGCGTTTGGACGAATGCACATGTCTGGGAAGTCTGTACCGAACACTGGAGTCAATGCATAGCGAATGCTCCAGCAGAAAGTAGCAGCGACGGCTTTGGCCGCTTCATACGGAATCCAGTAACCTGAGGGCAAGACACTCAGCAATGGCTCCTGATTGTCTGACCAGGAGTTGACGTACCTTGAGCAACAAGAGCTCCTCCAGTGATGCTGTGACAGATGTCTTTCAATCCCTCGTTTCGAGACAGGGTTTTGGCAGGAGTTGTCTGATAGAGGTTAACCAAAACTAGAGGTGGTCTGAATTTTTTCTCTTACTTTGGAATACCGTCCACATTTGAAAAGAGGCGTGGTGCGTACGAGCCCAATGTTGTAGTCCCAGAGCATCGTGTACGTGGTTGGGTCGTTGGGAATCTTGAATTGATACTGAAAAACTACCGAGGATCCAGTAAGCCCATGCATAGCTGATGATCGATCCGTCGAGGGTGCCATACCTTCAAAGCTGTCTCGTCCTGTCTTCTCCCAGAACAATTTCTTACCGCCGTTGTAGGGGATGTGCCGGGGGTAGTCGGCGATACTGCCCATCGGGTATATCTCGTGCATCTGATGCTGAGCAGCTAGGAAGTCGTCTTGATCCTCGTGAGGCGGATACCGACATGGTTCACGAACAGTACCAGGCTTGAAGACCGCCGCATCCTTGACAGTCTTTTGCTTCTTTCGACTGGCAAGGTCGTAACCACCTCTGCGCTTAGGCGACCCTGACGAGGTTTGGCTGTCTGCCGTGGAGACTTCGTCTTTGCTGTCGTATTCGGCGTCGTCCATGGTGGGATTGAGAAGAGATTTGATCTGGGCCATTGCTTGTGGAAGAGGAAGGTTCTTCCTGATGGGAAGAAGCGGGCATCTATGTACTGAATTCGAGGAAGACAGACCGTCTATCTACCCTGTTTGGATTCACGCGTGGCACTTGATCCAGTTGACACAAACAGCAATCAGCGCCTTTGCTTGAGACAAAGGTTGAATCAGACAAACTTGAAAGATCTCCTTTCTCCTGTTCATTATGGCTCCACTTGCTATGAGGACATCCAGAATTCCAGACCAAGATGGCAGTCGATTCTTTGACCGCATGGCAACAAGGACTGATGCTAAGGTAGGTATCCAGTCTGGCCAATATGTTAAGCAAGACGTCGCTCATCCAGATGTTCGCTCAGTGAACGAATCAACGAGCCTTTGGAACTGGCTTTGGCACGCAGAAAAAGGGGCGGTGAAAGAAGGTCTTCTGGACGGTCGGTTTGGCGCAGCTCTGAGGGCTCAACATGATATTGTAGGCAGGTTTGCAATCGCTGCTCTGGATGTGGAATCTCACCGTTGGATCTGACTGAGGCATTCATCGAATGCCACCCTGAAGAGATGAATATGACCTTGTCCAGATCGAGGAGACTGTGTCGTTCCAGATCGATTTATCATTAGTACAGTGGTTGAGAGTGGCTTAGACTCATGTTTCACCTAGCTCAATATATCGCCCCGGGCCCAGATACACAGTGGCCTCGAGCACATTTCCCAGTTAACCTCAAGTAGAATGAAAAACGGAGTCCCGTGGGAACCGAAGGATGACCGGTTGTGTTGTCAGGGCAATGAGGAACCAGGCAGCCTTTCAAGTGGTGGTCGCGGATTGCGCGGATTGATGCATACATGCGTTTCACGACAAGAGGGGTCATTGGCCGTCGTTGCCGAACAGACAAAGAACTATTCTGTATCAGACCATGCACGAAGGGTTAGGACATGAATTGAAGAGGCCTAGAGTCGTTGCCATCGTATGCAACATAAGTGGTATGGGCCGTGCTCTGAAGGTTGAAAGACCATTGCAGAAGACTTCACTATGGTGGTGATGCTGTTACGGTCGCTTCGACCTCGTAGTAAATGACATTTGGCATTAATACATCAGTATCAGTAAGGCACTGAGGGTGCCCAAGATAATGCTGTGTACTAAAAAATGAACACATCGCTTCAATAGCAGCAAATTGACTCACACAGCCGGCACACTATGGTCCAGTGCGTACCCGTCCTCGTGCTAAAACCACCTCATTTGGTTCACGCTTCCTCGAGTATGCTCGGGTCCCTTAAAAACGTCTTCATTCACTCTCCGAAAACATCGCAGATGATGCATCATCCTGAACTCCTCCGTCTTCGTCGTCTTCGTCTTCGTCATCAAACGTGTATGTCGCCGTCTTCTTCGTAGCCACAGCTCGTCGTGCTGGTCGAGCAGCAGGTTTGCGGATCACGGGCTCATCAGAATCTGATGCAGATGGTGACTTCAAGATGTCGTCTGCAAGTAGATCCATATCATCATCAGAGTCGACCACCTTCTTCTTTGCGAGTCGTTTGGCATACGCTTTGGCTACTGGTGACTGCTCGACTTTCTTCGAGGGAGGAGCAGTCTTCTTCGCAGTAGGCTTTTTAGCGTTGGTTTGGGTGTCCTTAGCCGCCTTTTTGACAGGCACAGTCTTCTTAGGCATTATAGCATCGCTATCACTGTCCAGGTCCATGACATCTTGCTGTTTCTTTGGCGCTGCCTTTTTGGATGCTTTTGCCGGAACAATGTCATCATCGCTCTCCTCAACATCATTGGAATCTTCTTTGCTCGTGACGATGATGGATCGCCTCGGGGAAGACTGCGGAGCTAACCTCTTATAGTCTGTCTCATCGGCGGAGAAATCCTCTCTAGGAGGGGGTTTGGTAGGAAGTCTGTAGCCATGGCTGCTGGTAGGTCTTGATGCAGATGCAGAAAACAATGTGCGAGACTCGTTGCCACTGTCAATTGTCGTCTTGCTCGGCAATCCTTTGACCATATCACCAAGATCCGCAAGCAAGCCATCTCCGTTATCGCTCTCGGAATCACTTAATAAAGCATAGTTTGTCGCTTTCTTCGTGACGGCTCGAGCTTGGCGATTAGGGGGCTTGGTGGAGATCACTTCGATCTGAGACTCGACTTTGACTGGGATGCCATCTTTGGTGCCGTCTGTGAGTTCTTCTGGCTGGTCTAAAGGATCGCTATTGCCGTCAGTATACAGCTTTCGCTGCTCCATCGCATGCGCTAGAGCATTGGTTTTGGGGGCAGCATACGCTTCGATAGTCCGCTGCTTCGGCAGAGGTTTTTGAAGTGGTTTGGGCGCAGGGATGGGCTTCTTTGCTTTGGGTGCATATGCCTCAAAATCAGAGTCGTCCGAAGAATCAGCCATGCCCTTGCGCTTCTTGCCCTTTGGTTTCGAGGCAGCCGTTGCGAATTTCTTGGAAACACGTCGTCCCTTCCGAACTTTTCGCTTCCGTTCGTGTTCGTCTTCCAATTGGAATCGCCATTCTGCGATAAAATCATCCAGGTCCTGCATCCACAGATCCTCCTTGGATCTCTGCATCAAGGCATCGATCTCAGTCTCTTTATCGCCGATCTTGCTGAGCAGTCTCTCTACCCGTTCTTGGGTTAATGACCATAGAGCCATACCAAGCAGATAATCGTACGCACTTGCGTCGGTATTGTCATCTTCATCTTCATCCTCTTGAGCAGCGCGGAGAATCTCTTCTTCTTTGGTGGCCTCCTTTGATTTTGGAAAAGGATCGAAGTTCAATTTCTGCAGCTCTGCAATGAGAACAGCCTTTTTCTTCTTTGAGATGTTGAGCTTGCCGTCAATGATCATCTGAATGAACCGAGCTTGATTTGTCAAACGTCTCAAATCTTTTTGCATGTCTTGCAATAACCGCTCTTTTCGTTTTGCATACAGCTGAAGCCGGTAGCTGTAGAATTCGTTCATGATGGCCTCTACATTTGCGTATTTGGTGATGCGCCCTTCAGGATCAAAGGCTACAAGGTTGGATGTGGCAATAGACTTGTTGAGTTTGAATTTCTCAACCAGGCCTTCTTCGATAGCCTTATCCATGTGCTTTTCATCCATCTGAATAATGAAATGGACCTGGTCATGAGTGTTGTAGTCCTTGTAGTCCTTGATGAAGGAGGGAACTTTCTCAGCCTTGATGATCTCTTCCAATTTATCTTTGAAGTCCTGTGTCCAAGTCCGGATAGGCAACTCAGTGATCTCAACTTCGGTGGACCCGCTTTGGTGAATAATACCGCTGAATTGAAAACGATCTGTGGCAGTCTCTTTAACTTCGCCCTTGAAGCCGCGGAACCAGGGTTGCATTGGTCTCCATTCTTCGCCAGCCATTCGCCGCTTGAGATTTTCAACAATGTCTTCTGGGTTGTAGTTAGGAATGGATGAACTCCAGCCCGTACCAATACCATCAGCTCCATTGACGAGGATCATAGGAATTACGGGGGCATAGATTTCAGGCTCGATTTTCCGTTCATCATCTGTATTGTAGGTGAGAAGCGGCTCGTCAGCCTGGTGGAACAGCTTCCTGGCGAATGGAGAGAGTCGGGTGAAGATATAACGAGCGCTGGCACAATCGTTGCCGCCCTGGTTTCGCGTGCCGAACTGGCCGGAAGGAACCAGTAGGTTGACGTTGTTGGATCCCACGAAATTCTGTGCCAGACCGACGATGGTTTGCTGTAGGGAAGTGTCGCCGTGGTGGTAAGCAGTCATACCACTGACGAGAGAGGCAAGCTCGGCGACCTTCATATCCTTTTTCAGATTTCGTTTAAAACATGCGTACATGACCTTTCGCTGACCAGGCTTTAGACCATCGACAACAGAAGGGATGGATCGTATATTGTCAGCCATACTGAAGAGAATCAGCTCTTTGTTGACAAAATCAGAGTAGGTAATCTTCTTGAGTTGGTGATCAAGGTAAGTTCCTGGCTTGTATTGACGCAACCACTCCTTTCGCTCGTCTGCTTTCTTCTTTGAGAATGCGAGCTCGATCAACGCGGGCTCGTCATCCTTCATAGTGTCAAATTCTTTGTGGTGGGTATCTAAGTCATTGAAGTACTCTTGAGCCTCTTCAGTGGTACTTGTACCCAATCCTTTGTAGTATTTGCTTTCCCAGCCACGGTCATGTCTGTGCGCTTCCTTCCATGCTTGATATTCGGGAATCGAATAGAACGCTCGAGATTGAGAGGGATTCTGTGGGTCGCCCTTCCAGACCTTGATGATGGGAGTGATGAATTCGACAAGGAAGTCTGGCATTTTCAGAAGACTAGGGAATTGTACTTGTAGAAAGTTGATCAACAAGCCCTTAATGTGGCTACCATCATGATCCTGGTCAGTCATGATCATTAACCGACCATACCGCAAGCCTTGTCTGTCAGTATAGACCTTCTTATGCTGAAGTCCAAGGAAGTTTTTGATATTTTGAATCTCTGCGTTCTTCGAAATCTGGTCGATCGAAGCATCTCGGACGTTGAGGAGCTTTCCACGGAGAGGGAATACACCCCATAGGTCAGGGCCCACGACTGATCGGCCTGCCATCGCAAGACCCTTGGCTGAATCACCTTCTGTCAAGATCAAAGTGCACTTGTAGCCCTCTTTGGTACCAGCCTTGTTGGCATCAGTCAATTTGGGATTGTTCATGCGGCTTCGTTTACTGCCATCGGACTTTTTGAGGATCTGATCGGCCTTCTGCTGAGCAAAATGGAGAATGTTGGTGATGACTTCGGTTTTTATGACCTTCTTCATGAAGTCATCGGAGACTTGGCACTTGCTGCCAAACTGACTGGACTTGGTGGTAAGCTGTTCCTTCGTTTGCGAGGTGAAAGCTGGATTGACAATCAGAGCATTGACGAAGATAAAAATGTGGTTGCGGATCTGATTTGGCTTCAACGTCGCACCACCCTTGTTCTTCTTTTTGACAACATCCATCAACTTGTTGACGATCTGATCAGCAACATAATTGACGTGAGTACCGCCAGACGTCGTGGCAACAGAATTGACGAATGAAACTTGTTGGAAAGAGCCATCTGATACTGTAAAACCAATCTCCCAACGAGGATCAGTAGATTCGGTGATGATTTCATTGTTATCATTCGCAGCCTCTTCACCTCGTTCCTTTTTGATTGCCTTCGTGTACATCTCGATGTATTTCTTGAAGTTCCGGACTGGCAGGCGTGTGCCGTTCAGCTTGACATTGACACTCCTACAAGTGCCTGCCATGTCGTAGACTCTCCGCTTGAAAAGGGCCTCGAGGTCGTCATCCATACCTTCCATGCCGAATTTGGCGAAGTCAGGCTTGAAGGTGACTTTGGTGTAGTCCTCGCCTTTGCAATCTGTGATCTTTGCCTTGCCCATCTGAGACATGTTATGGGTCCAAGTCTGCTTGTACTTCTTCTTCTGGCGTGCATCGGCAGTTTCGATGGTGAACTCTGTACTAAATATGTTGCAAAGTTTCGCACCATAACCATTTCTACCACCAGTGACCTTTTGTTCGTTATCATCGTAGTTCGACCCTGTGAGAAGATGACCAAAGATCATCTCCGGGATATAAATCTTCTCTTTGGAGTGGATTTCGATGGGAATACCACGGCCGTTGTTGTAAACACTAATCTCGCCGTTCTCCCGATCGATTGTGACTCTGAGTTCGTTCATGTTTTTGTCATTTTGCTTGTTGTCTGCAGCGTTCACCAATATTTCGTCGAAAATCTTGAAGATACCGGGGACATAAGATACCTCTCGGAACTCCATGCTGTCTTGTTCGCTGTTGTAGACCCACATCTGTTTCTCCGTGCGCTCTACTGATCCGATGTATGTATCGGGACGTTTGATGATATGCTCCAGCTGTGTCAATTTCTGATATTGTTCTGAGACACGTTTCTTCTTTTGAGGCTGCGGGGAGTCATTTGCGCCATCTGCACCAATGGCCTCATTGACCAAGTCACCCAAAGGCTTCTTATGACTGCCCTTGACTGGGTTGGGATTGGCCTTCACTTTCTTCGTCTTGGGGGGAGTATTTGCCAGCAGCGACTCATCGTCGAAAAGATCGCCTGCCCCATCATCTTCATCGTCGTTTTCGGCATCCTTTTTAGAGCGCTTCTTTGGAACAGTAGCCTTAGGTTTGGGGCCCGTTTTCGCTTTGGGTGCAGTTGTCTTTAGTGCTTTAGGCGCCGTTGCCTTTTTCGCAGGCTTGGCTTTCACCTTCTGTGGACAAAGTTGTCAGAACAACAGCTCAGACATGAGACAAACCTTTTCCACTCACAGGCGCTGGCTCAAAATCTGAGCTCCCACCGTCAATGTCGAAAACAGAGGAATCCATCTTGATCGAGTTAGAGTATGAGATTCTTGCCGTTTAGAAACACCCGTTAGGTGGGCGTATGTCTTGCGTCGTTGTGCACATCAAGACATGGATCGTTGGAAGAGACACAGGCTGCACAAAGAGGGCGTTGTTGTCAAGAATTGAATTGTAAACAGAGATTTGGGCAAAACAATAACAAGACACAGCCTGAGTCGCATTAGCGGCCCAGGGTCAGCCTTGTCGCGCCAAGATCTCGCGAGAAGAGCTAGGCCTATACTGGAAGTTTAGAGCTAACCCGTTTTGAGAGCCTCCCTCTCTTTACGAGATCAAATTCTGCATGCTATGAGTTACCGACTGTACGAATACGGAGAAGGGTATCACTTGTGGCGCTCCTGTTCCTAAGCGTCGTAGAACAGCGCCATGGCTTGATCAACAGTCGAGGCTCGATCAAATATTGTCGTATCCAGGATGCGGGGTGGAAGTCATTGCCTGCCGCTGCTTGTTTATTACCCCTGAACCATGAGCGTGGGTTGGCGAATGATTGTATTCCGTACCACCCTCTCGAAATCAACAGTCTCGATCACTGCAGATTCTGTCAGGTCAGCGCACTCACGTCCCTGGCGACCTCACAATGAAATGTCAGACACTACTATTGGCTGACTCCTATGTGGCATATGCTGCTTCAGATGTGTCTCGTTGCTTTCTTTGCTCAGATGTCCCCGCATTGTTTTCGGGGTCTCGCATCGACGCGTCTCATGAAGAGCTGGTTGAATATAACTCCGTACAGCGTCAAGCTTCAATCTGCCCTGAAATCCCTTCTGGTGTTCAATCAAGCATGAGTGATCAATATACTGAACGAGCAATATAAAAGAGCCCCCAGAGATAGTTTAACCATCTCGTCGTCAACCGAGATTACAGCTATTATCGCCGACGATCAGCATTGGCCAGCTAGTGCCAAATGAGGAGCAGTTTCATGCATCGACCCCCTGGCCCACTCCCCTCTCGAACATTCATTCCACTGATTCCATTCTGCGAACTGTGCTTCTGCAAACACCACCCTCTTCTCCTCTGTCGCTCATCGCCTTGATCGTCTTCGACGACGTCCTTTCCTTACCAGCCGCAGCCACCTCCGACATTCCCCTCGCACGGTCGCTGGCGAACCTCTGCGAGCAGCCTTTCATTTGATCACTATTGCAACTTTCCAACCTCCGTCAAGGCTTCACTCTTTTGGCCTCTGACGAACTGCCTTTCCTTTCCCGCCTCTTCCATTCTTCTCGGTCAAAAACGTTACATCTTAAGGATGGAGCAAACAATCATGGACGAACTTGCCCCAGAGGAAAAGCAAGAGATTCCATTCGAAGCCAACACCGAAGTTAAACCTGAGGACATACCTTTACCCAGAAGCTCAATGATAACTGTCCGATTATCCGATATACAGACGCCGCCAGAGCTCGACGTAGACGCTGAAGCACAAGCTTCACCGCAGCCCTCTGTTCGACAAAGCAGCCCTTCGTCCACCCGTTCCAGCCGTTCATCTTCCAGGACATCCGAGAGTTCTGTCTCGATAAACTCCGTGGATTGGGAGGGCCTTGAGAAGACCGAGGAACAAGAACATAAAGACGAGGCCACGGATGAGGTAAGATCCTTGGTAGATCATTCCAGGAGAGGCTCTAACAATGTCTAGTCTACGGCCCTTCTGCTTGCCCGCCTCGAAAAGGAGAATGCTGCCCTGGCGACTGACCCAAAGGCTGGAATTACAGCCACAACCCGACCGCGCAAAAATACAAGGCCACCTTCGATACAACAACTGAAGAGAATGATGGATGGCCCGATCAGACAGTCGCTAAGATACTCAATGCTTCCTGCGCCTGGCTTCACCGAGCTGGAGTTCTGGGCTGCCTTGGTTCAGGATTACAATCAGACGGCTCAACGCTTGCCGACGCTCACCTCCAACAAGATTCGAAGTGGTGTGCCAGCGATGTTCAGAGAACATGTGTGGCCCAGCATTGCACGAGCACGAGACCCCTTTCTTATCTCTGAGTACCAAAGGCTCTCCTTGGAGCCTAGCCCCTATGATGCTCTGATCGGCAAAGACGTAGGCCGGAGTTTTCCCAACGTCGACATGTTTCGAGAAAAAGATGGTGAAGGTCAACGCATGCTTGGAAACGTCTTGAAGGCCTTCAGCATCTATGACGAAAAGATTGGATACTGTCAAGGCCTTGGGTTTGTTGTTGGCCCACTACTGATGCACATGGGCGAAGCTGAAGCTTTCTGCATTCTCGTGAGGTAAGATCTCACACTTCAATATCGTGCCTTCCATCTCTAACTAATTCCTAGACTGATGGAGCATTATGACCTTCGATCATGCTACCTGCCTGATCTGTCAGGATTACATCTTCGCATTTATCAATTTCAACAGCTCCTCACTCGTCATCTGCCGGACTTGGCTGCCCATCTCGAATCCCTGAAAATCGAGCCACTCTATGTGTCTCAGTGGTTCCTGTCATTCTTCGCGGTTACTTGTCCACTTCCGATGTTACTGCGCATATACGACGTAATCCTATCTGAAGGTGCCACCGAGACGCTTATGCGAGTCGCCCTGTCTTTGATGCAACGCAATCAGAAGAAGCTCTTGGCTTATACCGAGTTCGAGGATGCGATGCAGTTTCTTCTCTCGAGACGTTTGTGGGATACTTATGCACAGCAAGCAGACGACCTCGTAACTGATTTCGTGTCATTGACTGGTCTTGTCAGCCCAGAGACTCTACAGTCTCTCGAAACAAGCTTCAAGCAATCACAAAATCTGACAGCGGCGCCTTCACTCAAAAGTGCAGCGGCGTCTTTTCTTGGACGATTTTGGGCAGGTTCAACGCACTCTCCTTCACGGTCTGCAAACTTGAGTTTGTTGATTCCAGGAAACAACAAATCTGTCCGAAAGTCATCCTCAGGCCAGAGTGTAACATCGACAGTCAATTCAGTGGAAACTTCAGTTTCTGACGCTAGTACATTAGCCACCGAGCTTTCTGAAGAAGCAGCACCGAAAGCTGTAATGTCGAACTCGGTTGTGATCGAAAACTCGATTTCACCGCCAAACTCGAACGACCGTGACTTACACCACCAGATCGAGGAGTTGTTGACAGAATTATCTAGAGTTCAACATCAGCATGTCGAACTTGCCCGCGAATTGCAGCAAGAGCGAGAAGAGCGAGAAGAGGATCGACGACTGGCCCGTACTTTACTCGATCGCTTACGGCAACAAACTGAAGACATCAAAGAGTTGGCTGGAGGTGACGACGAGGAGGAGGATGGTACACTTGTCGGACTTCTAGATCAAGCGGAGCAGCATCTTGGGACAAACGATTCCAAACGAATGTCCATTGTGCAGTCGAAGCATCAACTTCGAGATGCGGTGTCTGAGTGGAAAGAAAAGCACGAAGCTGAAGCTTCCAAATGCCGAGAGTTGATGCGACAGCTTGACGAGCGCGAAGCCGAGTATAATTCGGTAAAGGAAAGCCTAAAGGATGCCAGGACTCGGATACAGGATTCACATCGTGAAAAGCAACGCCTCGAACGAACGGTCTCCGATCTGCGCTCACGGAATAGTTCTGTCCCTGATTCACCTGCGGATCTTTACACACCCGTGGATGAATTCCCGGATCTCAAGCTGCCTGCACCCAAATCTGGTCTTCGAGAACTACGATTGGGCCGATCAGAGCCCCAATCTCGATCGTCCAGCGCCGGACCATTTTCGAAGCGATCGAGCAGTCTCAACACCCAAGCTCTCCTGGCGACAGAGAACCACGAGCCGGTATCCAATGATGCGCTTCTGATCGAACTGGCCAGTGCCAAAACAGCGGAGGCGGTGGCCAGGCAAGAGCTAGAAGAGACCAGGGGCAAGCTCGATGCTCTACGGAAGATCCTTAGTGGCTCCACGTCTTCGCCAGGAGTGCGAGTATCCGAATCGCCGACCTCCGCGACTTCTACCAGCGTCAGCCCTGGAGCGAAGGAGGCGTCCAAAACATTGCACGCTGCATCTGCGAGCACGGGCGGCTTCTTCAGTGGCTGGGGCAAACGAGGCTGAACTGAAAATGATCTGGGTCAACCCTGGAAACAATCTTACTCATTTTATATAATATCTTTTTAGTTTACGACCTTTAAATAGCTCATCTACGACCCCCTTTCAATTGCCACTCATATATAGCAAGCGACTAAGAGAATGTCTACACTATCAATTAAGTCAAACTTGTTTATTCCAGAATCATCATTCAAGATGCGTGTCTCTAGTGCCTGAATGAGGCATCGTTCTCCCTCTGGATTCGCAAGAATCTTCTGCCATCTATGATGCCTAGGGCCGGCATGTGCGCAGCATTCTTCGATTGGCATGCTCTAGAGACGGCATTGCCTGTCGTCTAGGTTTGCTCCGGTTATATCCATACTCTTTATGGGATCCAGTTGAACTCGAGTCACCTTTATACAAGCCAACGCCGCACTTTCTCTATTTAAATGCGACAACGCTGCCACCTCACCAAGTCTATGGTTGTCGGCTTTTTGAGCTCCTCGTCCTGAACGCGCTGCTGTACATTGTGGACCTTTTTTATCTGCCTTAAGAAACGACCGGTGCATCACGATATCACACCATTCGCCTCAACTTCCCTCTTCGTCTCGTCGGGTTCGTTGACCTGAGCGTGGTTCGTAAAAGCTTGTTGCAAGACAGACTTCAATTCTCGCAAGAAGCGATCGACTTCTTGTTCCGTGCCAACCGTGATTCGGAGACAGCCCGTACAACCGTACTCCTTGCCCCTGAACCTGACTACGACGCCACGCTGGCCGGCCATGGTCTCGTAGACGTGAAGTGCCGTCGGGTTGTGAGGGTTTCCACCTTGGTCCGCCGGTGCGTCCAAGATCTCCACGAGCAAGAAATTCGAATCGGTCCCGCCGCGGAAGCGTCCTACGCCAGGTATGCGCGGGAGCTCCTGGAGCAATCTGTCGCGCTGGACGAGGATCTTCGTCCGGTTGGCTCGCATGACCTTAAGGTTCTGCGGGCTCAACGCGGCCGTGGCAATGGCGCTGGTCGGGCTTGAAATGTTATATGGGGCTTTCAGATTGTTCAACAGACCTGCAACTTCGGGCGCGGCGAAGGCGACGCCGAGACGTATACCCGCCAGTCCAAAGGCCTTGCTGAGCGTCTGCATGACCACGAGGTTGGGCCACTCGAGGACCCATTCGGCGAGACTGGAGCCGTCCGGGGCGAAGTCGATGTACGCTTCGTCGACGACCACAATCCCGTTCCACGTGGGGTGTTCCAGTATGCGTTGAATGTCGGCCTTGCGGATCAAGGATGCAGTTGGGTTACCGGGAGAGCAAATGTAGACCATCTTTATGGAAGAGTCTTGAGAGAGTTTGGCGAGGATGGCATCGGGCTGCAAGGAGAAGTCGTCGTCTGGGTTCAGCGGTACGTGAACAATCGCGACGTCGTTTACATCTGCGGAGACGGCGTACATGCCATACGTCGGAGGACACGTAACAATCTTGTCTATGCCAGGGGTACAGAAACATCGTATTATTGCGTCTATGGCTTCGTCGGACCCAACTCCGCAGAAAAGATTAGCAGGTGTAAGGGTTTTACTCGTGTGGGTGTGGGTGTTGCGCAAGGCACAGAAGCGTGCCTTCAGATCGTGCTGATGAGGGTCTGGATATCGGTTCAGACCGAGAAAGTCCACGCTCAGATTCGTGTTCGTAGAGGCGGGCGGGTAGGTGCCATTGTTATCGAGAGCTAGGCCAGGACCATAGGCGTTCTCGTTGGCATCGAGGAGGATATTGTGGCCATCGTCTTTGTAGTCACTGCGAAGATGTGAGTCAACATTCCCAGTGCGGGGAGGTAGGGAGACGTTTCTTACTCGCGTGCGCAACGATAAGGTTGCAACTTGAGAATATTCGGTCGCGCGCATTTAGACAGGTCAAAAGGAGACTTCCGCGACATCTTGAAGGCGTTTATGGGTGATGCAAACATAGAAAAGAAGGTCGAGTGCTGAATACGCACGATCTCAATCAAAAAAAGTTCTCCGCATTTCGGAGTCACGACTGGAGTTTGTTGGTCTCGCTTTTTCCCGCTTGTGCATGACGCAGGCACCACCACGTCCATCCAAAAATTGGGAACTACATACATCTCACAACATCCGTTTTTCCAACGTTGCCTTCTAACTTCGACGTACAACAAGGCGCTCTCCCCCCTCCATCATGGCAGACTCCAAGTCAGCATACGGCAAGTCTGCCGCCTCCGACACAGACTTTCGCAGAACATGGGACCGATCCGAGTACGAGGCAAAGGCTAAAAAGGATCAAGAAGAGCGCAAGGAAGAAGCGAAAGCACGATATGAAGCGAAACTTGAAGGCAAGAAATGGCACAAGCAAGTGGACATGTCGTCTCTCGACGCCACCTCTGCTCGAGGCTCTCGGCTCGACGTCGCCAGCATGGTGGGCAAGAGCACGCTCGTTCCAGCGGGTGCAGGTGTAGGCAAGAGGGGAAAAGGCGCAGGTTTCTATTGCGAGGCTTGTGATCTCACATACAAGGACAATGTGCAGTACATCGAACACTTGAATTCAAAGCAGCACCTTATCAACACTGGTCAGTCAGGAGAGGTCAAGAGAGCGACTCTACAAGATGTACATGAGCGGCTGGAGATGCTCAAAGCCAGAAAGAGGCAACAAGAGGAGGAGGACAAGAGATTAGGTGAAGTCGACATACAGGCTCGAATCAAGAAGGCCGAGGAACTGGATGCGGCAGAACGAGAGGAGAAGAGGCGAAAGAGAAACGAGAAGCGACGAAAGGGTGGTGGTGACGGGATAAAGAAGGAGGACCAGTGGGAAGGAAGACTGGGAATCATCGCATGAAATGTGCCCTTGATCGATGATATTCTATTCTGTCATCTGGCAACCCATAATATCGACGCCGATCGGCAGCCTCTCGTGGACATCATCCAGTGAAAAATGATACAGCGCCGATGAACAAACAGCATTGGTCGTTTCCGCTCGACTCAGAGACTACGCGAACTTTTGAAGCCTGAGTGAATTGGCAGCACATGTGAAGTCGATCACTGGGGTCTCTCTTGGCGAACAAAAAAACTCATCCCATAATCCCCGAAGGGATCATGGGAATTAGAAAACCAGGGAAAACCTGATTTTTAAAGGGGCAACACCGATGGTACTCGAACCCGAGTCGACCTGCTCGAGCAACTCTCTTTTTCTGGTCTCCACTGTTGCAAAGATCACCACTATACAAAGTGCATAGCGCTTTCAAACATGATCTTTGCAACTGGACGACTGGAAAGGAAAGTTGCCCTTGAGTTAGACCAGGGTCGAGTCCCATTGTTGAACAGAATTCGAAAAACATAATATATCAAGTGAACAAATATCTCGAGGCACATGAGTGACCTCAGGCTCCACTCAATCCAGATATGGGCGGGAGTCACTGGCCTATTCACATCACGAAAGTGAAGCGTATCTGGCCAAACCCGATCGAGAAGGACTACTTGATGCTATGCTGCGCAGATCCGTTGATCGAGAGCAAGACTACAAACAAGGCCGCACGAACGGCCATGCTCTGCTTTCGTGATCGCCTTTTATCAATAGGAATGAGTACTCAGCTAGTCACGGAACCTGGAGAACTTGACAGGAGGATCGACCTAGGTTCTTCACCAAGAGGAGGAATACGAGAATCCCGCCATTTGAGTAATGGCTAGGTTTACTGCCATGATACTCATCTCGTGCAAAAGCATGACGTATTGCACAAACAAGTCTACAAGAATCGATAGCGATGTATCAAAGATAGACTGTGTTCGGAAATGGATGCGGGATTTTGTCTTCCAACAAGCTCGAGTAGATACACGGAGTCTGTATAATAGTATCTGTGGAAATGGAGGGAGAGGGGAAGGCTGGACTCAGACAGACATATGACACATTTTCACCCTTTTCTTCTCGCCTTCCGATCCATCCTCTGCTGCATGACTTTCCTCTTCTTTTCAAAGGTTTCTCCGATGCCAACGCCGTCACCTCTCGGTCCGTCCTGTGTGTCTCTTCGCCGTTTCTCCCTTCGTTCGAGAACACCTCCACCCTCCCCTCGCGAACGCCCTGCCACAGTCCTGTTGATCCTGTCACCCAGGCCGCCCAGTCCAGTCCAGTCCTCGCCGCCAAAGAGGTCCCTCTGGTTTCGCTCGCCCTGTGCCCTTGCCTTGCGCTTTTCTGCCTTGCTGAGAGCCGGCAGACGGACAAAGTTACGCTCTTCGTACTCGGTACGTTCTTTTTGCCGTTCACGCTCCCGTGAGGACATGGAGCCACGTCCGTGCTGGATGATCGTGCTGTTTGAACCGATCGAAGGTTGTGCGCGCGGTGCAGAGGAGAGCTCCTCGTCGATGTATTCGTCCAGAAGTTGTGATTTTCGTTTGCGGGTGGGGTCACTGCGGTCTCGAGTGGAGGATGATGCCTCCGGCATAGCTGTAGGGGTAATCCGGGGCGGCTTGTATGCGCCCGTTCCTGTGGTCCTTGATGTTGAAGACGGCGCTCTTGTCTGTGAAGACTCGACTTTGCGTTGCAACGCGGCAGGTCTTGGTGCAGCTGCCATGTCCCCATCGATATCTCCATCTGCTTCCTCTTCCGACTCGACATCTTCCGACTCGGACGCAGAGATATCTGAGCCTGGGTTAAGCGTTTTGGTAGTGGGCATGGCTCGGTCTTTGGTCTTTTTGGTGGTGGCGGTGGTAGAACCTTTATTGGCTTCACGACGATCGGATTCCTCTGCGGCTCTGATGACTTTATCAATTTGATATTTCAATTTGTTCTCCAGTGGTCGGACGCCTCTTTCTAGGTAGACTCGCAGCTCGACCAGTTTGTTCACGACTTCCGCCCCAATACTCTGATTCTCTTGTGATTCATCGCCTTGTCTTAGTTTCAGCAATACGAGGAAGGTTAAGTTCTGGAGGTAGGAGAGTAAAAGGTCGTTCTTAATGTCCAGAAGCGAGATGCCTTCGCTGGGAGGTAGGAATTGCTCCTCATCGTCGGGAAACGTAGAGGTCGCCAGCTGCAAGGCGGATGTCAGTGCAGTAAGCAGACCAGTCGCAGAATCCTCGGCAGCCATGGTGCGTTGTTGGGAGGAACGATGTAAGAGCAAAAGGTGAATTCCTGCACAGAGAGAGAATTGAAACTGCAAATCGGCTGAAAAATATTTCTGGAATTTCTCCAACATTCGTTATCGAGATAAGAAAATCAATTCGCACTAGTCTGACACCATGAATTATAGGTGCTTTGCTGGAGATACGGCACGGCCCTTGTGTCAGACCCTTAGAGTATTCTTCTCCAGCCTGTCCTCAGAGTTCGATTACTTCGCAGAGGCTCATCGTAGAATGAATGCCAGCTGTACTATGGAGTAAGGGATTGCTTTAATGCTATTAGACAAGTCAGTTTGACAATTTATACTGCGTATGTGCCATCCCTTTGACAGAGATCCGATCATTGTGTCCGTAGATTGGTCACACTGCTCATGACGCTCAAAGACTCAGCCTCGTATTTAACCCCGTGAAGTATCTGGGGTCAGAATGAACTGTGTAACGCTGGCTTCATTGAAAATTCTGTGTTGCACATGACAGGCTCGCAGTATATTCGTCTTGATCCTCGGACGTGATTCCCAATTTTCCTTTTCTCGAATCGTGTCTATGTTCCAGCTTCATTCTTTAAGCGAAATCCCCGAAATTCGACCAGCCAAAGCCTGGATTCAAAAGGGGATTGCGCCCTCGCTTGCCCAAGTTCGCTTCGCTTCACTTGCGATCATGACGTCGATCTCTCCTTTTCTTTGCCAATTTTCGCACCGTACCTACATGGAGATACTCAAAGGAAAACCCTTACATCCAGACTGTGACCCTTGGGACAAAACGAGATCGAGAAAACAACATATCAACAAAGAGAAGGATCGATTCTAGCCTCCGGTGTCACTGGAAAGCCTATACCTACTCAGAACGCCTAGGCGCCCTTGTCGGCCCCCCAATCATACTGCCTGTGTCAAGCCCATGCCGGCCCTCGCGCTCGCCCGCACTCGCTCCCGCACCACCTCCATCTCAGTGCCTGTCACGTCGGATTCGCATGCAGGATAATGGGCGGCTCCATTGCCTCATCCAACAAGTCGCCGACCTCCGAATTCAGGTACAGCTTGCATGGCTTACCCTACAGCCAGACCGTAGCATCGCAGCCACCCATCAAGGTCACAAGCTCGACCTCTTTGCATCGCATTCCTGACCACGAGAGCAACGAGCATTTACCTTCGCCGCCGACAGGGGATAACGCGTCCACCTTGTCCAATAGAAGAAACCAAAACGACGCGTCGCCGCACGATGGAGACACATTTCGGTTTGCTTCTGCAGGTTCAATTTCCGCACGAGACAGCCAAACAAGCCTCAATACCAGGACCCCGACCGTAAGCAGCTTGACATCCGCCGCAGCCAGTGTTCCTCAGATCCGCGTCAACGACGCGCCCGATCGGAAGAGTGATGTGAGTGTTGGGGAGAGCAAGAAATGGTTATCCTTGAATCCGGGTCGAATAGGCTCAATGTTTTCGGGGCAAGAGGCAGCCAAAGACAAGTCTTCCATGCAGGGGAATTTCGACGCTCTTGCATTAGACATAAGCATTCCATCAGGAGGGTTTGCCGACGACCTTACGACGAACAGCATAGAATTCTCAAAGAGAGGGAGCATGCTGATTGATGGGAGAAGAGTGAATCCGTCAAACAATCGCAGATCTTCACCTATGCTCGCTTCAATCATGGACGAAGAAAAGAGAGAAGATGGGGCACAAGATGTCACGCCGACGAACAGTGCCAAAGCAACTTCGATGCCGTCTCCCAGCGCTACACCGAAGGCTGTAAAAGAGCGACCGCCCGCAAAGGTTTTGTCGGCCGATGAAGAAATGCTCTCTGAAAAAGTACGTGCTTTCTACGCCGCAGGTACAGATAGTCAGAATGAGACGGAATCAACAACCAATCTTGCAGCTCGTATGGGCACACGGTGGCAAACGTCGTTGGGTACCGATGCGCAGAGTGCAAGTATACCATCTCTGTCAAGGGCGACGTCTACCACCGATATGAATGAGGATCTAGACAGCTCCTCGAGACATCCGAGTATGACGGCTTCCGCTTCGCAAACGTACATAATACCTGAACGGGAAGAGACTGAGCTGGCTGGTGGCTTGGAAGACTGGAAAGATGTCGATAACGCAGACGTCGACAGATACGGGTTCATCGTATCGCGGACGCCCGTCATGGACGGTGCAGATGAGTCCAAGCCTCATCGACTGACTCGTGTCTCGACGAGTTTACAACAAGCCTCCGAAACTCCTCGGCGGAGGGTGACGATACGTCGCACACCGAGCAGTGCCCATGCCTCTACGAGATCGGTTCATAGCAGACACAGCACTTCTGATCAGACTCCGCCACGCCCGACGAGTTCGCAGAGTGGCTATGTTCGTACTTCCGGTCGGCGAAGCACCTCGAGTCGTATGCTTGGGCCTGGCTCAAAAGACCGGCGGCTGATGGAATCAGCAATGGATATGCTTACATTGCCGCGGTCCGCGAAATCCGTTGTTGAGGACGGCCACGTACACATTGACGACGCTCGAGCCCGGAGAAAAGAATTGGAGCGGGAAGAGAAGTGGCGACGGATGGCACGAGAGAAACCTCCTCCCACGGATCCAAAGACCGGTCTGCCAATTGTAGGTGGTGGCTTTGCCACAGGATATACTTTTGACACCAGCTCATCGAAACTCATCGAACGTACCTGGAAGGGCATCCCAGACAAGTGGCGAGCGACGGCGTGGCACAGCTTTTTGAGCACCTCGGCCTCGCGGCGGAAAGAGTGTTTAAGCGACGACGAACTGATTACTTTGTTTCACGACTATCAGACACAGTCGTCACCTGACGATGTCCAGATTGATATTGACGTCCCACGAACCATCTCTGCACATATCATGTTCCGAAGGCGGTATCGCGGTGGACAACGTTTACTGTTTCGTCTTTTACATGCCATGTCTCTACACTGCCCTGAAACAGGGTACGTTCAAGGCATGGCGGCGTTGGCGGTCACTTTACTGGCGTATTACGACGAAGAAAAGGCGTTCGTAATGATTGTTCGCATGTGGGAACTCCGGGGTTTGGGGGAGTTGTACAAGTCAGGGTTTGGAGGGTTGATGACCGCCTTGAACGACTTTGAGCAGGGGTGGCTGGGCCAGGGGGAAGTCGCGCGGAAATTGGTGAGTGCTTGTCGAGCTTGTCTTGACAGACTCGGTGCATGACTGACCATTCTTCAGGAGGAACTCAACATCGGCCCGACGGCATACGGCACACGCTGGTACTTGACATTGTTCAACTACACCATTCCTTTCCCTGCGCAACTACGTGTCTGGGATGTATTCATGCTTCTCGGAGACGATACCTCACCGGCCCCTTCGACCTCGTCGACCACGAACAACAATAGGAAGGCTTCGGTCGCAGTGGCGTCGCAAAACCAAGCCCAGGATCCTGGCCAAGATCAAAATCCAGAAGAACCTAAATTCGGGACGACTCTCGACGTCCTGCACGCTTCCTCGGCCGCCTTGATCGACGGGATGCGGGACATCTTGCTCGAATCCGACTTTGAAAACGCCATGAAGGTTTTGACCAGTTGGATCCCGATCCAGGACGAAGATTTGTTCATGCGGATCGCACGGGCAGAGTGGAAGATGCATTTGAAAAAACAACAGTCGAATCATCATGGCACAGCCAGTTCCCAAGGGAAAAAGACCGGAAAGTGATGACGAGAGCCAGTAGGCGAAAACAAAGAAGAAGAAACCCCCCGGAAACTACGTACCTACGTAGGGAGTCATCGCACGAATCAAAGTAATGATTTATACCCGCGCGCGGTGCCGCCACTCCCATTCCCAAACATTACCAATGTTTTGATCAATACTAAAACCTCTTTACCTCTTCACCGGGGGGAGTGAAGGGAAAGGGAAAGGATTTGGAGGAAGAACACGCCACATCATACACACACACGAATCACCACGGGGCATACATGCGACAAGTGAATTCACGAAACGAAACTTGATTTTTCTTTTTGTTTTGGTTTTTTTGGGTTTTTTCCCCCTCTCCCCGGACGAGGCCGATGGGAATGGAATACGGGATAAAATCGAAAGAACCACATTGACAGCGTCAACAAGTCAAGAAACACAACGCTTGGGGACAAAAATCAATGGAGCGAAATGGACCGAGTTAATTTCCCATGAGACAAGGGACACGCGAGGGTGGTTTTTTCGGAAGACAAAAAAAAACCATGAAAAACCAAAATGATCCCGTCTGGATGAGAGCGGCAGAAAAGATACTTGATCCGGGGGACTTGGATGTCAGTGTTGTGACGGAAAAGAGGATCTTTTTTCTCCTTTGACACCATGTTATGTATATACCTTAATGCTAGTTAGAGGTGCCTACCTTTTTGACTCGAAAAAGAAGTACCAGACTTTTATACTAGTACCTACCTTACCATACCTTGAGGTAGGGAGTAATCGATAAATGATAATATTGACCCACGACATGGCATGTTTGAAAGTAGCCAGGTAGGGATTGAAAGTTGGCGAACTTGATGGGGAAAAAACCCCGACGGTAAATATAAGGTATTTTAAATACCTTTTGGTTGTGTACGAGAGTATCACATCTGAACTGGGCATCTCGTAAGGTGTTGCTGGATTGAGGATTTCTGTTTTGTTTGTCGAAGCTCTCTTGCTCTCGGATTTCTTCTTTTTCTCCCAAGTCCAGTGGTTGGTAACAGGTGGAACCATCGATTGATTTAATATGATGTTCAAATGGTTCCCCCCCTTTTTTTTTTCTCGTATTCTCTCTCTCGCATTGTAGAACCGTTGAGATGCCTCGTCCCCGTGTGTGTACGTGGGAATGATCACAAGATGTGTATTGGGTTGCCTCATTGTAGATCGGTCATTGTCGTCTTCGTCGACTACAAGAGGCTGCTTGGCTCGCTTGCTTCCAGATTAACATGGTCGAAATACTCCAAGAGTGACGAGGTGTACTGTGAAAGTCGGTCGGGTTTCGAGAAGAGAAAACGAAAACGACGACGCTCCTAGAAGGATCAGCTAGTAGCACCCTTTCTCGGGACGAGTATCCTCAGAACACGAGGGTTGGATGCAGTAACGATCACATTGTATCCGTCGTTGGGGAGTGGGAAAGTGTCCTATATCTGTTGCCGTAACTGGACCAGAGGTTCCGAAGATGAATACACACACACACACACACACACAC
>JAPDRN010000176.1:0-61652 GCA_030247855.1 Knufia peltigerae
GAGGAGGAGGAGGAGGAGGAGGAGGAGGAGGAGGAGGAGGAGGTGGTGGTGGTCATCAATATCATCAACCTTATTCGTTTCCAATTTCTTTTCCGATGACGACGGCAGCGGCCAAAACGGCAGCAGTGGTCACCACCGGTTCACCCGGTTCAACTACAAGGCCAGAAACCACGGTGACATTGACACTGACCATCGCACCCGTCGCTTGGTCGAATTCTACCACCACCACCATCAACAACACCGACACCGACACCGACAACGGTTCTTCCACGATTACACACCTGGGATCTGGTGATCACGACGACGATGAGGGAGACCAAAGTCGTGGCGACGCGATGAATACGGCCACTACTACTACTACTACTACTCCTTCTTCACCACTTCATTCTTCAGCCGCTAGGCACTCGACTTGGGTGCAAGAGGCGTCGGTCGTGGTGATGATGGTCGTGGCGCTGCTGTTCGTTTTGGGTGCGTTGTGATGTTGTTGTTTTAGAAACCGTTTGACGTGTGTGATGACTGTGTGATATGGGGCACTTTCTCGTCATGTCCGTATTAATGTCGGCATCCATTGTTTGGTCATGGAACTTTTGACACATGATGATACCTTTCAAGACTTAACCAGGAAACCGGTTTGGAAACGTTTTGATGAAGATTCTACATCGTTGCGTCTCTCCTCGTCAATCCGCACGAACTCCCGCCTAGATGAAGAAAATTCATGGTTTCGTATTCATTCTAGCTCTATCTGTTTGACTGTCCTGACAAAAGAGGGGGAGAAACGCCGTGCAATGTCTAATTCAACCTGATCAGCACTCGATCTGGTGGGAACAATGCCCTTGTCGACGCCCCAGGATGCATTTTGTTGGCCAACCCCAAATCCGAAACACCATCCGTCCAGTGCCAATGTGATTTTCGCAAGTCGTTTGAATTCTTGTTGGATTCTTCCGAAAGTAGGAACCGATTCTCTTTGTCCCCTTATCATACCAACACCTTGTGTTTTTGTTTCTTCTCGCCATGACGCCAAGGGTCAATGATCAATGATCAATGGTCGACACCTCAACCGGTACTGCATTTTGCCAAATGAAGTCCTTGACAACATTTCAACACCACTTCACTTTGTCCTTTCTTGTCATCTCTCGGATGTGGTTCTGCATGACACCAAACCCTTAAATCCTTCTGAGGTTCACCGTCATATCGAAACGCTCCAACTGCGACTTTTCGTTCCCATTCACCAAACTTGACATCCAATACTCCGTCACCCGTGATCCGATCTCCAAACACGTGCTTCCAGACCTGATGGACGAATGGTGGAATTCTCTTGGTTGAGACAGGTGGATGGAGGCTTGAGATATGATCATAAACGTCAAACTCTGCTGACGGGTCCATCGTCTCTAGGCTTTCCGAGTCCATCAAGCCACCGCATCCGTCAGGCGAGGGATCGTCATCACCGAGACCGTTCATGTCTTCGTCATAATCATCAACATCAGGATCGTCTTCCTCGTCTTCCTCATCATTGTGCGTACGCACTCTGTTCACCATGTACATCAATCCGCAATCCATGTAGACTTGCAAGTAATTCAGGTTGAACAGCTTGACCTCGTCAAAAATCTCCTTGTACTCGTTCCATGCAAGATACTTCGACACGCGTTTCACATCAAACGTGAACCTGGAGAGCTTGGGGCATGACATGCGAATGGCCTTGAGCTTCTCGATCGGCAATGGCTGCGGCTGACCATCCGGCATGATTTCCTCTTCTCGAACATGCAGTTGCAGATCCTGCAAAGTAGGACCATGATGGCTGAGGATGGTTTCGAGTCTGACCTTGCCCATCCAAGACCATAGACTCAGTGTTGTCAGAGGAGGACATGTGCCAATGTACTGTTCCACTGCGTTGGCAGTCTCGTCGGAACATGTAAAAGGGCTGAGGTTGAGACTGACAGATTTTAGATTTCGTAGGATCTCGGCTGCCTTGATGAAATACGAAGTGTGCAAAGGACCTCGGGTACATGAGAGTGTCTCTAGGCGCGACAAGTCTATGAACTGAGACCAGTACTCCAGCGTGTCTGCCGAGACAGGCCAACCATCGAGACAAAATTGACGAAGTGAAGTGTTGCGCTTCCTGCCTGATGTCGAATCTGTTCCGGCTTGCCACTTTCTCATCCGTGATGTGTGAATGTTGAACGAAGTGAGACTGGCAGACCTCAAATGCTTCGCAGTAGAGATCATGTGCTCGAACTCCTGGTGGCGATTGTCCCTTCCCAGATAGGTCTTGGGGATCTCCATTGTAAATTCAGTCACGCGGGATTGTGCCAGACAGAGAGACTGGGACTCGCAGATTTGTGAAGCTTCCTCTGCGTCGATGTAGACTTTGAGATCGGTCCGTGGATGTCTCTTCTGTATCGCACGGATGAGATCGCTTGGAGGGTAATTTCCGGTTTTGTAGGTCAGTGACTTGAGGTTGGAGGTGGCATCCAGCAACTCGATCAAGTGAGTCGTCGCCGGGCCATCGTGGATGTCTTCAAAAGGAAAATCGCCCTTGGAGATGGTCAGATGTCGTAGTCCGCGCAGCCGATCTGGTGACAAGAGCTCTACAGGTCGATCGAAGTCATCGACAAACTTCACGAGGCCACTGCTCCACTTGAGAGTCTCTCGTCGATACCGTACCAGTTCGACTGCAAAGTTGAAGGTCTTGTTGACTTGAGCGATGGCCGAGGTGGTTCGTGGTGATTCATCGTTCACGATTTGAAAGATGTCCGCGAGGATCTCGACATTGAGGTCTAGAATGCGTATGGAAGGCATGATGGATGGATGGGACGTCCGCGTAGGACGACGAAAGAAGTTCTAGTCAGGTTTCATGTGATGCAGTGAGGTTGCGCAGGAACGAAGATGAGATGGAGAAAGACGAAACATTGCAAGGGCAGAAGTAAGAGAAAGACAGGTGAATTTGATTCAATACTCAGGCAGCTGTTTGTTTAGTTAATAAGAGACAAGAAAGGCAGAAGGTACTAATGTAAGGAACTTTGGCAGACAAGAGCACGTGACACCACCGCCCAAAGGACCATCTTCGTATTCTTATTCTTATTCGTATTCGTACCTGTGCAAATGTTCACAAGAATTGTAGATATCGGTCCTTAACCATGCAAAATCTAGATCTCATCTATGGATGCTTGTACTCCCAATAACCCATGCGGAATGTTTTTGAATTAATCAAAACATCTATAAATAAAACCCCGGTTGAAACGCCGCGATAACCTGCAGTAGTAGTGAGCCTCTATCACATACTCTATAGCAAACCCTATTCAACCCTCGTCTAACAGTCTAAAATTGATCATCGACGATGGCTTCATCCAACTCCGACAGCATCGATTCCTCAAGTAGACTGTGGCTTGCAACATAGCTGAATCCTCCAAAGGGATCAGACTTGCTCAATGTCCTGTTGTGTGAAAGAGGAACGGCATCTACCTCTCGCAGAGTAAACTCCTTTGAAAAGTTCTCAGCCAATTCCGGGTTGGTGACCAATGGTTTAATGGGTGGTTCCAATTCCCGTGCCTCTAATTTCTTCCAGTCGATCTTCCGGAAGAAGCGATGCTTTTTGATAACGTTGATATCGCTGGGGCCAACTCCAAGTCGCTTCTTGGGTTCCTTGCGCATGAGCCTGGTGAGAAGATCTTTGGCATCCGGCGACAGAAAGTAAGGAAGATTCAATTTTTGATGCATGATGTTCTGTTGAATCTTGGTCCAGTTTCCACCGCCAAAGGGTGGTTTCCCCGTCATCAAATCACACGCCATGGCACCCAGCGACCACCAGTCGCAAGCTTTGCCGTAACCCGGACCCCAATCGGATTCATCCCAGCCTCGGATGATCTCAGGCGCCATGTATTCGATAGTCCCCACACCCAGGCTGTTACATCGACTGCCGCCCGGAGTGCTTGGGTCAGGGACGGCTACTTTGCTGAGGCCAAAGTCGGTGAGAAGAAGATGACCTTCGGCATTCAAGAGGCAGTTCTCTGGTTTGAGATCGCGATAGATGACTCCGACAGTGTTGTGGAGGTAATCCAGTGCCAAAACAATTTCAGCAATGTAGAAAGATGCCACATCCTCGCTAAAGAACTTCTCCAACTCCAAGTGACGGAAGAGTTCACCACCGGAAGCGTACTCGAGGATCAGGTAGAGCTTCTCATGGTCCTGGAAGGCGTAATAGAGGTTGACGATGAAGGGATGACGATTGACCAATTCGAGGATGGTACGCTCTGACCTGGTCGACTCGATGCGTTTCTTGTGAATCTTGAGAAACGCCTTAGTGAGTTGTTTCTGCGCGAAGAGGCGTCCAGTTGCATTTTGTCTCACAAGGAGAACTGTTCCAAATGCGCCGTCTCCCAAACATCGGATGGGGGTGAAGTCCGCCGCAGTCATTTTGCGTGCGATCAGAGATGTGGCGCGTTGATCTGCATCCATGGCGATGGGGGATGCGGACGCAGGCTCGGTGTCAGCCAGAGACTGGCTGATGAAATCTTGGTCGATTTGGACATTGTAACTGACAATTTCTTCGGGTGTCTCGTCGGTTTGAGTATCCGATGCCGCACTGGCCGCGCTGCTGTTTGCTTCGGAGTCCTGATTATTACGGGCACAGGATGTAGATCGGCTCTGGCTTCTTGAATTCAAGGCGTCAAGCTGTGCTTTGAGACTGCTGATTCCGGGCGACTGTGGCCTCAGGCCAGGGCTGGCACCAGCCAACGCAGGTAGCCGTGGGATGGGTGACAAAACCCGAGGACTGTTCACCGAGACATCCGAATCCTCGGCGCCCGAATCAAGAGGAGTGAAGCCTCTTACAGTGCTGAGGGCCTGTGATGCTTCCGAGGTTCTTGTCTTGTTCTTCCTTTTCTTCCTCTTGGCGGCGGTGGTAGAAAGGATGGTGCTTCCCTTGATCTCTTGTCTTCCTCGTGGGGTTTCTATTCTACCCAGAGGACTGTCTGGGCCTCGATGGTTCGAAGTGGCCTTTCTGGGAGTGATCGGAGGGCTCTTTGTGCGAATAGGAGTGATTTCTGGCTCGTTGTCGGGGGCGTTGTTTCCAAGCGCGATCGAATTCAACGCATCTTCCAGCTTTGTAGAAATGTCTGCAGTCGAACCAATGCCCCTATCCGCATCTTGGTATTTGTCCATGGCTATTTCAGTATGGCGAATGCTCATATTTCCTGATTATTTCTGTTGAGTTGCAATTCTGTTGTCCGTAAGGCTATTGTTTGGAGCCTCACTGATATATTTTCGACTCGCTCCGCGTGTTTACCGTCCGCCCTTGTTCAGGACGGACCTTGCGCCAGTAGCCAGGGCAGCCTGCAGGCGTCGGAGATGATTGCAGTGGGAGATTCAATCACATGGGAAGCCGCAACCAGGGAGCAAACGGCAGGAGAGCGCAAGACAGTTAGTGAAATATTGACGGCAGTTCGACCCATTGACGGTGAATATAGGGCGATGAGCAGTACGAGGTACTCGATACAATATAAGGATAGAATCCACAAGGATAATAAGGGTGAAAGAATAGTCTTGCAGTTTGACGCGGGTTGAGAAGGTTGTGTCAGCTCCTTTAAAATCTGGGAAAATTAATTTCATACCATTCAATTCAATCGCCGCAGCCAGCGAATCCAGCGAATCCCCCCGGATTTGCTCATCACGTGCGCTGCATCCGGGGGATTTTCACGACGGATGCGGAAGAACTTTTCTCCCGGGTCCTCAGTATTGGGTACGGAGTACAGACATCTACTCATAAAAACAACAACAATAACAACATACACCAGTTCATGCGCCGATAACTACACCATTCGGCAGTTCCAAACCAATCGGCAATCCGTCCATCCATTTCCCTTGGTACTTCTCGCCTCGCCTCGCAGCCAGCTTTTCCTCAATATCCTGGTACATATCGTATCTGCCACCATAGTTAATCAGTGAGTCTGAAAGATTGCAAAGAGTACATACGAGTTCATCTCTTCTATCGTCAGTTTCTTCTTTTCATCTTCCACCTTGTACGTTGCAATGTTTTTGTTATTCGAGAAACCTTGATCGAGATTAGTCGACATCTTCCTGTTGAGTGGAACGCGCCATCTTACCAATTCGCTCATTAATATTGTACGCAGCCTTTGCAGCAGCGGCCTGTACCCTCGTTGCTCGTGGCAATCGTATCTGGTCATAGACCGCGAGTGCTTCATAAATGTCTCCTCTGAAGAATTTCTTGCTAAAAAGAATCCCGAGTGCTGCGGCATCTTCAATGCCCATGCAGGCACCCTGCGACTGGTGAGGCATCATCTGTATTCAGTCAGCTTCACTGATCTATGCTCATCTCCGGAGATTGGGCGACATACCGGATGTCCAGCATCTCCCAACAGACACACCATGTTCTTGTGGATGTAGGGATAGGGGTTGCTACATCCCAGTCAGCAGGATGCACCACAACATGTCGTCAGCGAGAAAGAGCGGATCATCGACATCACATACTGTACCCACAGCCGCCATGGCCGAATTTCTTTGCCAATCTTGAGATGATTCAGGACATGCGAGTCCAATTCGGGGTATGGCGCCAAAAGCTCCTCGACAGGCCGATCGTCGCCACCCCATGTTTGAGTGGAATAATCACCCTTGTCCCGAGGGAAGAAGCAGTAGTACGACAATAATTTGCCGCCGTTACAGGGAGACAGTACGATCTTGTCCCATTTGCCCTCTTGACCACCCCAGTACTCCAAAGCACTGTCCTGTGAGTAATCGACAAATCCAAGTTTCACAGCCTCTTCCGTTGTAACGTTTGCATGTAAACAACTTTGTTCCGACGGAGTCTTCTCAGGCTGAATTCCAATGATCCCGCGGACGACCGAGCCAATACCATCCGCGCCAATGATCAGATCATGTCGTGCAGTAACACCATTGCGAAACGTGATCGTTCCTGTCTCAAGGTTGATATCTTCACACTGGATATCATGGGATCAGTGCTTGTGTCCATACAATACGTATAACAAATATTGAACTTACCGAATGATTGACCTTCAAGATTGCCGGCACACCCTCTCCTTGTTCTTGTAGGGCAGTATCTTTTAGCATTGAGTGCATATACTGCCGGTGGAACATGTTGTAGACATAGCCCCATCGTTCCTCGTAGTCATCCAGATCATACACACTCACGGGCTCGCCGGTTTTCCAGTCGCGGTTGATGAGCTTCTTGAGCACAACCGGGTCTCCTTTGGCGACATCCACATTCCATTCGTGAAGCCACCGTGTGCCATTTGCCGCACAGGATACCGAGGCGCCTACTTCTCCAGCAAAGTCGTGCTTCTCATAAATGGTAACATCATGGCCAGACCGACGAAGAGCGATGGCAGCCGACATGCCACCTATACCACCGCCACAAATTCCGACAGAAAGTCTGCGCCATGATTCTGAAATAGAGCCCATGTTGATATGAGGTTCAGGAATACTTTGACCTGGTGTGATGGGTTTGGTATCAAGAGTGATCTCAACGCTTCTTCGTATCGTGAAAGGTGAGATGGAATAGACCAAATAGTTGGCTCTCGAGATTATTTTAAAACCAATTCTGGATTTCAAGAAGCCGCCTTATCAATAAAAATAATCTCACATGATGAAGGAGATCGAGCCATCGGCTGGTATCGTGCCCGCAGATGCCTTGTGGTTGCAAGCCGATTGAGGGTGCATTATCCGCCGTATGGCGGCTAACGTACCATCGGATGTTTTTGAGCTTCCCTTTGGTAACCGCCTCATTTGTATTTCTGATGGGACTATGTAGGATCATGTATGGACCTCGAATGCTTGCCTAGCGACATCTCCCGCGGTCTGGAGCAGCTGTATGCTCTTCGCGTGTATGGGTAGGGGGTGGGTATCTTTCCTAGGACGTGCGTCTTGGTTCCTGGAGCATGGAATAAAATGTACGACGGAGTCCATAGACAGCATGGCGTACCAGAGAGATTGACTGGTAGATTGGCGAGCTCCTATTGTACAACACCAGCCGATGAGTTCACGACTTCGACTGTGGAACATACATGTGCAGCATTCAGATCGTCTTTTGGTGTCAAAAAATACTCCAATAGCGGAGACCAATTTTCGTCATTTGAACTTCTCCGCATCTTCCATATTTTTTTTTGTCGAAGGCGTCTCGAAATGTCCCTCGCCATCTTGGTTTTCATACTTAATCTTGACCATCCAGGGTGATTTTGCAGTTGTCCTCGTGTTTCATACGCCATGGATGTTGACGAGTTTCCCACATCTCCTTCCAAACGCCAAAGAACAGCCTCGCCTGACGGAGACCGCCCTTCTTCTCAGAATGCGAACTTAACTAGCGGATGTGATGTTTTGACGATGCAGGCGTCAACAGAGAATACTTCGACTATTCCTGGACTCGGCCAATTAAAAGAACAAGTGTTGGAAAATATGACTAGTTCTCGGGACCCGAATTCTTTACTGGATGCGCTGATGCTCCAGGTCGAAGCCGAATCCTCTTCTGCTGCGCAACTTCAGCCGTCCTCAACCCAACCTCTCATGTCCATTGCAGATGGTGAACAGAACACCACACAAGAGAGTCCGATGGCTGTTGGGGTACATGGGATTCAAGCAGAAGTACAAAATCCTCGTCAGGATACCACAACTACCGAGTCAATTAATGTAATAGAGGGCGAGTCGACTGCGCAAGTGACACAAAACGCTGTTACCCATGATGCCATGGTCAGTATCAACGTGGACACCAATGAAGCCATCCCGACAGTGAGAGACGAGGCCGGTGCCCCAGCTGCTCCGGTTGTGCCAGAGAGTTCTGAAGACATATCTCCAGCAGAACACTTGCACCCTCATGAGACCGCGGCCGAGGGCGCAGAGTGGGAGATCGACTCTTCACCTTACGAATCATCTTCAGACTCCGATTCCTCGGACGACACCACATCTTCGGATGAAGACAGCGATGAAGATGTTGACGGAGAATATTCAATGCTTGATCCAGAAGAGACAGCTAGGATGCTGATGCAAGAAGATGGAGGCTCGGACGACGAAGGAGGTAGATCCCGAGACAAACCAGATGGTGCCCAGCTACGGACAGCAAATGAGCGACAGGAAGAAGTGATACCGAAGCCTGATATCATTGTGACCAATGAAATGAAAATCGAAGAATTGGGCAATGTTGAGTTCGTGGTTGAGAGCACAGTGGTGATCAAAGCGAAGACGTCTGGAGAATACCAGGTTCTCGAGTCTGGATCCTTGATCTGCCTCGAAAACCGATCTGTTGTCGGGGTTGTCGCAGACTTGATAGGGCGAGTCGAAGAACCCCGGTATACGATCCGATTCACCAATGACGAGGCTATCGCAGAGGCTGGTCTCTCGCAGGTCGGCACTGTAGTCTTCTACGTACCCCAGCATTCAACCTTTGTTTTCACACAGCCTCTGAAGGCCGTCAAGGGCAGCGATGCATCGAATTTTCATGATGAAGAAGTGGGTGATGATGAGATGGAGTTTTCGGATGACGAAGCTGAAGCAGAGCACAAACGTCAAATGAAGGCGAAAAAACAAGGAAGGGGGGACACTGGTAAAGGCCGTGGTGGATCAAAGTTGGCAAGAGGATCATCACATCGTGGTAGTCGTGGAGCACACCTTCACCATACCACCGATAACAACGGTTATGGTAACGGGTCGATTCAAATGAATTATGATGATGTCCCGGACGGTGGTGATGAAGGGTATACTCCCCTTCAGAGGCCTGACAATATGGCCGAAGCTTTGTCGAGGGGCGAACAACCTCAAGAGAACAGTCACGGCCATCTACCTCCTCCTCCACCGTTTTTCCAGAACGGTAGACCTGATTTCGGGGGAAGAGGCAGAGGTAATCTCAGAGGACGAGGAGGGACTTCGCGAAATAACCGCGGCGGCGGGGGGGTCAATCACTCTCGGGGTGGTGGCGGCGGCTTTAATAATCGCCAACAGCAGCACAACACCAACAGTTCCCAGGGTGGCTATCGACCCAACGCACCAGACCTCAATCTTCCTACAACCCCGTCGATCACACCACACAACATCTCATACCCTCCTACTACGCCTTCGCCTATGACTCCTCTGCCCAACGTCTCGTTCAATTTCGGGGGAATGCAGCCACCACAAGCTGGTGTTCCCTTTATGCCACAGATGCCCATGGGAATGTCTCCATCGCTGTTCGCTCAGTTCCAACAGTTTCAACAGACGCAGCCACAGCCATTCCCGCAGCAGCAGCAGCAACAGTTTCCACCACAATTTCAACCCTCTACACATGTCCAGCAGAATTTTGCTCCTGGTACCGAGTCCAAGTCTTCATCATCGCAACCGTTCTACAATTCGGGAGTATGGGCAGGTAATCCTGCTCTTGCGGCGGCCTTGCAGAGACATGCAGGGGAGCAGAGAAGGAATCAAGGATCTTGAGGGGGTTATTTTGTGAAAGTGTCGTTGTGGGTTTCAGATGAGACAAAAACAGGGGCATTTCTCTGCAATGTGTTCGCAAAGTTTTGTGTATCAAGTGGGGAGCGTTTGTGCTAGTGTATCATACAGGCGTTGCTCGACAGACGAATGTGATCTATGAATTTCACCAGGAGTATGAGCGACACCCGAACATTCTCATTGCCCTTTTGGTTCATTTCTTGACCGCCTTGTCTCAACACTCATCCCCAAGGGCCCTCAGGCCGACATACTCCTTTGGCTCCTTGAATCTATTGGCGATCATCTCGACAGTTTTCCCGACACGAAACTTGCGGCCTTCTTGAAGGAGATGTTGTCGAGAGTGAAAGCGCCAAAATTGCCCTAGACCCGAGGGAATGCAAATGCGTTAGAATCCACACATACATACACACACATGAAAGCATGCATAATCGATCTAGTCTTTTCTTCATTGGGTTTTTAAGGGATTTGTATAGGGGTATCTGTCCTACAAGAACAATCCGAGCCACCAAAGCTTTCAATGGCCGTTGGTCCGCCGGGATGGTCACGTACAAATCTCGTGCAGTCGTAGACGATGTGGTCAATCACAATCCCTAAATAATGACGCACCGCGGTCTCATCGGTTAGCTTTTCTTGTCGCTTGCTTGCAGGGCCAGCCAGCCAGCGGGAAAGAGAGACTCTCGAGGATGAGCGGAGACAGAGAAAGAACTCACAAAGTCTTACGGACCGTTTCCCGTCGTGAACTTGGACGATGTTAGTCGGAATAGTGGGAAGCTCTTGGTCAGGAATCAGTTCGGGAAGGATTGGAAAGAAGATGGCTCGTTCGTCGTCGAGGGCAAGAGTCTCAACTTGCTGAAGGATTGACGCCTTGAAATCCTGTGAAGTGTTGCATCCTTCTCGTGCCCTGATCCAGCCCATCTTCTTGCTGCGACCATGGATGTCAAGAGCTCACAGACCGTGAGCGCTTTGTCAGTGAGATACTACTTGAAAGGTCTAGGACAGGATATTGAAAACACGAGATCTCGTGGTGCAAGAAAATCCACTGTTTACATTGTAACGCAGAAAACGGTTTGAATGTCCGCGGGGATACGCGGCGGATGACCCGATGTGAGTCGTCCCAGAGAGACTACGAGCACTTGTCTTCGTTGGCAGGAATAATTAACACCCGACTTGGGCTCCGGCCAGGGTCAGCAATGAGGTCCCACTGAAAGGGACTCCACATCTTTACCTCTGACACGGCAGTGCAAGACATTGCTCCGGGTAGAAGCGACGATACTAGACGAGAGGTACAACTTTAACGTCCCGGGAAGTGATACTCCGTGAATCTATTGCTATGTACTCATTTACTGCTACTCCTCCGTATCTAGCTAGGGCCTCCTGGTTTTTTCCCCTTCTCATTCGGGACGCTCAATCAGGTTGAGCTTCAGCGAATGTCCCTTTGGAAACACCAGCCAAAAATCCTTCATCTCCATACTCGCATGGTCGAAACCCTCGGGCACCACTAGCTGGTAATGTCTGACCAGTGCCGCCAATACCAAACGCATCTCCATCATCGCAACGTACTGACCCATGCACACCCGGGACCCGAGGCCAAACGGCATGTAGTGCCTCCTCATCTCCTCGGTCTCGTTGCCCATGAGCCATCTCTCCGGAATGTATTCTTCTGGGTCGTGGTAGACCAGCTCGTTTCTGTGCATCGAATAGATCTGGGTGCCGACTATCGTGCCCGCGGGAAGATAGAAGCCGTTCAACGTGGCCCCTCCCTGAGGCACGACCCGTTCCATGTGCGACGGTGCCGCGGCGTATTTCCTCAACCCTTCCTTGATCACGGCGTTGAGGTAGGGCCACGTCTGGACGTCCTCGAGGAGGGGGGTCTCGTCCTTGGCCATATTGGCCTTTAGCTCGTCAAAGAGTTTCCGCTGGACGTGCGGCTTGCTGGCGATCTCCCACGTGATGAACGAGAGACTGTTCGACGTGGTGTCGGTCCCGGCGAAGAAGAGGTTGGCCGTCTCTCCGATGATGATGTCGTAGGGGAGCACGGTACCGTCCTCCTCGCGGTGGTCCAGGTACTTTCTGACTATCGTGGGAGGCTCGGTCGGCGGGAGCCGTTCTTGCTCCTTGACGACCTCCTGACTGTAGTCGAAGATCCTTCGTTCCCCTCCCACCAGGAACTGCCATCGCTTGTGTGGAATTCGTTTGACCAGGTTCCACAGCCACGAGGGCATGTAGCCCCTGGGTGGGAGGACCGCGACGCAGGCATCGAGGTCGTCCGAAAACGGGTGGTCCTGACCGGTCTCCAGGAGACAAAAGTTCTTTCCGAACGTCGCGGAGCTCAAGACGTCCAGGGCGAGGTATCGATACAGCACGAGAAAGTCCAGCTGTTCCCCGAGCTTCTTCTTGCGCTCACAGAGCTTGACGAAGCTGGCGACGTTCTGGTTGACAGCCGGCAGGTACTTGACGAGGTTGTTGTGGCTCATCAACTGAGACGTGATGCGGCGGCGGTTCGCGTGGGCCTTGGGGTCGATGATGGTGAAGACGTTCTGTCGGCCACTGAGCGCCCATGTCTCGTACCAAGTGGACTTGACGAATCGCGTCCCGACCCCGTAGACGGGCTTGATCATGTCGATGTCGTTGATGGCGATCTTGTTGGGCCCTATGCGGACAATCGGTCCGTACTGCGTGAAGCATTGGTGGATTGTGCCGCACTTTTTCAGCGCGTAGAGCTTCCGAAGGAGCCAGAGGTCGGACAGAGCGGCGAGCTTTGGACCAGGGACATGTCTCAGAGGCGACAAGTACAATTCATGAACCGCTCGCCCGAGGAATGCTACTATGACGATGGAGATCGGGACGACGAGAGTAAGGTTCACCTTCCATTTTGACTCGAAGGTAGGCTCTGTTGACAGTTGAGGATGCCAGTTTGTCAAGATCCCCATTACGCACCTTTGCTTTATGGTATAGTTCTAGATATCGAGATCCCGGTGCTGACTTGGCCGGGCAGAGAGTTGATGTACTCAGTGAGCCCAGTGCCAGACAGGTCAAAGACGGTGCTCCATTCTCACTGTATAGCCAATTTTTCAAGAGAGGCAGCCTCTGGCCCCGCGTTTGGGAGCCCCATACTGGAGGGGAAAATCGTGAAAATTCCATTAACTCATTGGATAACTCCGAGGTATATTGGTTCATTCCATAAAGCGGACATGTCGCGGAGAATGGCGGGAAAGGGAGTGGGTCCGGGGGTTCAAGGGGATGAGCTGTTGGCTCATCCTGCTTTTGACACCAGGTAGAGTCCATTGTGGGGACAACTATCACATTTTGCTAGTACTCGTGAGAAGGCATTCACCAGAGTGTCACAGCAAGGTACCCTTAAGAACCGCTGAGCTAAGGGGGGTGGTTGAACCAGCTTAGATTTCTTTACGTATATATTTCCCACCAATGGTTCGGCCTGGTGTCTTCAACTGTTGTACAACTAAATAACGAATAGAATTCATAGGTCAAGCTTTTAGTGACAATCATCTTCAATAGTCCTTTTGCATGGAGGCCTTCACCTCGGGAAAGTCTTCAGGTATAAGGGCAGTATCCCGATCAGATGCAACTGCCGGAGAGATGTACTCGCTCCTTGCAGCCTTGTGCACTCTCCCGTTGATCAAGATGATGTTCAACTTGTCATGATCCTGAAGGACGTCGATGTCTTTGAGAGGGTCCCCATCGACCAGAATGCAGTCTGCGAAATTGCCTTCCTTGATCTGGCCCATCTCGTGTGACCTCATGAACAATTTGGCGACCCCGAAGGTCGAGGCAATGACGGCCTCGTGGGCGGTAAATCCGAGGAGTTTCTTGAAGTGCCCCAGGTCTCGAGCATACGTTCCGTGGGGTGTCCAGGCAAATCCACTAGAAAGTCGTCTTAGTAAAGTTTCGATCTCTGGGGTCCTGCTTGATTCTACTTACTAATCACCGCCCGGGAGGACGACGATTCCACGTCGATGCATCTCCCTGAGGCCCCTGATGGCTGCCTCTAGCTCCTTCTTGTAGCCCACTTGTTCGGCCTTGCTTTGCGGGAAACCGAAAGCTTCAGCTTCGTACAGCGTGGCGATCAGCCAGTTGAGTCCTGGAGCTACAACATGTCGGTCCTTCTTCGCTTCCAGCATATTCATTCCCTCCTCATCTGGGACAAAGAAGTCAGTAATGCCATGCTTCGATGTTCATCTGTGGGACCGTCACAGACCAATGTAGCTTGCGTGATATATGACATCGATTCCATGCTTGACGCACATCCTAACAGAGTCCCGAGCTCGTGCGTGAGCGCAGAGGCGGACTCCTCGGCCATGGGCTGTTCTTACACAAGCCGCCGCCTCTTCATCTGTATAATAGCAATCTTGCGCAGATCTAATTTC
Organism: Knufia peltigerae; assembly: GCA_030247855.1. Lineage (NCBI taxonomy): Eukaryota > Fungi > Ascomycota > Eurotiomycetes > Chaetothyriales > Trichomeriaceae > Knufia > Knufia peltigerae. Next base: position 14,826 of record JAPDRN010000176.1, read on the forward strand.
GGTAATCTATTGGTACGAGTGAGCCCACAAGCTTATCAAACATAACAAGGGGGTGGGTGGAAGAGAGAAAGTGTACCTCCTCGCCTGACATAGAGAGCTTGACCTGGTCCGCGCCCAGATCAATATGTCGATTGACGACCTCTTCGAATTGTTCAGGACCATCGGCATAGGCTGTGATTCCGGGCACGAGTTCGCCATCTGTTCTAGCAATCTCCTTGGCATTGGCAAGATAACGCGGTCCTGGGATGTCACCGGCGTTGATCCCGTCCCGTACCACCACATCCAGTCTATCCTTCGCAGACGCCGCCCCAAAGCACATGGTGTATCCGCTGTCCAAATAACATCGGGCGGACCTAGCGGTCAGCAGCACGTGTTCCTCCAGAGGGAGGCCTCCCAGTCGATCAAGGTTGCTCCCGTTCCAACTGAAATGGGTATGAGCGTCTCCAAGACCTGGCATCAATGTTCGTCCTCTGCCCTGGAATACCCTGATTTTGGGATTCCTGAGCAAGGAAGCCTTATTCGGCACGTCGCCCACAGACACTATTCGTTGTCCTGAATGTTGGTCAGCACCAAGTACGGGAACAAAAACTAGACCTGCCATGCTTGCCTTTGATGTATACATCTCCTCGGTACGGAAGCTTGCCAGTAGCGTCCAGAATGCTCACATCCAGAAAGAGAATTTGAGAGTCAGGATGCGTCCCTTGGATGTCGTAGCTCTTTGGTTGTAATTCAGGGGGGAACTTGATGTTTTCAACATAGGCGACGTTCCGCGGCGGGCCTTCATAGGCATACGACTCTGCTGAAGCAGCTGGAGAAATCCAAGAAACCTCTGGTTCCATGATTTTGCCTGGAGACATGTCTGAGGGACTCGACATTCACGACAATGGCTCAGCAAGCAAAGTGCACCCGGATCTGAGGTTTGGGCTTCACCAGAGGTTCTAGATTATAAAGTAACTTTGCCGCCGTAGGTATGTCTCGTCAGCATCATGCCAATGGTCGCAAGTGTTGAGAACACGCCTGCAGAACCCACGAGGCGGAAGTGTCTAAATTAAGCAACGGCGTACAGGGTTTGTCAGGAACATGGTGAGGTCACTATCGAGTCATCACGCTTCATGCCATACATTGATCAACTTCAGTTTTTGTCCGGAGAACCGAGGACGTGGAACTGGGGACGAGGCATGGTGGTGGGTGCTATAGCCCAATGCCCACCCAATAGAGGGTTGCCCGGGACTTCTCGGGCTCCTTTTGTTCTCCGCGCGGGGGCCCAACATGCGGAGCTGAAATTCTTTCGCCGGTTCTAGATTCAAAGGAGGTTCCATTACCTGGCTGAAGTGTAGCACCTGTCGTCTGCACGGCTGCGGTGAAAAGCGGACAAACGCGGCGATTTATAAAAATGTCACGCCTCCCTCCACAATCGATAGCCTCGTGATCGGGTTCTACTTGGTTTTTTCTCCTTTCAGGAGAGGGCTGCTCTTGCGTGTGCTGAAGCTGTGGAGTGAATGACTGCCGCGCGGTGGGTACTCGTAGCATGTATGTCCACAACCGAGCAAGCTACAGGCGACGGTCCTGGTCATTCAAGCTGGCTCCCAACATCACGCAAATCCCTCTTTACGAAGGAAAGTCGTCTCTGATCTCATACAGAAATTGTCACGCGGATCTAACAGCGAGCCTCTTCAGCACTCTCCAGGGACGAGACGGAACAAGGCAAAAAAATGGTAGCGATGCTCTCGAACGGTTCGATGAACGGCGTGTCCAACGGACTGCATCGAGATGTGTACAAATATGCATCGTTCAAGATGCGCGGCGACAATACAGCACGCATAGGGTCGCTCGATATCGAGAACTCGCGCATAACACCTCTCACGTATCCATCAGGTACGCCCATCCAAAACTTGTACGAGGTGATCGAAGCGGGAAGGAATGCCGTCGTCAAGTCGAGCGACACATTCGCATTGGACCAAGTGGAAATTCTCCCTCCGATTTCTGGAAGAGATATTTTGGCTGTTGGGAAGAACTATGCCGTGAGTCTAGATCATTCATTCTACTTTCCTACGGGAGGCATTCGCTGAGAGAATCGAGCAGGAGCACGCGAAGGAGTTCAACGCATCTGGATACGATAGCTCCGACAAAGTCGACCAGCCGAGTCATCCTGTCATTTTCACCAAACGAGCAACGTCTATCATTCCACACGGGGCCGACATCTTCCCCCATCCAAAATTCACCCAGACTCTAGATTACGAGGGCGAGATTGGTGTCATTGTGGGCAAGACGGCGTATCAAGTGTCCCAGGACGAGGCGGCTCAGTATGTCTGGGGCTACACGATCGTCAATGACGTGACCGCACGAGAGAAGCAAAGGGATCACAAGCAGTTTTTCCTGGGAAAGTCTGCTGACACTTTCTGTCCCATGGGGCCTGTCGCCGTCGCCAAAGAGGATCTACCGGAAACTCTAGAAGTTGCCACTTTTGTCAACGGTGAACGGCGACAGTGCGCAACGACAAAGGACCTTATTTTTAGCGTGCCTTATCTCATCTCGGTCATATCGCAGGGGCAGACACTCCTGCCTGGCGATGTGATCGCCACTGGAACTCCTGCCGGGGTAGGATTTGGGTTTCATCCTCCCAAGTGGCTCTACGCGGGCGACGAAGTCGAAGTGGCGGTTACAGGACTGGGGACGCTGCGGAATCGAGTCGCGCAACCTTTAGCAAACGTGCAACCTGCGTCGGCGCCGACTCGAGTGCCAACACTGAACACCAGAGTGGCGGGACATCGTGGACTTTTGGCCCTCGAGGATAGGCGCCTTTTCTACAAGACCGCGGGCACTCCGTCTGGAAAGCCGACACTGTGCATCCACGGCCTCGGAGGCACGCACGAATATTTCAACGGGCTCGTCGAAAAGTTGGGACCTCAAAGGTCTCTGCATTTGTTCGATCTCGAGGGCCACGGCCTCTCGCCCGTCAAGGCGTCTCGGACCCTCTCCATCGCTTCCTTCGCAGCGGACGCCAAAGCCATCGCCGAACGAGCGGGTGTCCGGTCCAGCTTGACAGTCATCGCCCACTCGATGGGGTGCCTGGCCGCAATGACACTCGCGACCCAGCATCCTGACTTGGTGGACGAGCTGGTGCTGATGGGCCCGCCGCCGTCGCCTTTGCCGGCAGGGGGGGCCACGGCATCGTACCAGCGCGCGGCAGCCGCCAGGGACCAGGGCATGTCCGCGGTGGCGGAGACCGTCGCCCGTGGCGGCACGTCGGCCGACACGCAGCGGAACAACCCACTCGCCTTCATCGCCGCGAAACTGTCCCTGCTCGGACAGGACCCCGAGGGCTACGCTAAAGCATGCCACGCGCTGGCCGACTCATCGGCCGACACGATCGACTTGTCCAGGATCCGGAGCAGGACGTTGTTGCTGACGGGTCCGGAAGATAAAGTCTCTCCTCCGGCCCTGTGTCAAAAATACCAGGCTCAGATTGCGTCGCCTTGTGAGCTTGTCATCGTCGACAACGTGGCCCACTGGCACCTATTTGAGAATCATACCCAGACGATCGCTGCCGTGGATAGATTTCTAGCATGACCAGAGCGTTCATGGAACATGAATTACATATATAGCTTTGTACGGGGTTCACTACGTAGAAATTCTATGAAATCATACAGGCTGACATTTTTTCGTCGAAACACAAAGCAATAATCATCACCTGCTCCTCTGAAAAAGCGCAGCTGACTCTTGCGACTATGCCGTATCAAAGCTGGGTCCGCTAGCCCCCGCCCGAATCTTGGAAATTCATGGCTTGCTTAGTGGATGTTTTAGATATTGAGTTCTTCTCCGCAATTTCACGCCCATGAATTGTGAATCGCTAAGTTTGGATCCAGAATCGGCGGGTTCCAGCACCTGTCCCAGCTGAATGCTGAGGGAGCGAGCCACTGCTCAGGAGGTAGATGGGCCATGATGGCGTTGAGCTCCGGGTGTATCGTCCAGCCGTTGAGATCGACCGTGGCTGTGTGCGCCGCCGTCGCGTGGGCCGGGCTGACCGGAGGGAGAGACTGTGGGTGGTGGTTCGGATGATGATGATGGTCTGGCATGGAGAACGGGATGCCGCTGTCGATGGAAGACGGTGGTAGTGGTGGTGGGTCGCCTTGGGCCTGGCTCTGGATTTGACTCGGGTTCAAACGGACGAGTACCTCCTGTCCGCAATGGCCCGAGACCTTGCGCAGGAGGCCGCGCAGAATGGGTGACGCTTTTGCACACACCTCGCTCCTCTCGGACATGGAGTCGAGCCGGTCGGCACAAGCCTGGACAGCGACCAGGATACGAGCGTGTTCCTCGTCGTCGACGATGGGGAGGAGCTGAGGTTCGAGCAGGATCGCAAGGAGAGTCGACGCGCCCAAAAAGGCATTGAAACTGCCCAGCCGGTAAACGTACCAGTGATATTCGCGAAACCCGGCCGTCTCGTACAATTGCTGGTGGCTCTCCAGGAGGGCCATGGCGACGTCCTTGCACTGAATTCTAGCCTTGGTCAATAGGCTCAAGTCCAGCGCGTCGGCGGCGGCGGCTCCTTCATCGTCTCCGCAGAACAAACTCTTGAGATAAGGTCGGTACAAGATCAGGTACAGTTGGTTCGTGTAGTTTTTGAGGATGTGCATGTTGGCCTGGTGGTGGAGCGGGAGATTGGAGAGGTTGGAAAATCGCCTCGTGTGTTCGTCCTGTTCCTGCTTGATCCTGGCCTCCAGCAACCGTAGCGTACGGCTTTTCAATGGGAGAAAGCTCAAAGTCGCGCGGCAGACGTCCGTCGCGACTTTGTAGAGCCGGAACTTGTACAGAATATACGTCATCTGTGTTGGTGGCCGCCTTGAAAAGGGAAGATCGATGTCCTGGGGACTGAGCACTCCATTTTCGGTGATATCTTCGTCGTTCACGTCGGCCGGGAGATCGACTTCGGCGGAGACGGGATTCGGGAGAAGATTTCCCATGCACGTCGCTTGGTTCTGATACAGCATCTTGAGCCCGGCCCAGCAACGTCGCCGCTCTTCGGCTTCGACTGGGCCAACACCGAGCAGCCTCGGGTCGATGTGACAACCGATGGCGGTTGCAATGTGCAGAGTCAAACCGAGCAAGGGCCACGTCGGGCCATCGGTGTGTGACATTGCGTATATCAATAAAACCAATGCCTTGATGGTGTAGAGATTGTGTTGGAGCATGAACTGATCCGTCGAGAGGCATTTGGTGGCCGCTTGCTGGTATTTGGCCGTGATACTGCGAATCCTGGCCACGCCTGAGCTTTCGCGGCTGAGCTCCTCTAGGAGCGGATCGTCAATCTCTAGAGTTAGAATGGCAATGGCCAGGATGACAAAGAGGAGAGCCACGAATGCCACTGGCGCCTCCCGGGGGGATTTGCAGAACTCGGCATAATCCTTGTGCAGGGTGGGCTCGTGTAGAATATGGAACAACTAGGGTCCGTACGTCAGTAAATTCATTTAAATATCCTCTTGATAGGATGCGGTAGAACGAGAAGGGAGAGCAACGCACCGGTGAAAAAACATTGAGGTATCGATGCAACAATTCGTCACAGTGCCGCTTGGAAGGAAGAAGCTCTACCAGGGCCTGCCTGGAGAATGACGATTCGCCGAAGAATGGAGACTCTATCGATATCGCGGACGGTCGTGGGCTCTCAACGTGCATGAAAGCTGCGACATCTTCTGAGTTCAATGCCTCGGTGTGAGGAATGAATCGAATGTAACCGCCCGGTGACCTGAGGAGGAAGCCTGTTATGGAGACGTTGGTGGTTGTCGGGAAAGTCTCGTCCGCAGCATGAGAGCCGACCACATTAGGCGAGGCGGAAGCATTGCTGGACAGTTCGATAGGTGTTGGGAGCCTCGTTTGTCTGTGACAAGATGCGTCCCCATTGATGTGTTGTCTGAGAAGCGATTCCAGACTTGCGATTCTCTCAACCAGGTCATCGTACGCTGCAACGCCCTCTCGCGGACCGCTCGAGGAGCGTAGGAAGTGACAGCTTGCCTGGAAGCCTCTTCTTACGCAAGAGTCACACGGCGCTCGACCTCCTGTGCATCGGATCTTGCGATTGCGACAATTTTCACAACTTATAGGTTGTCGTTTGACCACATGCGGCCCCATGGTATGCGAAGATGTAGTTTGCAGAAGAGTTCGAGATATGGTATCACAAGAATGCAGAGTATAGAGTGTCTGTGGAAGCACTCAATAGGATATGTGAGCAGTCTATTGTTCCCAAAGGCGTAACAATCAAAGTAGATGTTGAAGCCCTCTCAAGAAAATTGAGGCCTGGAGCCTATCGAGGGCAGGGCAGACGAGCGGGGGGAGGGGGGAAGAGAACTAACTACGTGTAACCTCAAGCCACCTCATATGAATGGAATTTGGTAGGTAAAGCCGGGAAGATGAGGGCCTCTTTGGGGGGCGGGCAAAGCGGGCTGAGCAGGCGATCAGATCGAGGGATGATTGGAAGGTCTCACGGTCAAGCCTTCCGCCCCACACCCTCACAGTATGTTGCCCGTGTCTAGGAAGAGGGTTCTCGTTGAACATATGCTTTCCACAATTGATATGTCTTTCAACGACTGCTACATTCATACGTGTATCTCGGAGCAAGATAGTAATACATAAAACACTCCAAATTCACTTCTGGTGTTTCCTCTGAGCTCTTTCTCTCAGAGGCGCGTACCTATCCTCAGTGTCCATAGCCCAATTTCTCAGCTGCCTCAACCTCTTTGCGATATCGTTCAGCTGATGCAGCTCGCATCTGTGCCCCCGATTTTATAAATATGAGGAATGTGAGCACCTGGGCAAGACCTGCAAAGGCCGCCACGAGGAACGCATTCTGATATCCCATGTTCACAACCCAGGGAGTCACTCCATATCCAATGGCAAAACTCATTGTGTTTCGAATGCACATAACGCTGACAACAGCATCTGCACCAAGATCTTTGTAAGTGTCGATGCAGTATGATATGGCCAGCTGAGCTCCCACAGACACTGATACGCCAGTGACAGCCATAGCAAACACCAGACCAAACCAGTGGATACCATTGGCTGCACCTACACCCCACTGAATCAAAGACCATGGCACAACGGCGACTAGAATGAGGTAGAGCCACAAGCGTTGTTCTGCCTCCCAAATCCCCTTGTTGCGACGAGCAAGTCGAAGGACGAGCATATCTCCCAACTTTCCCGAGATGAAAGAGCCGAGGAAAGTACCAACGATAGGAGATAGGTAGGTCAACCCAACCATGGAGCTTTTCTTTTGTGAGTCCAGGTGCACGATCAACACGGCGAGGGAGCACTTACGGGGCAAAATTGTACGGAGAGCCGCTCAATATAAGAGATGCAGTGGCGTTGAGGATGTTGTACCAGATGAGTGAAGCACCGTAGTTGAAGCCACAATACGCAATGATTGGAAATGTCATGAGCTTGATCGGCCGCAGGACTCCAAACCAGAAATGTTTGAGAGGCCTGCGTTTGTCGAACATTTTGAGCTTGGCCAAATAGCTCTTCCTCTTGAGCTGAGTGTGATTCTCCAATTGCTCAGCATGGGCCGTCTCTTGCAGGTTGGGAGACTTGTCGTTCTGAGTCTGAGTTTCTTCGTCCGGAGTGGATTGACTCCTAGCAGAAGCAATCTGGGCCTCGTCGTTGAGGATCGAACATCGATTGTAGTTTGTCTCCTCCATGAAGAAAAAGCAGAAGACAAAACCCATTCCCAGCCAGATGGTACACCAGTACTATCGTCCATTCGTCAGTAGCCGACGTTGATCAGGGTCTCTGCTCCTACCTGAACCCACTCCCAACCCATGCCGTCGTTGATAAAACCGGCAAAGACTGACGCCAGAAATCCTGCAGTGTACAGGGTCAGGGCGTAGATGGACATGTAAGTCCCACGCTGATGGCTGAAGTATACATCCGAGATCGATATCTCGCCAAGTGACTCAATGGGCGCTCCGACAAACCCTTGGAGGATTTTGAGGGCCATCCATGAGCCAGGAGTACGGACATAGGGCACCGATACGGTAATAGCCTGTATGGCATGTCAGTCACGCCTTTTCCAGACAGCGTTCGCCATGCTTAGCTTACAATGGACATCAACAGTGAAATGAGATAGATCGGTCGCTTGCCAAACGTCTGGGCCGCGGGTTGCCTATTGCCAACAGTAAGTCTTCTGTAGCCAGCCCCGATGGTCTTTCGAGATTCATAACCTACCAGAGCAAACAGCCCCAACCAAAAGCCAGATATTGATAGCCAGTTCCAGCATTCAAATCTATATCTCAGGTCAATTCAACTATTCTTGGTCTTGCTCCACGGAAAGTATTCGTTACCATTGATTGAGAGACCTGTGTCCCGCGAAATGGGCACGATGATGGAATAGACACACGAAGCTGCCAACCCAGTGGTGGTGATGAAGACACACATGGAGATTGTCGAAAGTAGTTTCCGGCCACGCGACCAGTTCAAAGGGTCGTCTGGGTCATTGGAAGGAGCTGGTACCAAGACCACATCAGCAAGCCCACCTTTGGCGTGCTTGACCGACAGAGTCTGCTGCAAGTCCACCAGGTGGACGGTTCCGGGGACCACAGTTTGAGCTGCCATGTTGCAAAAGGTATTTTTCTAGCAACCCCTCGCTGCAGGCAAATCAGTCGACCCCAGGGAGGTTGTTCTCTTATACATATCTGTGTCCTACTCGAATCAGGGACGCAAGTATTGGTCAGAGCTAGACCGTGGATCCATCTCGCATTCTCCATGCCCTCTCCGCGTTCACCCACACCGTCTGGGGTCAACACCCTCAGTGCACCGATCAGAAGGCTCTACACATTGGCCACAGTCGGGTAACATCATCGCCTAGTGCCATTTTGGCTCTCCAAGTGAGTTCAGCACTGGTATTTTTTGGCCGGTCCACGCGAACGCTCATTGGTGTCAATTTGCTCTCTTCGCTCGTCAGATTTACTTTCTCACAGCGGGTCTACCCAAAAAGCGATAGGAGGTTGCACATTGGCGTTCGAAACTCATACATTGGGAGCGGCGAAAGACGGAGGCCTCGGCGGTCCAACAACTGTTCATGATCCTTTCAGCGGACTTTCGCGGACTTGCCAATTACTCCATGCCCCAAGGTTCCACATGGTGTCCATTTCATCCCGCCTGTCGAGGCTCACCAGCGCATTGTCGGGAAAGACTGGTCCGCATTGTCCTCCGCCCCATTATTCCCCAGAAAGGTGTCAGTGCTCAAAGTTCGGGGGGACCTACTGTCGCAATGACTTGGGTGTAAGGTAGAGCTCTTCATTGTCGGGTACGCGATTTTTGGATACTGTGCAACTCCCTTTTACCCGTGATTAACTATCTGCCGGATGTTTTAAGCTGTCCTACATCTCCGGTGTACATATTGCAGGGACAGTTGATGTCAAGAAATCGTCCTTGCACCAGAGAGAGGAACGCCGCGCAAGGCATATCTCTCAAACAAGCACATTACAACCTGAGCTCTTTCCGTCATCAAACGAGACCAAGTATGCTAGTTGACATTCGAAGCCTGGATCCCGTCAGGGTAGCTGGGTTGCTTCTTGCAGGGCTGATAGTCCAGAAGATTGCACGAGTCATCTACACCGCGTACTTCACGCCGTTGAATCAAGTCCCGGGGCCAAAGTGGGCACGATTGACGGACCTCTGGCTCTTGTGGCAACTATACAGCTTTCGAAAGTGCCCGACCATCAACGAGTGTTTCCACGAGTATGGCCCTATCGTCCGGATTGGGCCCAACAAAGTCGCTCTGAACACGGAAGAGGCGATAAAGACCATCTATGGAATCGGCACAAAGTTTGTCAAGAGCGAATGGTACAAGACATGGTCTCTGCTGGGCTTTGACAACGTCTTCACGATCCACGACCCCAAAGAGCACGCCGAAAGGCGGAGGATCACAGCGAAGTTGATGAGTAAAAGCAACGTCGTGGTATACCTGCCAGACATCAACGACCACATCGGCAATTTCATCCGCCTGTGCTCGCGACGCTCCGGTAAGGTGATCAACTTGATGCCCATCTACCGATATTTGGCCCTGGACGTAGTAGGGTCCACGGCGTTTGGTCGCAGTTTCGACCTGATGAAAACCGGGGCCGACCATCCGTTTGCCGACGACTTGGACGCCTGTGTCATGGCGATCCCACCACGTGGGTACGTGTCCAAGTGGGCGTGGGAAATCATCAAGCGCTTCCCCAACGAGAAGTGGCAGTTCTATTTGGGAGGGGAGGAGAGAATGTGCTCGTATTCCGACGAGGTCATTGACGAGCAGCTCGCGTACGCGAAAGGTCACGACGGCCAGCTCAGTGAAAAGCACTTGAAGACCCTGGTGGGCGCCTATCTCGGGTACAAAGACCCCAAAGGCCGGCCGCTTTCTCGTGGCGTCATCACGGGAGAGATAGGCACGATTTATTTCGCGGGGACGGACACCACCAGCAACTCACTGGCCTTCATCACTTGGGAAGTGGCCAGGTCGAAAGCCATCCAGGGCAAGCTGTTTGGGGAGCTACGGGAGCGAATCAGCGACCCATCACAGGTCCCAACCCTGGCGGACGTTGAGACCTGGCCCTATCTCAATGCCGTCATCAAGGAAGGCCTGAGGAAGTATGCCGCGGCCCCGTCTCACCTCGAGAGGGTGGTGCCACCTGGCGGTGCGACGATCCAGGGGAAGTATCTCCCCGCCGGTACCGTGGTGGGAGTCCAGGCCTATTCGATCCACAGGAAGCCCGAAGTATTCCCTGACCCGGAAGCTTTCATCCCGGAGCGTTGGCTGGACGAGACCGAAGAGATGCGGAGGCATTTCATGCCGTTTGGGCTTGGGTCGCGGGTCTGCATGGGTATGCACATTGCCTACATCGAGATGAGGTTGGCCCTGGCCATGCTCGTACGGAATTTCGCCGTCTCTCTGCCAGAAGGCCACGATCCAAGGGACATGGAGTGCAAGGATTTCTGGCTGGTGTTTCCGGCGGCGAAGAAGTTAGAAGTGACATTAACGCCTCGGAATCAAGCCGAGTGTTTGTCTCCCTAGAGCCTGTGTGTTTCATTGAAACTTTGCTATCGCTGTGGAGAAATTACGGTTCTTGCATCCGACGGGCATGGCCTAAAGTACGTATGAAGAAAGTAGGGCTTGCGGCTGGAAAGATATCTGATTCAAGTCACCCAAATAGGTTATATCTGAACTTGTGTAAAGCAACTCTTTTATTTTTGTTTTTTGGTTTTTTTTTACAGTAGGTTCTGCTCATACGAGGACCAAAATTTGCAAGACAACCTCCCACGCCTGAGACTCAAATGAGATTGACAGATGAGGCTGGATATCATTAAATGTAGCGGCATCATACTAGTACGTGCACACCTGAAACATGTTGATGGTGGCAAAGACAAGCCTCCTGGTTGATATTCAGTGTCTAAACTCATGCATCTGATCCAAGTACGACTCCCTAAGAAAAAAACAGTGTTAGTAATCGAAATAGATCTTCCATCGGTAAAAACTAAAAGCCCAAAAAAGAAAAGAAAAAAAAAGATACTCACCCTGGTAATCCTACTACCGAGACCTCTCACCCGTATCCCCGTCCAGTACTCATACTGCCACTCTCCTTGGGTGACGAGGGTCTCGAGACCCTGGACCGTCTTCCACGCACCGCTCTCCGCCATCTTCATCACCTCCGTGTGTGCCGGCTTGTACGCGAGTTCGAGCAAGATCCGACCGGGTGCGCTGGATCCTTGACCTTTGGGCATGACAGATTCGGGGACCGGCATCTTGAAGATTTTTTGTAACACGCCGGCCAGTGTGATGTCGATGGGGATGTTGGCCGGGATGGTGGCGATGGCCACCGTGGGCGGCGTGCGGATTTTTGTGACGCCAGAGTCAAGAACGACGAGATCGTACTGGGTTGGGAACTCCCTGGCCAGCTCCTCAATCTTTTGCGCGTCTCGGCCGACGATGTAAATCGGCTTGTAGCCCATGGTGTGTAGCGTCTGAATCGCAGCGCGAGCAGTGCCGCCTCCACCGACGACCAGCCCAGACTGTTCTGCGTCGCCAAGTGCTGCGCTCGCGCCCGCAGCTCGCAGACAGTCCATCATGCCCAGATAATCGGTATTGCGTCCGACGAGTTTCACATTCGCCTTGCTTTGCTGTGCACCTGCTACGGGGACGGGAACGATGGTGTTGACGGCGCCAATCAGCCGCGCGCTCTCGTCCACTTCGTCGACTAATGGCATGACGTCGAGTTTCAGCGGGATGGTCACGCTCGCGCCGCCAAAGTCGGCGGCTCGAATCTTGCTCTTCAGCTCGTCCGCGTTGGTCGTTTCGAAGGCTTCGTAGTGGTGTGGCAAGCCCGTCTCCCTGAACAAGGTATTGTGCAGGGCAGGAGACTTGCTCGCGCTGATCGGACTTCCAAACAGGTAGAACTGCTTCGGGACGATCTCGCCCATCAGGCTTAGACCTTGACGAATTTCCGCCGCGCTGAGTTGGCCCGGTGCCGCCTTGAAGGGGAGCGCGGGATGGCTCACAGGCGTCATGAACCCGTTGAGTATCCGCGACGCTTGGCCGGCACGGCCCATGTTGATGGCAATCAGGGGAAGTTCAGGATGCTGGCTCGCCGACCATTGCTTGAATTTGCGCAGGGAGAAGTTATCGTCCAGACTGGACGCCACGCCAATCAGCTTGACTACATCGCCGTACTGGAGGCAGCGATTGTACACGGGGATCCAGGAGGCCGGGTTGTTGAAGGACAGACGGGCCTGTGGGTCGTGATGAGACGCAATGATGCGCGACGTGCTGCTGTTCTTGAGCGCGAGGATCGAGTTGAGAAGACCTTCGGGCAAGGTGGCGACTTCGAGATCGACGAACTCGACACCCATTCTGATTGCCAACTTACACAGTTCGGCGTACTCAGCATGGGCGTCGTCAGGGAACTGACCACCTTGTGCAGACGTGCGTACCGTAAAGACCACCGGCAGAGGGACTGTAGCTCGGAGTAGAGAGAGTTGCGCCGTGACGTACTCTGCCGAAGGGGTTCGGGAAGAGGAATTTGGGTCCTTGAGCAGGTCGACACGTAGTTCCACAGCGTCGGAACCGAGACATACTTCTGGAAGGATGTTCAGGTGCGGGCGGAGATCTGGAAATGTGAGCGCTACGAAGAAAGATTCAGGTTTTCGTTTGAGATCGGACAACGTGTCGGTTCGACCAGTCACCACGTGCAGGAAGCGGTCGAAGTCTGCGGCAGCCTCGGACATTTTCTCGTTGGGTATATCTTGGCTGTAGAACAAAAGGTTACTGCATTCTTCGAACCATGGCTTGCGTCGGAGCCAGACACCCATCATGTCTTCGACGTATGCAGGGCGTGTCTTGTCAATGTTCAGAAAGCCCATGACTTGATTGATATCACGCTCGACAAGGAGGACGTGCCCTCTTGTTTGATGCCAGTTGACCAGAATCTGTCGTGCTTCCGGACTTTCGACAATGCCACCACCACAGGCAAGAATGTAGTCGTTTGGCATGTTTTTTACGACGTCGTTGAGGAGCGCCAGTTCGCGCTCGCGAAAGTATTCCCAGCCATGTTTTCTGACGATCTCCGCAACTCCCATGCCCTCCCGGAGTTCAAGCTCAGTATCGAGGTCGAGTAGCTTTTTTCCCAGCGACTTCGCGGCCCAGCGTCCGCAGGTGGTTTTTCCAGCACCTCTCATTCCGATGACGAACATGGAAGCAGAATCACGGTCGAGTCGCTTATTCGGTGACTGCACGACAGTATCCAGCTCTACTCCCTGCAATTTGACATTGAACTGGCGAGCCATCGTGTCCCACCAACCCGGCCATGTCTTTCCTGTGCATTCCTTTTCAAGGATCAGACTAGGTTGAGGTGCCGCTAGCGCTAGCACGCTGAAGCTCATCGCAACTCTGTGATCATCGTAGCAATGTACGCCACCTTTAGGTTGCTTCAGTCGAGTTCTGTCAATACCATCGACTTCGATACCGTCGTCGAACTGGCGACAAGTCACTCCAAACTTGGCTAGCTCGTCCTCCATGGCTTGTATGCGATTGCACTCTTTGACTCGTTGATTAGCGATGCCATATATACGCGTTGTGCTTGTGCCGGTGCCTTGAGCGACTGCCGCTAAGACAGAGGCTGTTAAGAAGGCATCAGTCATTGGTTCCATGTCTACGTTGGAGAGAGGCTTCAAAACCCCACCACGCGGCCCGATCACCGTAGTCGACGTTGCCGTCTGCTTAACTTCACAGCCCATCGGCCGAAGAACGTCGACGGCAAACTGTGAGTCGCCTTGCAGGGATGCAGAGCCGATGTTTGGGATCGTACAAGTCGTTCCAGTGATTGCCGCAATAGCGAGAGGATAAGTTGCTGAGCTGGCATCGCTTTCCACCATGTACTCTGACGGATTGCGGTAAGAACCACGTGGGATGTGGTAGGTATGTTCTTGACTCTTGGACTTCTCGACTTGAATGCCGAATGACGCCATCATGGCGATAGTCATGTCGATGTATGGTTGCGAAACTGGCTTTCCGCCAACAAGTCTAAGTGTGACCGCTTCCTTTGCATAGGGTGCGCACATAAGCAGTGATGAAACATACTGAGACGAGACTTTGGCTGCCAGTCTGATTTCTCCCCCATTGAAGCCACCAGAAGCTGCAATCCTTAGAGGAAGACATCCCTGACTTTCTAGGTATTCGACCCCAGCACCATTGACTTTCAACGCATCCACGAGATCCCCAATAGGTCTTTGCTTCATCCGTGCATTGCCCGTAAGAACTGTAGATTTTACGTTGCTCTCTTGAGTCAACGTTGCGACCGTGGTCAGAAAGCGCGCAGCTGTCCCAGCATTTCCCAGGTATAAGTCTTGGTGGCTTGCACGAAGCTGGCCGCCGTTTCCGTTAACGACCAGGACATTGCCATCGTCTTCCCAAGAGAACGTGGCAGCTCCCAGACGAGTCAGTGCTTCCAGCATGACCTCTGTATCGGCGGACGTGAGCAAGTTCTTGACGCGGCAAACACCCTTGCCAAGAGCTGCAAGGACAAGAGCTCTGTTGGAGATGCTTTTTGATCCCGGTGGCGCACAGACGACGTTCAGATCCCTGGGGACACCAGGCAAGACCTCAATGCTTGGTGAAAGAATCACACGGAGGTCAGAATCGGCAACAACGCTCGCTTTCTGCTCATATGTGCGTCCAATGGCAGAGAGAAGGACGACTTTTTTCTTTGCTCCGTCGTTCTTCTTGTCCACGCCCATCTTTTTGAGCATGCCGTCAACAGTACATACCTTGCCACCTGATAGCTTGCGCACCCTTTCATCATCCAGTCTCGTCGGCAAACCGTACGCGGTTATACACTTCTGCAAACGTCCGACGGCTACACCACTAAGAACACCGAGATGTCGAGCAAGTTCGGCTTCTTTCACCATGCCGATAGCCACGCACTCTCCGTGCAGCACCTGTGGCGTCAGGAAAGCTTCCATAGCATGACCAATGGAGTGCCCAAAATTCAACAGGTTTCGCAGTCCGGTCTCTCTCTCATCGATAGTTACCACATGAGCCTTGAATTTTGCGGAGGCAGATATGATGCGAATCAAGATGGGTTCAATGTCCTTGAATCTGGCAGCGCCTTTCCTGACATCGTCATTGACAGCGGCCATGATCTGATCGGCGTTGTGCTCTAGAGCGATAAATTCTTCCTCTTCGGAGATCGCGGCCGTCTTTATGACCTCGGCCATGCCATTAATGAGCTCCCTTCGCGGCAAGGTCCCCAGGAAGTCCAAGTCAATATAAATTCGCTGAGGCTGCCAGATAGCACCGACAAGATTCTTGCCGAGAGGCGTGTCGATGGCTGTCTTTCCGCCAATGGACGAGTCGACCATGGCAAGTAACGTTGTCGGCACTTGAATGAACCGTACACCTCGCATGTAGGTTGCAGCCACGAATCCAGTCAGGTCACCCACAACGCCACCTCCAAGAGCTATAATGACGGTGTCGCGGCCACATGGTGGGCTCTGACTTAGCAGCCAATCCTCAATATCGTCCTTTGTTTGCCGAGACTTTGAGCTTTCTCCTGGGGGGATTTGGTGAACTAGTAGCCTTGATGAGCTTGCCTTCTGCTGAGATGCAGTCCGAAAAGCATTTTGAAAGGATTCAATGTAAAGGGAGCCAAGGTTGGTGTCGGTGATGAGAACGTAGGTTGATGACTCGAGGTTTGTGAGAAGGTCGGAAGCGACGTAGTTGCGCCATAGTCCAAAGTTGATGATGATACTTTCTTTGCCGAGTAGACTCACTCGAACCTCTTTCGCCGTTCCATTGACCATCGGCATCTTGACGCACCGACTACCAGATTGAATTCACCTGACGGTACCAACAGTCAATGAGTCAAGAGCTCGAGAAGGCTGGATTATTTTCAACTCTTGGCGCTTTATGCACTTGGCGGCACTAGATCAGCCTTGCAGAAAGGGGAAACGCATCAATTGGAGAGAACAGCGTCGCTTAAGTGGCACTAGTGACTAGAACGAGGCTGTGGAATATTTCTCCAGCGGAGTTGACTTTATCCGTGAGCTTCGATTTTCTTGAACGATGCGGAAAAACGTAGCAGGCTCTTCTTTCATATTCGCCATTATGCCTCACCTCAGTCTTAGCTCAGACTGAAGCTACCCGGGTATTCAAGGTTCCTCCCTACATACCCTTTACCTCAGAGACCTACTCAACTTTGTGACCTTTCTATATTTTTAATCAGTACTCTTTAAATTTCTCACGCTTGCTCAAATGGCTTTCAAAATTCTCCTTGGTTGGAATCTTGGTTGGAATCTTGGATTGACCAGCTCAATCTTCCTTAATACCACCAGTAGCCTGACGATGATCAGGAGTAGAACTCATGATGGTATCAGAAGTCTCTGCAGAAAGCAGCCCGCCTCTTCCTCTTACAGTCTCTACCGGAGATTGAGTCAGGACGCCGTCAGTGCCATCGATCATATTTTCCAGCTGTTCATGATCACTAATTGCAGGAAATGCTGAGCTATGCTCGACGACACTGCTCGTTCTTCGAGCTTGGACATACTGACCGTCCGACATATTGGCGGCGAAGTTGATCGTCTTGGTTCGGCCCTTCTGGAAGATCGAAGTCGGCACATCATCTGTGGTATCCTTGGTGGAAGACTTGTCAGGTGTGAGCTGTGGTCCAAATGTTGAATTCCGCTTCAGACAATTCTTCTTCAGCTTGTAAGTCTCCCACCATGTAGTGTTATCATTGCGAATATGCGGGAATAGATCCCATTTGTCCATGCTTTCCTCTTCGGCATGGCTGAGAGCAAGCCAGGCGTAAAGGTCTTGGCGCTTCGTTGATCGTCCTCTCTCTTTGCGAGGACTGCCGCTCGACCATTCCGATGGGGCCGTCTCGACGAACTCATAGGATTCTGGCCACTCGCAGATTTCGGCTTTCAAACGTGAACCGATCCAGCAATTCCGCAGTTTTATCGGCTCAGATGACAATGCATTCTCATCGGCTAATCGTTGGCGCTCTGATGCCATGGCACGTGTCTCAAGATATTTCCTCATCCATTCTGAAAATGTCTGGATCCATTTTGAGTCGTCGCAAGAGAACTTGAGTACCAACAGGAGCGTCGGCAACACAATGAGAACAACGGTATATAGCTGACTAGCCAAATCTGCCATACCGATCGCCACAATGTGGACCGCAAAAGCGAGCCAACCAATCGATCGAGCTACAAAATACATCCGCGGATGTAATAGCCTTGGGCCCTCGATGAACAAGGATGGCGGGGCGAGTAGTTCTTGTGGCATCCAGAATGTCACAGCCTTGGAGTCCGTCTGGATGATTAAGACTTTGGTTGAGGTTCCAGTCCATTCATCATCCGGATATTTGAGGTTGCTTCGATCAAAATTCGGACGTGCAATTGGATCTTCTGGATTGGAGACTCTTGCCCGCTCCTCTGCATGCTTTGGTGGGATAGAGTCCTGTGAAGAGGCGTCGAGTCGTCCTGTCCTACCACCATTTGTAACTTGACTTGATGCGTGGCTCCGCCTTCTCCTCTTCTCTTCCTCTTTTTCCCGGGCCTTCTTTACGACCTCATTAACCCTGGCATCCACTGCGGCCCTTTGTTGGCCTACAACGTAAACCCGAACGATTATTGAGATATCCATAGCCAAGGCATTGGCGAAACCGTACCAGTCTCTCGATACGATGGTCAATGCCAGCAAAAAACCATTGAAGATGATGCTGATAATCAACGAGACGGTGATATCTTTCCATTGGGATCTCGGAGGAGTGACCGTCCATATGACGAAGCTTCGGGTTTGCTCGAAGTCTTGAGACAGCATCCATCTTGTCAACCAGGCGGACAGATCGGTTGTATGGATACCTTGTGAAACGTTGTAGAGGTTCCAGCCCGCGGCTTTGTCCGTAATTTGGTTGCCAGCAATGACGAACGCACCGAGTATCGGTAAATACTCAAGGTAGGCACATTTGACAAGGCGCCCTACTGCACCATTGACCTCATCTGCCCCGAGGAGGGTGACAAGACCGAGGGCGTCTATCTGGAAGGGCGACCAGTTGTGTACGGATTCCCATGGCACCCAGGTCATGATGATGATAAGCCCTGTGCGTGGGAGCCTCCACTGTTTTTCTCGGGAACAGCCAGAAGCTTGGATCCCACTTGTAGGACCGTGCCGAACTCAGGGCTCGATCAGGCTTGTGACGGATATGTGGGACCATGGGCAAACACGTAGTTGGTTTATGCTCTCGACCTTTTGACACCCTTGTTCTCGTTCACTACAAGCATAGTGTGATAGAAGATGCTGTTGAGGCCTTCACAACATGAAGATACTGTAGCTGATTGAGGAGGTTAATGAAATTCGAGAATCTGCCACATCAGTTTCAGCCCCAGAAGCTAAGCAAGGGTCCTGCAGGAAGCGAGGCCAGGCCTTTACCTAGGGCGGCCCTATCATGACGTGCCATGAGATGATTTCGTCTACCCAGACCCTGGCGGCCTGAACGCTTGCTGCACTGCTCATCTCCGTTTTCGACAGGGGCATGGAGTAATAAATGTACTCCCATACCACAAACTTGCTATTGTATATGTATATACTGTATGTTGATCATCACCGTTGATGACATCGCCTTCTTCCTTTTGACTGAATGCACAGTCTGTCTGATGCAAATTTACAATCTAGAAGACATAGTGAGGCTAAGAAGTGCGTTCCTTTAACATGTTGTCTCGGTAAGGTGTTGACCGAAGATAATGCACCGACTCTCTTAGCGATGCAGCGAGATCCTAGTGCTTTTCATTCAGAGGGACGTACCTTGGTTCCTTT
Organism: Knufia peltigerae; assembly: GCA_030247855.1. Taxonomy (NCBI): domain Eukaryota; kingdom Fungi; phylum Ascomycota; class Eurotiomycetes; order Chaetothyriales; family Trichomeriaceae; genus Knufia; species Knufia peltigerae. Next base: position 34,165 of record JAPDRN010000176.1, read on the forward strand.
GTTCAGACGAGGGTGGAAACGACTCCAGGGTTGAGCTTCTAACCACTGCCACGGTGAGCCCATGTCAAAGTGACGCTTTGAGTCTCTACCTGGATGTCTCGGATCGTATCAAAGCGGGAGTGCACTTGGTCATCATGGTCCTTTGTGTCCTCATTATGTGCGAAGCAGTTATGATAAGTCTTGAAGACGATGGACTTCATGTATAAATACTGCTCACTTTGCTCCAGAACCTTTTTCGTATCATCACCAAACAACAACAAAGTCGGCCTTTGAAACAAACTTTGAAATCCAACAACCACGAACCACAAGACCCAACAATCAGGAGTGTGATACCCTGAAGCAGCTAGCAAGATGGATTCAAAGCAGGACACAGGCACCGGTATTGCACCACAGCAAGAAACCAATCCTCCAAAACCCCCAACCACTTCGGCTGACTCCCAACACGTTCTCGAGGCGATCACATGTTCTGGCTGCTTCCAACCTGTACAAAATGGCGAGCAATTCCGACGTCTATGCAGTCAGTACTACTGCTCTGAATGCTACCTGGAGTTGCGTTAATGAACGGCTGTTGTGCCCAGCGAAGATACACGAGAGGGTTACACCATGATTCATTACATTTATTACAGCATTTACACAATAAAGGCGTTGACGACTCTTCTTTTACGTTGACCTCTTGATCGAGCTAGCAACATTCAAATCGACACAATGAGAGACTTCAGTTCTAGGGAACGATGAGCTTTGAAGACGCTGGCGTCTACAGTATAGTACTCCCGTCTTATGGGCGAGGATTTGGGTTCGGCAGTTTTCACAGTTTGGATGTTTGATGGAGGTTCAGGGCAATGACGGTACGAAAAGCAGTACATGTATAAGAAAGAGAAAGGAATAGAAGCGTAAGTATGCAATGGCAATTTTTCTTCATCTTTTTTGGTTCTATTTCATCCTTTCTTGGATATGCTCAGTGACACACGTTATCACAAGACCGGGCAACGATTAAGTACACTCCCTTCATCTCCAGCACAGGGCTTTCCCTCTTCCGAGAAGAACGAGTGATCCCAGTAGAGTATCTTTCCCTCATGAGTGCCGTCGACTTTTGGCCTTGTTGTATCGTGAATAGCGAATAGCAAGCAGATCGTGGTTGAAAGAGTCCCGTGCATGGAGTGAGATGGAAGATGTAGATGTCGAGCTTTTTAGGCGGGAAAATGCAGATACTGCATTCATGCACATTGAACAACTTGACTTCGCAACCTCTTACCAGCCAGCAGTGGCGCCAGCGGTGGTCTCTTGAGCCCAGTCACCACCACCGGTACCAGGGTCGTTCCAGGTGGCATCAGCCTGAGGAGCACCCTCAATGCCCGGCGCAGCACCTGACTCTCCAGCCCAGTCCGCGTTGTCGGTGAAGCCGCGGTCAACAGCGGCCGGGCCGGCCTCGTCAGCACCAGGTTGCTTCTCCTCCTCCTTCTGCTCCTCAGACTCGGGATCACGGTAGAAGTACAGATCGACCACAACGTCCCAATCAACCTCGCGGTTAGCGAGAGTGCCTCGGAGACGGAGGACCTCACGAGCCAACAACCACCAAACGAGACCGATGGCGTGACGACCCTTGTTGTTGGTGGGGATGGCAACGTCGACGAACTCGGTAGGGGAGTCGGTATCGCAGAGAGCAATGACTGGGATGTTGACGTACGAAGCCTCCTTGATGGCTTGGGCATCGGTGCGAGGGTCGGTAACAATGATCAAGCGGGGTTCCTTGAACGAGCGGGTGATGTAGTTGGTGAAGTTACCAGGGGTGAAACGACCAGCGATAGCGACAGCTCCGGTGTGAGCAGCGAACTTGAGGACAGCTCGTTGACCGTAGGGACGGGCGGAGATTACACAGATGTCGGCTGGGTTGTCGATGGCGGCGATGATGCGGGCAGCGAGAACGATCTTCTCCCTGAGCAATCACAGTTAGCAATGTTGTTCGGACGGTCTTCCTGAGAACTTCCTTACCAAGTCTTTGAGATGTTGATCACATTGACACCATCAGGTCGAGTCTTCCATAGGTATGGCTCCATGTGCACCTGCAAGTTCTTAGATCCCAGGTGACATTGTGCGGCCAGGAGCATCTCAATGTCCTGGGACGTAGGGTTGAAGATAGCGGGAAGGTTGGATGGGCTCGCCATGTTTGCGACTGTGTTGAGCGACTTGAATCGAGTGAGTTCTTAGAGGAATGGCAAGCTGAAGAAATGCGAACTGCGATTGTAGAGGATCGGCCTTGGAATCGCAGGAAAGTTCGTGCGACAAATTTCCGCCAAGATTTTAAGACGCTTGGCCTATTATGGATTAGGGCCTTCCGGGGCCGGAATTATGTTTCTGCGAAGGGAGGTCCCGAAGTTCTTCAAGTATTTCGTCCAGAGTTGCTGCAGGAGACTGTGCTACCATCAGAACAAAGCAACAATGCCTCCACGCGCATTACCTGCCGTGGTAAGCAGCGTGTTCAACTGTGAGTAGAGATGTTTTACTGTCAGGACTCTAGTTAACTTAGCTATCCAGTGACAAGCCTCCTTCAGAGCTTGCCTGCGGCATCACGGAATCATGCCTTCACAAAATGTTCCACATGCCTTTTTTCGACCACAGCTCCATTGGATGCGAAAAGAGCAAAGAAACGAAAAGTCAGGAAGCATAAACATATCGACCCTTATCGAGTAGCTCAGGCTCGTCAAAGGAAGTCCGCGAACCTTGCCCGACAAAAAGTCCTAGAAGAAGAACGAAAACTCGCTTTGGGTGATCCCATCAGATCACGACCAACTCCCTTCGTCAACTCGCTTCGCGCTCGGGGTCCTCTCCAGACATTAAAGGGAGATCACCTGAACTATTTTCTGAAAAAGGACGACGTGGACAAGTCATTGGAGTACTCGCGATGGCTTACCGAACCTCTCCCACAAGAGAGTCCTGTACCCGGACACGCCGAAGAGTTTCAGAAGAAGATCCAGGAGCATGCTGCTTCTCATGAGAATGCTTCCAAGGCTTTGTTGGCGATAGCAGATCTGGAGAATTCCAGCAGCAAAGACAGACTTCGTATCAACATTCAACGATGCATTGAAGAGTTTGGTCGCCACAACACCGACTCTACCATACCACCTAAACCACAAAGTCTGCATGCACAAGGGTCAAGCACAGTGAAGCGACGAGTCGGATCTGACACCGGCTCTCCTGAAGTGCAAATAGCAATCATGACGGCCAAGATCAACGTGCTGGCGGATAATTTACACCATAACGACAAGAACAACAAGCGAGGTCTACGATTGCTGGTTCACAAAAGACAGAAGTTAATGGCTTACCTGAGGCGGCAGGACAGAGGAGGTCCTCGATGGCAGAACGTTGTCGACAAACTTGGCTTGAATGATGCCATGTGGAAGGGTGAGATCAGCTTGCCTTGATATGATAGTCTTTGGGCAAGGAGTTTTGTACAATTACATGTCAACAACACTGCATGAGCTGGTTCAAGCTACTGTAGATTCTACAGAAAGAGTCAATTTCTTATAGTATCCTATTTCCATATCATGCCGAGTCTGAGTGTGATGTTGGTGATTGATTCCCTTGCTCATTTGCTGTCCACCATCAGTCAAGCCAGTTCTATTCGGCGAAATCTAGTCACAAGAGACATATCATTTAAAGCTGCTGAACGTACTGTGTCATCAACTACGTTCCTCTATTTCGGCTGTTGCGTTCGGATACTTCGCCTGCAATGTCGTCGCATCCCTGGCTATTCTTACTTCCATAGGTGCCTGTTTGAACATTAGCTCAAGCACTCACAAAGTCGGACTCTTCAATTGTCTTTGTTGTTGTCTTGGTAATCAACCCTTACATTGGTATAGAGCACGCCATTTGCCAATGCTCCGTCTTTACGCGTGCACGAACGAGACCCGGGGAAGTATTTACCCCCCATTTCCATCATGACTCGACCTTTGCCTCATGGACGAATACATCGTTTACTAATCCCCAAGCAGCGTGCCACCACCTTTGCTCAGGCCAGTCACAAATGCAAATAAAGTCTGGCATCGAGCACTTATATAACTCTGTAGCCGGGGCTGGTACAGAGATTGCCTCGTGCAACTGATCAGATCAACAATCATCATGGCTGCCGTCACCACCCAATCCCTCTACAACTCCCTCGGCCTGACGCATAACGTCAGCAAGACATCCTCGGGCTCAGAGGTCCATAGCTATACTTCTGATTTAGGTCCTGAGACTCCTATATTGACATTGATCCATGGATATCCTCAGTCGGCATATGAGTGAGTCTCCACGTCTTTGCTGCGAGGTACGATGCAACGAATAGCTAACAGTGACGATAATGATTTATAGATGGCGGAAAGTGAGCATTCCACATCTTCCTCTCTAACTCACTCGTCCTCTACACGTCCAGTCTTGTCTCAGTGTCCTCGATACCTCATGGATATGTGCCCATCTAATACTCATTTGCAACTAGGTCGTACCGGCTCTCAAGGGCAAGATCTCGCTCTTCGTTCCTGAGGTCAGTAAACTCCCCTTTTTCATTTCTTTGAATGACTGAGATCTGACATCGCCATCCTCATTAAAGCTCCCCGGCTACGGCATCTCAACACCCATAAAAGACAAGGACGCAAACACCAAACGCGCCGTGGGAACAGCACTCATTGAGTCGCTCGCATCGGTCTTCAATACCTCCCAGACACCCCGGAGAGTGATTCTAGGCGGCCACGACCGCGGCGCGCGCATCTGCCACCGTCTTGCCGTCGACTTCTCATACCCACCGGCCGCATCATCATCAACGTCGCCGTACTCTGAGCTCAACCTGACGGTCATTGGCACCATCCTTCTCGACATCGTGCCCACGCTCGCTCAGTGGACGGCGTTCGCCGACCCGGCAATCAGCCAGGGCTATTTCCACTGGCCCCTGCTGGCCAACGCCGACATGGCGGTCGACATCATCTCCGCGTACGGCGGCGCACGGTGGTGTCGAGAGGCACATTTGCGTATCGGCGGCCCCAACCCCGAGTCGGCCGCGAGGATCTCCTCGGACGGCGCGTTGGACGTGTACGCCGAGTCGTTCGACAAGAAGGAAACCCTGTACTACTCGGCTCTCGACTACGCTGCGGGGGCGGCGCCCGAGGCGAACGAGCAGAAAAAGGACCAAGAGCAAGGAAGGAAGGTGAAGGTGCCGATTCTGGTCATGTTCTCAAAGGCCAAGCTGGGGGCACGGATTGACGTCGCGGGCGTGTGGAAGGATTGGGTCTCCGAGGGCGTTGACTACCAAGGAGTCGGGGTGGGTGAAGGTTATGGACACTATCTGCCTGAAGAGGCTTATGATATTGTCGGTCCCAAGATTGAGGAGTTTGTCCAGAAGGTGGCATGAAGTATGTACTGTCGATATATATGAGATATATATATGTGCAGAGTTGTGCCATGTTTCATATACGTATCAACATGAATATCAATTGAATGAACCATAGAACCTCAAACTCGGATATGTGCAAGGATGATAACAAGGCGAGAGTGTAAGGGAGATGGGAAAACATCATCAACACATCATACAATGCCCAACTTCTCCAGCACTTTCGCCACACCCACGGCCTTTTCCTCTCCAAAGCGACCCGTCACGATCTGAATGTTCACCGGCAAACCCTGCACGAGCCCGTCGTCCCACAAGTCCTGGTACATTTTGTAGTTGAAGTCGTCCGAGAAGTTTCTCGTCTGGGCGGCGTGTGCCTTCCACTCGTCGTCCCGTCGCGGGTCGTCCAGGACACCGTCGACGTTGCCCACCGGCATGGTCAAGACACTATAATCCAACATGTTCCAGAGAGCGGTGTACCCGACGTACTGTCGACTCTTTACCCAAATTTTAGGTCGCATCCCCACCCAGGGCGTCACGGGCATGATGAGTGCGTCTATGCCGGACTCGGTCCACCGGTTCAGGTACTCCCTCTTGTAGCCGTGGATCGAGTCACTCAGGTCCATCCGTTCTTCGGGGCCCAGGTACGTCTCTTCCGTGCCGACCAACATGCCCTGGATCAGGGGTTCGTCGACCATCTTGCACAGATCCTCGAACCGCTTTCCGCCATCTGCCAGCACGGCTTTGACCCAGAGGTCGTAGTAGGCTCGCTCGTGGTCCTTGGCGTCCCACTCGACGACCTCGTGGCCGGCCTGCCTCAACCGCTCCACCACATCTCGAACGGCCCTCGCGATGGGCGGGTGAGGCTTGACGGCCCCGTCGTCGACGATCCACGCGATCCGCAGTCGTTCCTTGTTCTGGACCTGCTCGTCCAACTCCGGCCGCCAGGGGATGGGTAAGATGTTTGGATCAGAATTCCAAGGTTCCAAACCCAAATAAGCCTCCATGAACAACTCGATGCTCCCTAGCGAGTTGCTCATGGGACCGGCCACGGGACGGACGATGTACTTTTGATCCTTGGAGCTCTGGCTGTACGGCACGCGGCCCACGCTGGGGCACAGCCCGTACAGACCCTGCAGGGCCGCGGGGATGCGTATGCTTCCTCCTATGTCGGTGCCGATGCCCAACACGCTCCCTCGGGCGCCGATGAGCGCGCCCTCGCCTCCCGAACTGCCCCCGCTGATCAGGGACTTGTGCAGGGAGTTGACGCTCTGGCCCCAGACGTGGTTGTAACTGTCGCTCATCATGAGGCTCTGGGGGACGTTGGTCTTGCAGTACACGATCGCCCCCAGGGCGCGGTACTGCTGGACCGTGAGTTCGTCGGCCTCGGCGGGTCTCCCGATCAACCCGACCCAGCCCAGAGTCGTGTCGTGCCCTCTCACCACGTGGTTGTCCTTGAGGGAGATCGGGATGCCGTGAAGGGGTCCGACGAATTCCCCCGTGTCGGCGTACCACCGGTCCAGGTCCCTCGCCTGGCTGATGGCTTCCTCGAACATGAGTTCCGTGCAGCAGTTGACGAGTTGAGTGGCTAGAGCGGCACGTTTACAAAATGCCCTCACCACGGATTCGCACGTCCACGAACCATCTTCGTACCGTCGGAGCTAGAGAGACAGAAAGAGCGCGGGTGTCAGCAATGTGTGAGCATAGCAGCATTTTGATAACGTTGTCGTGCCGTTGTCCCGGTAGTAGGTAACTAGCTGGGTTATCTTACAATTTTACGTGCTCCTATCGTCGAGGTGATTTCAACCTCGAGAGGTGTAAGAAGTCCACATCTTTCAATCACATAACGACTGTCCTGTAATTTGGGAGATCTGGTTAGCATCTCCCTAATCTTTTGACGATGGACCCGAAAAATGATAGATCCCCAGATGAATTGTCTCCCAGGGTACTTACTTTGAAATCAGGTGGGATAGATTTCATTCGCCATTCTTCAGGTATGGCTGAGGTCTGGGCTTGACGACGTCGTAAAGCCGTCTCTTTCCAATGTGGTAGAGAACCCATCGTAACCTCAATACCTACCTAGGTAGATCGCTCTGTCTGACTCCTGTTCGTATCCGGCGCAGGAGCTATGGACTCTCAAAATGGGTTGGACGATGACTGCTGTCGTATCCTGCCGTTGGGTGGCAATGATAAGGATGTGTGAGAATACTGTCATTAGGGCGTAGTCGGGTTCAAACCATGTGTGGGGTTTGAATCTGATAGAGCGTTGATATTCCGCGATTGATGAAGGTTGGTGGGTCTTTGAACGGCATTTAACACTCTACCTAGTTGTATATAGCGGATAGACACCCACCACCCACTTCACGTTTCCTTATCGCTGGATGTGAAAGCCGCGACTCACACGACATGCTTTTTGACAAGCATTTGGTGGTTCGATGCACCTGTCACACCACTGATCTGGGCATCTGTGGCACGAAGTACAGATATGATAAAATAATCTCGTCAAATCACTCAGATGGAGCAATGTATATTCATCACTTGTTGAACATTGATGGAATGGCAATACCAGTTACTGTCCTCCTTCGGTCTTCACCGCACTCAAGTCCATGAAAAAAGAAGCACACCACTTGACAGAAACAAACAAAGAAACATGTCATTATTCATTATATAGGAGAGTAGCGAGACATTGAGCAACATCAGTAAGTCGATTTGTGTATTTTCAAGGTGAGCCACGCCCCATTGTCCTCAATCATGGAGACCTCTCGACAGCTGTCCATCTTCTCTTCCCAGGACTCCTGTCTCTGTGCACCGATTCACCTCCCCAAAGTCCACGTTGACTGGAACTTCGAACAGGTAGTTTATCTGCCTGCCAGGTGGGTTCTTCTCGAATGCTGCTAGACGTACTGGGGGTCTGAATACTCGGGCTTGCTCCAGTTTCGCTGGAGTCGGCAGTTTCGTCTCTCGAGTAACGACTACCTTTCCGCCAAAGCCCAGTCGGTGGTTCCTCATTACTTGCTGGATCAGCAGCATGAGATCTCTGACTCTGACTTCTGGCCACAAGCGCTCCGTGGGAGCCACGATGATGAGACAACGACTCTCCTAAAGAAAAACCCTCTGGTGAATCCGCACCGACGGCCCGACGACTGGCGAACGCTGGTGATTTTCCCAGGCGTGGCGAGTTCAGCCCTAGTGGGTTTGAGCCAGCTCGCAAATGTTCCGTCGATGCGATGATCTTCATTTCGTAGTCATCGGAGATGCTCAGATCGAGCGACCCTCTGCGTCGTGTGGGTGACATGGGCGATCCCTCCTTTTCTTGACCCTGCGTTCGTACTGCCATGGTCAAGGACGCAGTTGCAACGTCGTGAAGAGCAGGGGCACCAGTAAGGATTCTGATGAGGGCGTTGCAACCTGCTTGATGGGTGACCAGAACTAAGACCAACTCCTCGTCTTCCTTGCCGCCATCATCTTGTTCAGCGGCTTCGTGTTCATAGTAGTCAATCATTTTCTGCAAGCCATTTCGAAATCTTCGATGCATGTTTCCCCATTCTTCATCAAATGGGCCGCCATCGCCCCATTGCAGAGGTTCGGCTTCACTGTCCCAGTCGTGATCAATTGTTACACACACATCACGGGCGTGGGCAACATAACCAGGAGGAATCTTGTCCGACGAACCCATCGCATACGTGGGAACAGGTGGACTGTATCCAACGGGATGCTTTTGCAAATTTCTGTTCAGGAGTCTGGCGCCATTGGCGAGTTCCGTCCCAAATGAAATGTTCCGCGGCCGCTTTGGAAACGAATGACCAGCAGCAGCCATCGCTCTCAGTCCGGTCTTTTCTTGGACAGGCACAGAAGCGGCCTCACTTTCCTTCTCTTCCCACTCGACGGTTGGGAGTTCACAAGTCAAAGATGCTGAGAGGTCAGCACCTTTGATTTCTTCCTGTGGTACTTGTAGCGCCATCTTTGCTTCTGAAACCATCACCGCCGTCGGTGGGGGAAGGGCCGATTCGAAGTAGGTTCGACATTGCCATTCTCCAAGAAAAGAATCGATACGCAGCCGGCATGTATTATAGCCCAACCGATTCGTATGTATGGGCTCACGACTTACGGTGCGTTGCAGGGATGAGTGGTCGACTTCATGGGAATCTGGGGCAACCTCCTCTTCGGCGAGGAGACTGGCCCGTGAGGAACGCTGTCGGGGCCTCAATCGTGGACGGATGTGATTCTGGGGATGTTGTATACCAGCACTGATTGCTATGGCGGTCTGGACGCAGCGCAGGTATGGGGAAGAGTGTATGATGATCTTCCGCCTCTTATGAGGACGGTCGTGTGTCGCATCGTCCTTGTGTTCCGCATGTTGCGTATGTGAAGCATCCAGATGATGGAGCTCATTATTAATTCTTACACCGAGTGTCTGTGATTGTATCCAACCACCGTAGGAGAGAGGAGTGTCGTAGGGTTTTTCGGCCGTTGATGTCCAATTCCGGTCGGCTTGATCGAGACGGGCGCCATGTCTATATGAAAGTGTCAGTTGTGTCGTTGTGTTCACAAGAGGAGAGGGATCGTACCTGGTAATGATGATTACCGCCGGCTGTTTACCCATATTGGAGGAATTTGGCACTTCGTTCGATCGATTAAAACGAGGATGTGGAGGCAAGACTTGGGCGCAGGCGCACGGGGAAGACAAGACTAGTGAGCCGCTGATGAGGCACGACAGACAATTGAAGCATCAACAAGACACCCACATGGTGCGCAATGAATCGAGCGGTCAACTTTGCCTAGCGGTATCTTTGACCCAACGTGGCTATGAAAGATTCAAGTCATGGTGAAGCCCCGCGAAAAATATGATGAAGTCAATACCGCCATGCAACGCAAACACAGCGAAACCCCATAAAATGATGGAGGATGAGGATGAGGAGCGGTCCGCGTTCCATTTTTGGTCGAGGGAGGAATTAATTCAGCCTGTGCAGGACAAAGACTCGGACGATTTGGGATACTCCTTGCTCGTCAGACGGAGAACTGCATTCAGCACAGAACAATCCAATTGTCTCTCTACGTGTTCCCAAGCAGTGCGAAGGATTGCAGCAACCGCCTCGACATTATCATGATGTTCAATACATCGACTTCTATGCCCAATACGATGGCGATCAATGTCCTCTTACTACGATTACCGACCAGCGCCCATCATGAACACTGACCAGATCTCGTCCTTGTCACCTCTCCACCGCACCTGGTATGGTTGTTGAATTTCTACTAACCCTCCATTCCGGCGTCTAAACCCTTCTGGAGAAGCACACGACTTCGATCGTTCAGGCCGCTGTCACTGCCGTTGCAGCCAAACACAGTGAGACAAGAAAGACATTTAAACCAATAGCGTATCCCTTGCCGCGCTCACCGCCTCTTGAGCAAGTCCATCTACGGTTTACTTCCTGCGGACTACGGACTAAGATGCTAAAAATGAGAAAGTATCTTCGGCAGTTTACTCTTCAGTCGTTTCGTCCTTCATGGTCCAGGCGAGAAGAGACAGCTCAGCAGGCTCAATAACGCTGAGCACGCCGAGATATGCTTGAAACAAGGCAAGCGATCGAATTGATGCCTGGAAAGTTAGCGTCACCTATTTATATATACCGTACTCCGTACTCCTTGCAGTGCAATATCATGCACCCCGTGGCCAAGATCTTCGTCGCCAGTCACCGTGGGTGGACATTGTCGAAATGAATTTCATGATAGCTTCGATGTGCGGAAAGAGCTCTGGAACTGTTCATATCTTGCAGTTCGCAAGACCCAATTGTCCATGGGCACCGTACAGTATTTTCCACTGTTACTTGTCTACAGCTGCGAGAGCAACTTTACGCGCATACATTCTAGCCTTAAGCAAGTAACAGAGGGCGAAGCAGGTTTCAGATCCATTCAACAATGATACAGTACACATCTCGATCGGTGCATTTTCCAAATCCAACCTACTGTAAGCCGGTAATCTCGTTTCAAAATTTGATCCAGAGCGAAGGTTTGCTGGCACCATGGGACGGAGTAACGGTCAGCTCGTGCCGTCCCTATGATGGTTTTCTTACGGGAGCCAGGATAATGGAGATCTTCTGTCCAAGACCATGATTGCCATTTCATCTCGCTTGTCAAAGGGATCAGTTAAGCGTGGTTGTCAAGTCGAGAAGTGCATGCATTCTGTTGTACGGAGTACGAGGCGTCATGTCTACTGAACCAACGCCATGACTGGCCCAGTGGAGAATACAACCGATAAGACGCGGACAAAAGATGAACGTTGTTCAAAAAGCAAGGAAAGAGGAGAATGGAAATTGGATGGTGAGGAGGTAGCGTGCCTCTCAAGTTCCAAGCTACGCCATGTCCATGCACCTTTGGGCCGTTTCAAGGGCCCATACCATCATGGGTCGTGGTGGCTGAAAGATCTCTACAACAGTACCCGGGCACCCGCTCAAAGAAGCTGGCTAAGCTAGGCGACGAGGGATGATCCGCTGCGACCGCTTTGGCCCTCGTACGAGGATGAGCAAACCCCCGTCGTCCTTCCGTCGCCCTTCTTCTCATGATCATTCTCGACCCTTCGCGCTGTCAACTTTCAGGCTACCAACGAGCCACACACCGGAAAGGGAGTTTGACAAAAATCTCGTTCCCTGAAGCCCAATCATGTCCTCCAGGCCGCGTTCTGGTAAGCTTCTTCGCGTGCAGGATGACAGGCGAGCTTGGGAGTGCGAACTGTCTTTCTGTTCGCTATCGTTTCAGAACCCTTGTTACCTCTCCACTAATCCTGTCAACGCTTCAATGGTCCATGCACGCCAGTTCCTGACGATCTGTGGCCTTGCTGAGCGGTGGCTGTCGAGGTCCGCCAATCCAATCCCCACAGATGCATGCACCCCTTGCGCTGTGCTTTGTCCCCTTGCCTTCTTTGTCTCGTTTCAGAGTCGCCCGAGCCTCCCGATGCCCAACTCCGCCTCGCCTTTTCTTTCTTGCATTTTCCTCGTGTCCAGTTTGAAGACTTGTTTCTCGCTCATCGTTGATGTCGTTATCCGCGTCATCGCGATCTCTGGACTACTGACGAACTGTGTCTCGTCATTTTCTGTCCGTCCTCTGATGATGTCTACAGACTACAGCATGGTCTCTGACCGCAGAGGCGTGGAGTCTTTTTCCACGTCGTGACCATGGTTAAAACCAGATCTGCCAAACCATGCAGCCCTCAAGAGGTTGCATATGACATTGCTCCATATACCATTACTATATCCGGATGCTTATCCAGGTCGTTCTCCATTGCCCCTGTCATGTCAATTCAAGCCATACAACACGTTAGGCTTAGGCCTAGGAACATCCAGACCTTCATTGACATTCTCTGGTGTCCGAGTCCACAGACCGCCTTGTGACTGGCCCCGGGCTCCAGATACGTTGGAAACCCTGGACGCACAAGTTCCCAATCCGTATCCACCTGCTAGCAAGCATCAGTGAACTTTGCCTGCATCCTCCACCGCTTCGAGCTGTTGTCCAGCATAGTCCCTGTCTGAAGCACACGCTTCCACTTTCTTTCCAATTGTCGATGACCATCTACCGGTGACCTGCATCTCGTGTTTTTTCTTCTCGTGTGTCCATCTGACCAGCAGCAAGTCTCGCTTTCCTATTTGTCTCTTTTTTTCGTCCCCTCCTTTCGGCCGCATGTTTGTCTTATACGTCTCATACATTCGTTTCCTCCTTCAGTCGGCTTCCAAATACCTCTGAACAGATACCGGCATCTTCCCAGTCATGCTGGTCTGATTGAGAGGTTGCCAGCTACCGTACAAAAAGACTGACTTCGCCCTCTGTGTCTCGGAATAGACACCGCTCCAAGTCAGTAGCCTTCAAAGGTGCTGTCAACCGGACGTCAACTTTTCTCACCCACACCACCACACGGTGAAACTGTCCTCCTGGGTCGCTGTCTCTTCGGCGCACGGCCGCCACATGCCACACCATCGGAATATATCTCTTCAGCATTGACCACCTGGCTGATCTTCCCGTCTCAACTTCTTTCCGACTTTCGATACCGGGCAAGACTTTATTAGTCCCGAGCAACTCGATGCTGCTCGGATTCCTTTCACGGCATCCCTCTTCATGACGTCTCTCCTAGACAATACTGGTTTACCACTTTGGGTATATATCGTCCTCATTGTTGTCGGCTCGACCCTCCTGGTGTTGGTCTGCGCACTCTCTTTACGATGGTGTCTAAGGCGAGGGCTGTCCCGAAGGGGGGACCTCGATAATCTCACAGGTGCCACTCGCCGAGTTACTTTACGCAGAGGACGAGTGGTACCTACCTCGCAACATCTCTCCCTGACAGGCTCCAAATTTGGCATGCGACAATTTGGACTACTTGGCGATAATGAGTCGACTATGACCGGGAGGAGAAGTCCCTTTGAATGGTGGAATACGGTCATGGCAGAGAGATCGCATTCCCGGCTGGACCAGATGTCACAGGTAGAAACGAGCTCTGTGCTATCGTCAAGACCTGTGTCAAGATCTACAAGACGCGACATGCGGCCCGTTACACCAATCCAAACTCCAGAGAAGAGCAAAGAAGCGACAACGCGAAGCTGGGAGATCACTCCGCCTTCGGCATCACCAAGTCCGTCCCCCTCGAGTCGAAGGACGACAGTCAACTTCTCGAGGTCTTTTTCTACGCACAATATGCCTGTTTCGCCATTGACACAGCGATCACAGCATACCCTTTCACGGATCTCTGAGAGATCTCCGCATCAATCCATGATCAGCACGAACTCACCAGATCTGTTCACTCATTCTCCCTATCAAGCCGCGATAAATCCCGTCGACAGTACACCTATTCCAAGTCTTGCTCAGTCTGGCGCTGAAGCACCTCGAAGACCGTCATATCTTCCGTTGGCAACTCCAAAACCTATCTTTTCAACCTCTCAGACGCCGTCCACTTTCCGTTCCAGCCCGTTGTCAACACCACCGCTGGCGCAGGACGCCGACTCATTCAGTGCCTCGGTGGGTTACTCTCAACCAACATACCAATCCGCGTACTCGATAGCACCTCGACCACGCACTGCAGACGCAACAATCTCCAGAAAGAACGGGATAGAGAATCTTCGACAGTCAAACATCCCTGTTCCGGATATCCCAGCACCAAAGTCTGTGGTCTACCCGACGCCCACGTCTATGACCCGGTCCATGTATCAACATTCCAGCAAGTCTCAACCTGATCTCACCAAGCGTACGTCGATGACACGTGGGTCAAAGCGGAGTAGTGGCGCGACGATGTTACCCCCAACACCGAAGTCCGGATCGACGCACGGTCCCAGCGGGATTCTATACGAACCTCAGGTGCCAGACTACTGGTCGTCGTCAAGGCTCGATGTCCAGGATCTATCCTCGACATTGAGATACGACCGCGGAGATCGCATTTCGGGACAGTACGACGACCCGGTGGTTGATGGCCGCGAGAAGGAGAACGTGCTGGGCATTGTCACCGTCCCGGGAAAACATGACACTCGAGTATTGAGGAAAAAGTCTCTGAAGCGGATGACTAGAACTTCCTCAGTGGCTGTGTGATTTTTCTTTGTTCTCCTCAATACCATTCCATGATTCATCGCAAAAACCAACACCTATTTTCTTTGGAGCGACAAAGAGAGTCAAAAGAGTGCAGCGCATTCTCTCTCCATCCCAACGACTTATAACGACACACACAAAGACTGAACATTTTTGGGAAGAAAGAAAGCGATTGCTGCAATAACAAAATCAATCTGCAATTGATTATATACCCCATATCCGTACATGTACACGGCCGGCATCCTCCTCGTTTTTGTGTGGGACTTGCGACTGGCCTTTTTTCATTTTTCTGTCTGCCTTACTTCTTTTATCGAGTTTTTTGTTGTTGTTAGTTTCCATATTGTCTGGTATTCTTGGGGTTGCGAATGCCGTTTTTCTCTCTCTCGATAATGAAAGAGAGAGCGCTTTTGGACCAGGATGTGGCTGTCTGAGGAGGAGGGTTCGAAGTTTATTTTTTTTCTCTATCTTAAATGCTCGGCGATATCTCAAGGCAGATATCATCTGAACGAGCGAGTGTGGAAATGAAACGCGGGCTTCCAGACCCGAGAGAATGCTATACATCACGGGCTTTTATACCTAGGGTAGTTCTTCATGTAAATGAGTTAGGTTGCCCCTACTGTACCGTTGGTGGTCACGGGCATACTCGTGAATTCATGAAGGTATCATCTATACCTGTCAAGGCGAATCCATATACTCATCGAGATTCTTCAAGTCTTTTTGTTTTAGAAGCCTAATGCGTGAACGAACGACGTACGAGGTATATTCTCTTTGATATTGGTACCTTTTTTTGGCAATGGTCAAGATTCTGATCTGGTATAAATTACCTACTCACTCAAAAATGTTACCTAGATAACAAGAACAACGCCATCGCTATGCTGCCACGGCCATCCATCATCTCCTCGAAGGGTCCCCTTTTCCCTTATAACTCGTGTGCTGCTGCTACATCTATAACATATAACATATAAACCCCCCCTTTTTTTAGGCGGTGTCGTGGGGTTGCCCTCATACGCAAATGTGTCGCTGCTTTTCTTTCAACTCGTCGTCGGCAATTCTCTGTGCCTCCTTTCTGGTTTACTCGACGCTGGCGATTCTCTGTACAACCATCGCCGTAGCCGCACCACCACCGTTGCAAATGGCAGCGACACCGTACTCGCCCGGTTTCAATTGATGCAACAACGTGGTCAAGATTCTGGAACCGGAGCTGCCAAGCGCGTGGCCCAACGAGATGGCACCGCCGAGCAAGTTGACTTGAGCGTTTTCGAGACCGAGAATCTGTCATTGATGGCTTGTTAGTTCATCTCATTCCATCTTTTCAAGTTCGTTCTTTTCCCCACCGGGGTGTACTTACCTTTTCATTGGCCTTGATGACGGCCGCAAAGGCCTCGTTAAACTCCCAAATGGCAATGTCCTCCTTCTTCAAGCCGGCTCGTTCCAACGCAATGGGGACGGCTTTGGCAGGTGCGACGGGGAAATCGACGGGGTCGATGGCGGCGTCTGCGCTGCTGACGATCCTCGCGAGAACCCTGCTGTCCTTGCCGTACTGCAGGGCGATTTCTCTGTTGCCGAGGACCAGAGCGCTTGCACCGTCGTTGAAGGTGCTGCTGTTGGCGGCGGTGACGCTACCGCCCTCCTTGACGAACGCAGGCTTCAAGGTCGCGACCTTGTCCTTCTTGAGGTTGTTGTAGCCCTCGTCCTCCTTGACGATGGTCTCGCCCTTTTTGCTCTTGACCGTGACGGGGGCGATCTCCTCGTCGAACTTGCCAGCCTTCCACGCGGCCTGCGCCCGCTCGAAACTGCGAATGGCGTACTCGTCCTGCGCCTCCCGGCTGACGTTGAACTTCTTGGCCGTGTTCTCGGCGCAGTTGCCCATGTGGAACTGGTTGTACACGTCCCAGAGGCCGTCCTCGATCAGGCCGTCCTTCATGCCCACGTGGCCGAAGGGCGGCTGCTGGGCCGCGCGGTTGAAGTAGTACGGCACCCTCGACATGCTCTCCATGCCCCCTGCGACCTGGGCCTCGGCGAGACCGAGCTGGATGTTTTGCGCGGCCAGGGCCACGGCTTTCAAGCCACTCGCGCACACCTTGTTGACGGTCACGGCTTCGGTGGTGGTGCTCAGACCGGCGAACAGGGCGGCCTGACGCGCGGGCGCCTGGCCGACTCCCGCGGACAGCACGTTGCCCATGTACACGTCGGTGATCTTGGAGGCGGGGACGCGGGACTTCTCGATGGCCGACTTGATGGCGACAGCGCCAAGTTGAGGGGCCGTCATGGACATGAAGGAGCCATTGAACTTGGCCGTGGGCGTGCGCGAGGCCGAGATGATGTAGGCCTCGCCGACTTCCTTGCGTGCGGCGGACGACGAAGAGAAGTGTGACCGCATCTGGGAGAGGCGTGCAGCCGAGGTAGTGGCAGAGGCGGAGCGGGACGCCGCCCGCACAGCTGTCGATGGTAACGAAGACATGTTGTCGTCGACTGGGGAGGGAGAAGAGGAGGAGGCGGAGGAGGAGGTGGAAATGTTGGTGGGATTTGAGGAAGCCAGCTTGACGACAAGAGGAAGAAGAGGAGGAGGTAGTCGGGGTTATTATAATGTCCTGGGTATACTTTGTATTGATTAGTCCGAGGCGGCGCGTGGGCACATGCGATTGAACTGGTCAAGGGGATTGTTCGGTTACAAGCGGGGAACGACGCGGAATTTGAAAGGACGGAGAATGATTGATTTGCTCTACTCTTGCGTGAGGCGTGGGATGTTCTTCCTAGAGATACCTTCGGATGCGAAAAGAACAATCGTCCTCTATTATATAAACGCCTTCAGGCACTTCCCCTACATTGTCCGTCCGAGTGGCCGAGTGGGAGCCGTAAGGGAGAACTCCAGACTCTCAAAATGTAGCACGGAATCGGAGGAAAATCGACCTTCATCCTCGGCTCCAGCTTTGAAGGTCGGAGAAGATACGGCCTGATGCGGACTAACCACATACAGTTAGGAAACTCTCGTCTCCTACTCCGTACCCGGCTAACCATTCACGGTCAGTCAGCATTAAAAGCAGCGACTTCTCTTCCGGCGCAGCCTGCGGCGAACTGGAATTGTGAAATCATTTCACTCTGTACATGTCCATCGCGTGAGGTTCAAACAATCCCCAGTTCCTTGGTCCAACACCAACTTGCCTCCTCAGTCTACGTCGAACAATCATCCTTCTACAGAAACACACATACAACAAAACCTCCCCATACCCAGCAGAATGTCAACCTCAGCACGTCGTCGTTTGATGAGAGACTTCAAGGTGAGTCAAGTCTCTCATTCTTTCTCTTCCCCGATAACAGCCCGCCTGCCCGCCCGCAACCCACCCACTCCCACTCCCGGATCCGACACCCAAATCTCTACCTCCCGGAACCGAATCTCATCACATTGACATGGTTCAACTGACCTTTTCTTTCTATAGCGCATGCAAACAGATCCTCCAGCCGGAGTCTCGGCGTCTCCCATAGCGGACAATGTGATGACATGGTAAGTGTCCCCCCCCCCCCCGGGCCTCCCAATCAATCGCATTTGGTCCTTCCGCCTTCGACAAACCACGAAGGAGACAAAGGATTACGAGGGTTATTAACAACAAATGCTCTCCCTTCTACAGGAACGCAGTCATAATCGGACCGGCCGACACGCCCTTTGAAGATGGCACATTCCGCCTGGTCATGCAGTTTGAAGAGGCGTACCCGAACAAACCACCGGGGGTGAAATTCGTGTCTCAAATGTTCCATCCCAACGTCTACGGTACGGGCGAGTTGTGTCTCGATATCCTCCAGAACCGATGGTCACCCACGTACGATGTCGCGGCCATCTTGACGAGTATCCAGTCTCTTCTGAACGACCCGAACACGTCCTCCCCCGCGAACGTCGAGGCGAGTAATATGTACAAGGACAATCGGAGGGAATACATCAAGAGAGTGCGTGAGACGGTGGAGAAGAGTTGGGAGGATTGAGAAGACACAATAACACACTCGCTGCTGCTGCTGCTGGTGGAGAGCAGAGTGACTGTTATTCTTGTTTCAGCTTATGATCACCTGACATGATCTCTATCGATGATGAACGAGCATTTTTCAATTTATAAAGCGGTTGCATGGTATTGCGCGGGGAATGGGCAAGGCGTTGGGTTAGAAATGCGTGCTTGCCTTTTGTCTTTTCAGAGGGGTGTTTCCTTTTCTTTCCTCAAAGGTCATCCTGGCAGGGTCGAGTCTTCAGGGTTGATGGTCGAACGTCAGGGTTGCTGGAATCTGCGTGCGAGTATACTCTAATGGAACGTTCACAACTCACATTCAAATTCCGATTTCCTTTGAAAAGCAAGTGACAGTTTCTCAGGCCAAGTTGATGTATTGGTCTGTCTGTGGAATCTGAAGCTGGTCTGGCTGGGAAGGAGCCCAAACCTGGCCTGTCAGGTTTGTTCGGTCTGATGATTCTTTGCCTCATACGATTCACCACCGCGAGTGCTAGAGAGGTGCAAAGACATGGAGCACTGTGTGCCTATCAGCACCTGGGAACGCTTACTGAAGCCGAAGCAGACGACACGTGACACAGGAGGAGCAAATCAATCCTAACCACGTGACGGAACAAAACGCCCTCCCAACATCATTTATGTCAATTCCGGAGTTTGAAAGGGGGCTGGTGGTCCTCGTATTCCCAACTCACCGAACTGAAACATGCAGCCTCAGGACAACGCCACCTGGTATCCTACACCTGTAAAAAGTCTCCACGATGGCCGTGTTTGAAATGTGGGGGACCCGAGTCCAATTCGTTTCGCCGTGGCTGAAAGTCGCGCACAGTGGTACAGCTTCCAACATGGATTATGGACATGTTAAGAACAAGTTGTTGTACCGAGTCTGTTGTCCATGCAAAGTACTGAATATGGAAGTAGACGAGCGCTTAGATATTTAGCCCGTCGCTCAGCCGCTTTGTGTGTCTTCAACATGCTTGCCATTTCCTTCACCGCCCTCCTCCTTCCTTACTATCTCAGTGTTCCGGTAACGGTCTTTGGCCGAAGAGTCAATATTACCGCACCCAGTTGACACGACATTTTCTGCACTTGCTCAGTCTTTGCCTCTTCTTTCGGGGTTTCGAGCACTATACCAAGAATCAGCACAATGGCCCATGATATCGAGGTCGAGATTGAGAGGTTCATCGATGCAGCGCGCCATTACCAACAGTGTCTCGATTTAGCGACTCAGAACCAGCAGGATAACAACACGGAAGAAGTGTTGGTGTCCAACCTCCAAGGAAGTCGTCGGACTCTGCTTGAAAACATTGCCAGGTGGAAGAACCTCGTCTCTACCCCGACCGAACATTGGGAACAGACCACGATCAACGTAAGCGATACATCGCATAACTGGAATAGTGCCCGCGTTGCTATTTATAAGACGCGGTAAATACTGACACCGTGTTCCCAAAAGTTCTGTGCAGAATCCTCCCTTAGGTGGCTGCTGGAATTCAATATTCCTGCTCTGGTCCCAGAGGATGATCAGACAACTATCACGTACAGGGACCTGGCGGCTGCCGCTGGAGTGCCGGAGCAGGAACTCTGTCGGATCTTGCGATTTGCCATGACTCAAGGCCTCTTCGACGAGCCGACCCCTAATCGTGTCGCACATACGCCGTATTCCCTTGCTTTCTCGCGAAACGAGGATTACCGCCAGGTCGTCCTGCTCCAGACGGGCTTCTTTGCACCGATGATGAAGTCTTTGTATGAGGCTGTCAAGTCGTCAGAAGCTGCCAAGGGACGGTCCGCTTTCAACCTTGCAATGGAGACCGACGACCCTTTCTACGCCTACGTCTCGAAGCACCCGGAGCTGACGAAACGATTTGGCGCCGGCATGAGATTTGTGTCGAGCGCCGAGGACACGAGTCCACAATTCCTCTCCGATGGCTTCGACTGGGCCAGGCTGGGAAAGGCACATGTTGTTGACGTGAGTATCTTAGAATTTGAGCCTATCAGTGCATGTGTGATGGTATGTACGAACCGTGTGCTAACGACAGAATGGGCTGTGAATAGGTCGGTGGCTCGATGGGTCATGTCAGCGCGTCCCTTGCAAAGACATTTCCACTGTTGCACTTTACGGTACAAGATCTGCCTGCCATGGTCGCCAGAGCCAAAGCGTCGCCATCGGCGTCGCTGTCACAGCTAGAGTTTGTCGAGCATGACTTTTTCCAGTCACAACCCGAGGCGTCTCGACAAGCCGACGTCTTCTTGCTCAGGTTGGTCTTGAACAACTGGCCGACCTCAAAGTGTCGGGAGATACTGTCGCAAATCGCGGCCGCCATGAAACCAAGTGCCAAGGTGGTCATCAACAATTTCCTCCTGCACGATCGAGGTACTCTGGGGAAACGTACCGAAGCACTAGAGCGTGCGAGAGACTTGTTCCAGATGGCCGCGATGAATGGAATGGAGAGAGACGTCCAAGAATGGCACGAGTTGATCGACGGCGTTGACGGACTGGATATTGAGAAGGTGGTGCCGCAGGTTGGTGGTAAGCAAGTGTTGGTTGTCGCACGCAAGAGTGCCCAGTAGGTCGGTACTGTTAGACTGAGAATGAGCTAACAATGCCATCGACAATGTTTAGCATATGATTTTCGGGAGCTAAATAGTTGTAATTGTATTCGAGGGATGTCACTTCCGGGCCTACCTAATATGAGTAACTCTGTGTGGTACCTGTACTACTGTATCAGATCATTAGACCGGTCTCGTCCCGAAATCGCTCATGGGTCCGCACTCAAGCCACAGGCGGAGGATTGATGGATTGATTAACTGACCTGATAAACATCAACGGCGAGCTACGACATCTTCAACCTCCTTTTCTCGAGCTTCTCACACACTGTTCAGGAGCTGGCTTTCCTTCAGATTTCGGGCCGTTCCACCCGATACCGGACCGGTTTAGGAACATCAACCCTACGGAGGTTGTCCATCTTACCTCCTTCCTTTATCTCCGGGATCTTGCATAGCATCCTCGTGTAACCCAGAGAAGGTCCTTTTCTTTTGAACTATAAGAAAGCTTTTTTGCTCCTAGTGGTGCTGATAAAAGGCTTGGTTTTTTTTTCCACTTTTTGTTTGATTCTCGACAAGAGTCTGAATACTCGAGAATCAAGAATGACGTCTGAAGCTTGCTGCAGGATCCCTGCCATTGTTGCAAAAGGTTACCAACCTCGAGGAGTCTATCAAACCATCGCTGGTCTGAATACGTGTGAGTATTTTTGTTTGATGTTCCTCCTCCGTCCCCCCCCTCTCTCGTTGACAAATGGTTGCTCACTGTAAAAATAGACGTCACCGGGTCTACCGCAGAAGCAAAATCGGGTATCGTAGACATTTTCGACATTTTCGGTTTCAGTACGCAGACCCTCCTAGGTGCCGACGTCCTCGCTGCCCGGACGAATTCCGTCGTCTTGGTCCCTGACTTCTTCGACGGCGAGGCCGTCAGTCATGACTGGCTACCGGCCGACACTGAAGAAAAGAAAGCCTGGTTGTCGAGATTCATGAGTGAAAAGGCTGCATTCCCTCGAAATGTGGATTTGTTGTTGAGGGTGACGAAAGAGTCTAAGACCACGTTCGCCAACGTGAACTCTTGGGCGACGTTTGGACTATGTTGGGGTGGGAAAGTGAGTCTCATCGACCTACGCGTTACTTGACGGTGCAAACCCCCGGAAAATAAGAAGGTATTACTCTGACGAGGTTGATTACGTTCTAGGTGGCGGTGCTGGCGTCGGGACTAGAATCTCCCTTTGTGGCATCTGGACAAGCTCATCCTGGGTAAGTTTCGAGAATCTTGACGTGCCGAAGTCTCGATTCTTTCTACCTTTGCCTCTGTTCCCTCCGACATTTCGACCATGATCGCTCACCATCTACGACAGACGTATGGACAAGGCGGATGCGGAAAAGTTGACGATCCCGCACATTGTACTTGCATCCAAAGACGAGCCAGCCGACACTGTCACTGCGTATACGGAAATCATCAAGACAAATGGCGTAGGTGGCGTGGTCGAGACGTACCATACCATGTGGCACGGGTGGATGGGTGCTCGCGCGGACCTGGAAACAAAAGAAAGTCGCGAGGAATACTCTCGCGGGTAAGTGGAACGTCGTGTCCCCGGCGCTTGAGACGGCGGGACAGAATCCAAAATCCGGGCCAAGCTAACATGTATGTGTGTGTGTGGCTAGATACGAGCAAGCAGCCGAATTTTTCAAAAAGTACCTTTGACAAGTCATAGGGGGGTAGACAGGAGGTGTAGTGGCAGAACGAACGAATGACATTTCGTGTTGGAATCTTGGGAGAATGTACAGAGTAACTACCATATACAATATCACTTTTGGCTTTGAAGCCTGAGTCAACTTGTCGCGCCGAACAGGTTCTGTTGAGTTGATCGTTGTTATACATGTTAGTGCTTGGGTTCCCCCTTTTGGCCAATGGTTCAATAAACTCTCCCATATCTTTAGATGGCCAGATTCAAGGAAGTGCCGAGTATCCATCGTCGTCGAATACAAACATGTCGCTCAAATCGACGCCTGGGGTGAATTGGAAGAGATCAAAGTCATATCCCGTCGGGTCTGACAGAGGATCCAGTACTCCTGCGCTGATGTACTCCCCACCAACAGCATCCGAGGCTCCGCCGCCGGGAGCAGTTGTCGCCAATGCGTCGGCTCCAGCTTGGTTGCTTTCGAGCGCTGCCGCCGACTCTGCACTTTCCGCACGACTAACATTCCGAAAACTCATCAGACAGTCGTACACCAAACTCGCGCCCACTCGCGACTTGACTCGAAGTCGCAGGTCGCGCTGCCGCATGTTTGGGTTCTTTTCTGCCGCGCTCCAGTACCGACGCAGCATGTCCGACGTGCGCGCTGCCTGGTCCTTCGGGGTTTGGTGACTCGACAGCTGGGACAAGGAGAATGCCGCTGCGTTGAGGAGAATGCGGCCTCTCTCGTAGTCGAGCCCTACACTGAACGTCGAATGGAGAACTCTGATGATTACCAGGCCGGCGGTGGAGATGTGCCGAGCGAGTATCGAAGGTGCGTACGGCAGGTGTTGGATTCCGTCCACTTGCGACAAAACAGTATTGATGAGGTCCGTAGCAGTGTTGTACGCGCGAAGGATACCGGAACTTCGCATTTCACTGGGGGTGTTGTACAGCATGAATAAACACTGAAGTCTCAATTGAGAAACCTCGAGCTGCAGTCGATTTGCAAATGACAGGCGACTCCAGAGCTGCCGCGAAATGGAAACAAGGCTTTGCTCTGCCCTGTGTATCAGACCCCACCCGACCTCCTCGTCAGGATTACCGCACGGCTCTTCGGCGGCTTCGTGCCAGGACCTCAGTGCTTCGTTGGTGGCTTTCTGTATGATGAGACTGTGGTGGAGCTCGATCGGTATGCCTTCTGCATTCGAACAGGCTTTCCGCATACTAAAATCGTCAAAGCACGAGATTGCTTCGCCGCCGATCTCTGTAGATAGACTTGTTGTGCGGTCAGCATCACCGGGGCTGGGTTTGGTCTCTAACTCACCTTTGGCACACTGCCACAGATGCGAACCAAGTACGACTTCGTTCAGCTATGTCGTGGCTGGTGAAACTTATTGAGTGTTTCGAATATTCGGCTTCACATCCCGGCCGGTTCAAACCCATCATCTGGGCCGAAGTTACGGCGAGACGGGCAAGGACCAATGATTTGTCTGTCCACAAGTGCATATCTGGCAGCGTCCAGGACGCCAGCAAGAGCAAGGCTTGCACACTTGGCAGGGTGAAGAGGTTTCCTCCAATAGTCGCCCAAAGCAGTCTTGAGAGTTCTGGAGTCAGACCGTTCAGGAAATCGTCGCCGATACGCCTGCTCGATACTGCAATTATTACCCAGAAGAGGAGCTGGGAATGGTCGTGACATTTTGGGCTTGTTCGATTCGGGTCCAATATGGGAAGAAAGGCATGGTACTTCTCGAAGAAGCTGGTACCACGTCAACACCTTTCACATGCACACACAGCAACGAAACACACTTACATGGCAAATAGAGTTTGCGCTCTCTCCTGGGTAATTGTTACACTCCCAAGGGTATATACGACTCCTTGGCCAACTGACGGGATGGAGGTAGGTCGAAAGGGTGACGCATCAGAGAGGTTCTCGTTGCGAGGAGTGGGCCGCGAGGCCCCTTCTTCTCCAAGCCCGTCCAGGGCTGATTGAGATGTGTCTGGATGATTCGGTCGTGAAGGAGTGCTGTGGCTAGGAATATGCTGCTCGATTACTCCTTGTAAGCTGGAAACGCGTTGTTGGAGTTCTTCCACTCGATCCTGCTTGTTGGTGCGTTTGTATGATGGCTCGATCGAGCACGTAAGTCCCAGTCTTTGGCAGCGCGCACAAGGAACCCTGTCAAGTGCGCATCGTATCTTGGCTTGCCGGCAATTACGACACGCCACTCGAGTCCTTCTCTCACGGGAAGGATCTGTAGATGAACGATTTGGCGGCATCCTCCCCTCAAGTCCTGTTTATGAGAATGGCCGTCTCAAATCTAGGTTCAGGGTTCCGCAGCATGAAGAACAGCAGTTGAGTAGAGAGTAAGTAGCAGTGGCATGGCCGATTGAAGATTAATGGCTGCTGGAAGGCAGGAGTTTGTAGGTCATGGAACAATTACCTCGCTTCAGAAAGGGTCGGGCCTAGCCTTTTTAGGGCTAAAACCGGAGCCAGACCGGCACCGGGGGCATTTAGTCACGCAATTGAGATCTTGGATTACTGCCAAGGCCGGTCTAGACATCATCGACTTCAGATTGTTCTTCACGAATTTCTTGATTTACGCGAGACATGATGCTACAGAGACACACATGTCAACATCACACTGCTATGTAACTCTGGCAGGCAGTCCCATGAACCATGACCGATCTATCTTCGCGATTGAGTCAGTGTTATTTACCGCAAGCACTCTCGCCTAGCCTTTGCATAAGCAGCCGCTTCCCGTCCAGCAATACGACCGAAGACCGCTCCTTTGGTCAAGCCAGCTCCCCCAGGATAGTTGTGATAGAAAACACCACCGGCAATTTCACCGGTGCAATACAGCCCAGGCATTAATCTCCCTTCGTTGTTCACCACCCGCCCTCGTGTATCGGAGGCGATGCCGCCGTAGGTGAAGGTGATGCCACAGGTGACGCCGTACGCAACGAAAGGTGGGCTGCTCAGCGGCAAGGCCCAGTTTGACTTGGGTACCGCCAGTGATGATGAAGACGAAGTCGAGAGACCATCCAAGTGCTGGGCATCGAATGTCTCCACGTTTGCAGGGCATGCAGCGTTGAACTCATTTACAGTTTGCTCTAGACTCGCGGGAGAAATGCTCAACTTCTTCGCGAGCTCTGCAATAGTGTCGGCATGGATGGCATCTCCGGTGACGTACCGTGGCTGCAGTAGATGTACCGTCTTTTGGTCGAAGATCTGGTACCCTATCGACCGAGGTTGGTCTCCGATCACCTTGCCAGTCTTCGCATACGTCATTGAAAACTCATCCTCCCCTTCATCGAAGAACCGCTTTCCGTTCACGTTGACGGTGATTCCGTAGGTGTAGGAGTACCTCGGAATGACCGGCGTCTTGGTAATGTCGCCTACCAGAGGGGCGTTGATGTCCTGTGGAGATGCATGTGCTGCGCCCCAATGGCCGACCGGTCGCGCACCAGCTTCTATCGCACGCCGAAGCATCGTACCAGTATTGTGCCTGGTCCCGCGGACTGGAACAAGGTCCCAGCCTTCTCCCAGGTATTGTCGCTTCATGGCAGGGTTCGCCGAAAACCCGCCTGAGGCCAGAATGACCGAACCGTGGACGTCGCTGTACCCATCAGTTTCCCTGACCCTGACTCCGTGAACGGTGTCGCCAGCGACCAAGAGGACATGCACAGGAGCATTGTACCTGACGACAATGTCGGTCTTTTCAACAGCATCGAACAGGTTCTGAATCAACCCCACACCGTCCTTGTATGCTTTAACGGTACCTCCGGGCAAGAGGTCAACGGCACCGTTGAGTTTCTCCGAATAATACTTGCGGACAGTCGTCTCCCACATGACTCCTTTCGACTTCATCCACTCGATGGCAGCCCAGCTCTCGTTGACCAGAACCTCTGACAAGCCTGGGTCATTCCTTCCGTGGGATGTCGAGGCGAGGTCGTCGTGGTAGAGCTCCTTGGTGTACGGCGCCATGGAGCAGCGTTTGGCCTCGTCTAGGGCTTGTGGGGTCAGGACGGTCTTGACCTGATCTATCCCATTGTGAATTGCCCTAAAGACGGCTCCCGAGTAACGACTGTTTCCACCGCGTTCCTCCTTGCTTGCTGCCTCCAGCAGGATCACACGAGCGCCAGCCTCGTGCGCTGAAAGTGCTGCGCATAGGCCCGCATTACCACCTCCCACAACGACGACGTCGAAAGTCGAGTGTGAAGGTGCCGGCATGGCTTCTGTCGTGATTGTTTATGTGGTATTACAAGAGGGAGGCACAGAAAAGTCCTTGGCTTAGAACCTGTCTAATTGACCTAGCTAGCTTATAATTTGGTTGCTATACTCTATACAGGCTCAGGAACGAGAGAAGATATATA
>JAPDRN010000177.1:0-61134 GCA_030247855.1 Knufia peltigerae
CTCGTGGGCAAGGCCGCGGCTGAGCTGGCCGACCGTCTCGAACTGCTGGGTCTGGCGCAAGGCCCGCTGCGCGTCGCGCAGGAGCCGTTGCGCCTGCCACTGTTCTGTGATGTCGCGGGTGATCTTGACGAAGCCCACCAGTTCGCCGTGCTCGACCACCGACTCGATGACCACGCTGGCACGGAACGGCGACCCATCACGGCGCACCCGCCAACCTTCGGCGGCATGGTGTCCGCTTTCCGCCGCCAGTCGCAGCAGGTGCTGCGGCTCGCCGGCATCGCGATCAGCCGGCAGGTAGAAGCGTCCGAAGTGGGTGCCGATGACTTCTTCCGACCGGTAGCCCTTGATGCGTTCGGCGCCGGGGTTCCAGCTGCAGACGATGCCATCGGGATCGAGCAGGTACAACGCATGATCGCGCACGCTGTCGATCAGCAATCGCAGCTGTCGGGAAGGGTCCGTCAACACGGACGGCGTCGAAGCGGCAGCGACCACGATGAAATGCGTATTACCTCTGTGAGGGACGAGAACGTAGGCAGTGAAGTGTGAAGAAGGCGTGCACGCTGCGCCCGTGCCATTGGTCGTATGCGGCTGAATGCGACACGGAGTAACATCTCCTCCCTTTTCCAATGTGGAACCGACCTGCATGCGTCCTGGTGCGACTACGCGTGACCGCTGGATCTGGATGATGTCGGCGGTGCTGGTGGCGGCCACCGCCGCGCTGGAACTGGTGGTGCCCTTGGGCTATGCGGTATGGCTGGCCTATTTCATGGCCATCGGCGTCACTGTGTTCCAGCGCAGCGCCCGCGTGCCGTTCGTGGTTGCCTTCAGCGCCTGCGTGCTGCTGGCGCTGGGTTACAACGTGGCCCCGGCCAGCACCAATTCGTCGTTCTCGTTCGTCAACCGATCCATTGGTGGTGCGGCCTTCCTGATGATCGCGCTCATCGCGTCGCGTGCCATCCAGGCACGGCGCGAGGCGATGCGCGCGCTGTGGCTGCAGGAAGCGGAGAACGCGGTATCGCTGGGCCTGCGGGGCGAGCTGGCACCGGAACAGATCGCCGAGGCGGCGGTGACGGCACTGGCAACCCACCTGCGCGCGGACGTTGGAGCGCTTTATCGGCTTGAGGGCGGTCGCCTGCAGCTGACCGGTGGACTGGCGTTGCCGACCGGCATCCCGGCGACGCTGGGCCTGCAGGAAGGGGTGGCAGGGCAGGTGGCCCGCGACCAGCTGACGCGCCACCTGCAGGGTGGCGAAGGGGCGCCTCTTGAGCTGCAGACCAGCCTGGGACGTGTGCCTGTGCGCGAGCGCATCCTCACCCCGATCAGCAGCGATGGCGCTGTGGTCGGCGTGATCGAGCTCGGCAGGTCGGTGGTGGGCGATCAGCGTGCACTGGATGACGAACTGTTGGAGCGCTGCGCCGAAACGATCGGCATGGCACTGCGTACCTCGATGCTGCGCGGGCAGCTGATGGTGCTGCTGGAGGAGTCGCAGCGCCAGGGCGAAGAGCTGCAGGCACAGCAGGAAGAGCTGCGTGTGGCCAACGAAGAGCTGGAAGAGCAGAGCCGCAGCCTGATGCAGTCGCAGACCCATCTGGAACAGCAGCAGGCCGAGCTTGAGCAGAGCAATGTGCAGCTGGAAGAGCGCACCCACGAGCTGGAGGCGCAGAAGCAGGCGCTGCTGGTCGCGCAGGGCCAGCTGGTTCGCAACAGCAACGAACTGGCCGCCACCTCGCGCTACAAGTCCGAGTTCCTGGCCAACATGTCGCACGAGCTGCGCACGCCGCTGAACAGTTCGCTGATCCTGGCCAAGCTGCTGGCCGACAACAAGGACGGCGCGCTCAGCGACGAGCAGGTCAAGTACGCCCGCGCCATCCTGTCCTCGAACAACGACCTGCTGGCGCTGATCAACGACATCCTCGATCTGTCGCGCATCGAAGCAGGGCACGTCGAACTGGCCGATGAAGTGGTGGTGGTCGACAGCGTGCTGCAGCGGCTGCGTGAAACCTTCGAACCGATGGCGCGGCAGAAGGGCCTGGCCTTGCAGATCGAGGCCGATGGCCTGGCCCCCAGCCAGCTGGTGGCCGACAACCAGCGCCTGCAGCAGATCCTGAAGAACCTGCTGGCCAATGCACTGAAGTTCACTGAACACGGCAAGGTCAGCCTGCAGGTGCGCAACGGCGGCAATGGCCGGATTCGTTTCGAAGTCGCCGACAGTGGCATCGGCATCGCACGCGATCAGTTGCAGCTGATCTTCGAAGCATTCCGCCAGGCCGATGGCAGCACCCGCCGCCGTTACGGCGGCACCGGTCTGGGCCTGTCGATCTCGCGCGACCTTGCGGTGCGCATGGGCGGTGACATCCAGGTGGACAGCGAGCCGGGCCGCGGCAGCTGCTTCATCCTCGAGTTGCCCCTGCAGGGTGCGCCGATGGCCGAGGCCCGCGCAGATGCCGCGGTGGCCGTGCCCGTGCGGCCGGCCCCCGCCGCGACTGCGGCACCGGCACCTGTTGCCCAGCGCTCCAGCGCTGCCCCGGCCACTGTGGTCGCCGCGGTTGCAGATGACCGTGGCCGGCGTCGCCACGCCGGGCGACTGATCCTGGCCGTGGAAGATGATGCGGTCTTCGCCGAAGCGCTGGTGACGCTGGCGCACGAACTCGATTTCGACTGCGTGGTGGCCACCACTGCCGAAGAGGCGCTGGCACTGGCGGCAGACCTGCGTCCCAACGGCATCCTGCTGGACATCGGCCTGCCCGACGTCTCCGGCCTGACCGTGCTCGAGCGGCTCAAGCGCAACCCCGACACCCGGCACATTCCGGTGCATGTAGTCTCCGGCATGGACCGCGGCCAAGTGGCGCGCGAACTGGGCGCGATCGGTTTCGCTATCAAGCCGACCACGCGCGAGCGGCTGGTGGCTGCCATCGAGCAGCTTGAACAGACCAGCCAGCGCGATGTACGGCGCCTGCTGATCGTGGAAGACGACAACGACCTGCGCCGCAACCTGGAACTGCTGCTGGGCCGCGATCAGCTGCAGATCGCCGCGGTCGGTACGCTTGCCGCAGCGGTGGAACAGCTGAGCACGGTCACCTTCGACTGCATGGTGATGGACCTGTCGCTGCCCGACGGCAGTGGTTACGACCTGCTGGAGCACATGGCGGGTAACGATGAGGTGGGCTTCCCGCCGGTCATCGTCTACACCGGCCGTGCCCTCAGCCGCGAAGAAGAGCAGCGCCTGCGCCGCTACTCCAAGAGCATCATCATCAAGGGTGCGCGCTCTCCCGAGCGCCTGCTCGACGAGGTGACGCTGTTCCTGCACAGCGTGGAGGCCAACCTGCCCAGCGACCAGCAGCGCCTGCTGCGCGAAGCGCGCCGCCGCGACACCGTGCTCGATGGACGCACCGTGTTGCTGGCCGAGGACGACGTGCGCAACATTTTCGCGCTGTCCA
Organism: Knufia peltigerae; assembly: GCA_030247855.1. Classification (NCBI taxonomy): domain Eukaryota; kingdom Fungi; phylum Ascomycota; class Eurotiomycetes; order Chaetothyriales; family Trichomeriaceae; genus Knufia; species Knufia peltigerae. The sequence continues at coordinate 3,438 of JAPDRN010000177.1, forward strand.
GCGTGCTGGAGCCGCTGGGGGTGACGCTGGAGATCGCCCGCAACGGCCAGGAGGCCGTCGATCGGTTGGCCCAGCGTGAGGTGGATCTGGTGCTGATGGACATCATGATGCCGGAGAAGGATGGCCTGCAGGCGATGCGCGAGATCCGCGCGCAGCGCCACCTGCAGGACCTGCCGATCATCGCGCTGACCGCCAAGGCCATGCCCGATGACCGTGAGCGTTGCCTGCAGGCCGGTGCCAACGACTACATCGCCAAGCCCATCGACGTGGACAAGCTGGTGTCGCTGTGCCGGGTCTGGTGTTCGCGGCAATGAACGAGCAGGCGCTGTTCGACCTGGAGCTGAAGGTACTGCTGGAAGCGCTGTACCAGCGCTACCACTACGACTTCCGCAGCTATGCGGTGTCCTCGCTGCGCCGTCGCGTCAGCCAGGCCATGCAGCGCTATGAGTGCGAGCGCCTGTCGGATCTGCAGCATCGGCTGCTGCACGAGCCGGAGCTGTTCGCCCAGGCCATGCAGTTCTTCACCGTGCAGGTCTCGGAGATGTTCCGTGACCCGGAGTATTTCCGGCAGTTGCGCGAACAGGTGGTACCGGTGCTGCGCACCTACCCTTCGGTGAAGCTGTGGGTGGCCGGCTGCAGTACCGGCGAGGAAGTGTGGTCGCTGGTGATCCTGCTGCACGAGGAAGGACTGCTTGAGCGCAGCATCGTCTACGCCACCGATATCAACCCCGCGGCACTGGCTACGGCCGAAGCCGGCGCCTACGGCATCGACCGCCTGGCGCAGTTCAGCCGCAACTATCTTGCCGCCGGTGGCACTGCTTCACTGTCGGATTATTACAGCACCGCCTACGACGGCGCGGTCTTCGAGCGCCAGTTGCGTCGCAACGTGGTGTTTGCCGACCACAGCCTGGCCACCGACACGGTGTTTTCGGAAGTGCACCTGGTGTCGTGCCGCAATGTGCTGATCTATTTCAACCGCGACCTGCAGGATCGGGCGGTAGGGCTGTTCCGCGAAGCCTTGGTGCATCGCGGCTTCCTCGGCCTGGGCAGCAAGGAATCGTTGCAGTTCGGCCGTCACCACGATGCGTTCGAAGCCTGTTCGCGGGAGCACCGCCTGTACCGGAAGGTGGCCTGATGGTGGCGATGTCCCGCCCTGAGGTCGTGGTGATCGGCGCATCGGCCGGTGGCGTGGCCGCCCTGCAGACCGTGCTGGGTGCGTTGCCGGCCACCCTGCCGGTGCCGGTACTGGTCGTGCTGCATCTGCCACGCGACCGTTCCAGCCGCATCGCCGAGGTGTTGACGCCGTTCTGCACGCTGACCCTGCGCGAAGCGGAGGACAAGCAGCCCCTGCAGGCTGGAACGGTGACGTTCGCGCCGCCGGACTACCACCTGCTGGTGGAGGACGCGCAGGCCATCGCACTGTCGATGGACGAACCGGTGCTGTTCTCGCGGCCGGCCATCGATCCGCTGTTCGAATCGGCCGCAGCCGTGTTCGGCACGCGCGTGCTGGCGATCCTGCTGACCGGTGCCAGCAGCGATGGCAGTGATGGCGTGGCCGCGGTGCGCGCCGCTGGCGGCCAGGCCTGGCTGCAATGCCCCGAGGAGGCCGAGGCATCGATGATGCCGGCCTCCGCCCTGCAGCACGCCGGCGCCGACGCCGTGCTGCCCCTTGAACTGATGTGTCGCCGCCTGAAGGAGTTGTTTGCATGAACCTGCTGCCGCCGGACCCTGCCCAGTCGCAGGCGCCGGTCAACCTGCTGATCGTCGACGACGTGCCGCAGAACCTGGTGGCCATGCAGGCGCTGCTGCGCCGCGAGGGCGTCAACCTGTTGCTGGCCGACTCCGGCGCGCAGGCGCTGGAACTGCTGCTGGAGCATGAGGTGGCGTTGGCGCTGCTGGACGTGCACATGCCGGAAATCGATGGTTTCATGCTGGCCGAGCTGATGCGCGGCTCGCAGCGCAGCCGTGATGTGCCGATCATCTTCCTGACCGCCTCGCCGGATGATCCGCTGCGGGTGTTCAAGGGCTACGAGACTGGCGCGGTGGATTTCCTGCACAAGCCGGTTGCACCGCAGGTGATCCTCAGCAAGGTCAATGTGTTCATCGAGCTCTACCAGCAGCGGCAGCTGCTGAAGGCGCGCAACGAAGCACTGGAGCGCGCGTTGAAGCTCAACGAGACCATGGCGGCGGTGCTCACCCACGACCTGCGCACGCCGTTGTCGGCCATCCTGCTGTGTGCCGACAAGCTGTCGCTGGAAATGCCGGCCGACAATGCCGGCGCGCAGCAGACACTGAGCTACCTGGAAGCCAGCACACTGCGGATGGCGCGCATGGTCGAGCAGCTGCTGGACTTCTCGCGGATCCGCAGCGGTGGCCTGCGCCTGCAGACCGGTGCCTGCGACCTGGCCGAGGTGACGCGTGCGGTGCTGGTGGAGGCCGGTGCCGGTCATCGAACCGATCGGATTGCGCTGGATGTCCGTGGTGATGCGACCCTGCAGGGTGACATGGATCGCTTGGGGCAGGTGGTCGCCAACCTGGTCGGCAACGCACTCACCCATGGCGCCAACGCAGCGGTGCAGGTACAGGTGGATGGTGGAGATGCGCGCGTGGTTGCGCTGCGCGTACGCAACGCCGGCCATGTCGATGAAGCGTTGCTGCCGCGATTGTTCGAACCCTTCAAGGCCAGCTTCCATCAGAGCAACGGGCTCGGACTGGGCCTGTACATCGTTGACCAGTTCGTGCGTGCCCATGGTGGACGGTTGAGCGCGCGCAACGACGCGGGACAGGTGGTGTTCGAGGCAGTGCTGCCTCGTCGCAGCGATGGACGCAGCGTGGTCGTTTCCTGAATTCTTCAGCTGACGCGTGAGCGTGCTGAGACGGACTCGTCCGCAACTGCTACCGTGGCATCACTCTTGCAAAGGAAGCTCCATGCCACTGCGTGCCATCGCCTATGTCAGCCAGGCCAGGCCGGATCTGTCTGCCGAACGTCTGCAGACGCTGGTCGAGGATGCCGCGCGCTTCAACAAGATGGCAGGGGTGACGGGTGTGCTGCTGCATGACGGCGAGCGCTTCCTGCAGTACATCGAAGGCCCACCCGATGGCATCGATTCGGTGTATGAGCGCATCCTGCAGGCCGGCAGCCATGTCGACATCGTCGAACTGGCGCGCGGCCGGGTAGGCCAGCGTCAGTTTCCGTACTGGGCGATGCGCGTGTTGCCGGTGGACGCTGCGCTGCTGCGCCAGCTTTCCGCAGGTGACTGGTCGGGGTTCGCGCGCACCGTGCGTGGCGACAGTGGGCGGCCGACCGCGGTGGATCTGTTGACCGAGGTCGTGCGGCCGGCGCTCAGCGCGGGCTGATCGCTAGCGCTGCGGTGCGCAGTACGCCGCGTGCAATGCCTGCAATACGCCCAGCGCAGGGCCTTCCAGCAGCCGATAGTGCAGTGTCTGTGCCTGCCGCCGCGTTGCCACCACATCCAGAGTGCGCAGCACGGCCAGATGCTGTGACAGCGCCGATGCGCTCAGGCCAGTCACGGCCTGCAGTTCTGGCACCGGTGCTTCGCCTTCCACCAGGCGACACAACACACGCAGCCGCGCAGGGTGAGCCAGCGATTTCAACAGGCCCGCCGCCTGTGCGGCATGCGCGGCCATCGCGGCACTGTCGGTGGTGATGCTGGGCATGGCTTGACCGGATAGTTCAGGAAAGTCTAATTTAGAGAAATCTAAATTGAAGGGCAAGCTGATGCGCGCAATGCAGAGGGACAGGGTATGAACCTGCCATGGGTGGCCATTGCAGGCGGCGGCCTGATCGGTCTATCGGCAGTGCTGCTGCTGGCCACGCTGGGGCGGGTGGCGGGCATCAGCGGTATCAGCGCCGGCGCGGTGGCCGCGCCGCGCGGTGATCGTGGTTGGCGCTGGGCCTTCCTGCTCGGACTGATGTTGGCGGCGGCAGCGGTGCTGAGCTGGCAGGCGGGCACGGGACAACCACCACGCGCCTTGCTGCGTGACGCCCTGCCGGCCTGGCAATTGATCGGTGCCGGTGTCCTGGTGGGCTTGGGTACGCGACTGGGCAATGGCTGCACCAGCGGCCACGGTGTCTGTGGCCTCGCCCGTGGATCGCGGCGATCGCTGGTGGCGGTGCTGGTGTTCATGGCCTGCGCGATGGTCACCACGTTTCTGGTGCGCCACGGCGGAGGCCTGGCATGAGCCGCAGCGTTTGGTCCGCAGGCGCGGCCGGTGGCCTGTTTGGTGCCGGCCTCGCGCTGGCCGGCATGACCGACCCGCGTCGCGTGCTCGGTTTCCTCGATGTGGCTGGCGACTTCGATCCCACGCTGGCCTGGGTGCTGGCGTCGGCGCTGCTGGTCAGTGCACTGGGTCAATTCTGGCTGCGGCGGCGGCAACGTCCATGCTGCGCCGAGCGCTTCCAGGTGCCGACGACGCAGGCTGTCGACGCGCGCTTGCTGTTGGGCGCTGCAGTGTTCGGCATCGGCTGGGGCTGGGTCGGCTATTGCCCAGGACCCGCGCTGGCCGCGGTTGCGGTGGGCGCGCGCGAAGCCTTGTGGTTCGTGCCCGCAATGGCGGCCGGTTTCTGGCTGCATGATCGCTGGCTGCGTTGAGGCTTCACGTTCGTCTCACCGTTGCGGGGTTCAGATCACCCTTCCCGGGGAACGGAGCACAACATGGCACGGATGAAATGGAAAGGCAGCGCGTTGCTGGCGGCGGCACTGGCGACGGCGGCAATGCCGGCGATGGCCTGCACGCGCGCGGTGTATCTGGGCGACAACGGTGATGTCATCACCGCCCGCTCGATGGACTGGAAAGTGGACGTGGCCACCAATCTCTACGTGTTGCCGCGTGGTATTGCGCGCACCGGAAAGGCGGGGCCGGGGTCGATCGCCTGGACTGCACGCTACGGCAGCGTGGTAGCCACCGGTTATGACATTTCCACCACCGATGGCATGAACGAGAAGGGCCTGGTCGCCAACCTGCTGTGGCTGGTCGAGTCGGAATATCCGGCCCAGCGCAGCGGCAAGCCCGGCCTGTCGATCTCGTTGTGGGCGCAGTACGTGCTGGATAATTTCGCGACGGTGGAAGAAGCCGTGACCGCCCTGCAGCGCGAGCCGTATTCGATCGTGACCGACAAGGTGCCTGGTGAAGACCGCCAGGCAACGCTGCACCTGTCGCTGTCCGATGCCACGGGTGACAGCGCGATCGTCGAGTACATCGGCGGACGCCAGGTGATCCACCACGATCGCCGCTACCAGGTGATGACCAATTCGCCGATCTTCGACCAGCAGTTGGCATTGAACAGCTACTGGCAGCAGATCGGTGGCACGGTGATGCTGCCGGGCACCAACCGTTCGGCCGACCGCTTCGCGCGCGCGTCGTTCTACATCAACGCGATTCCGAAAGCGGAAGATCCGGTGGAGGCGCTGGCCAGTGTGTTCAGCGTGATCCGCAACGTGTCGGTACCGTTCGGCATCACCACGCCGGGCGAGCCAAACATCTCGTCCACCCGCTGGCGCACGGTGGCCGACCACAAGCGGCGCCTGTATTTCTTCGAGTCGGCACTGACACCGAACACCTTCTGGGTTGACCTGACCAAGGTCGATTTCGGCGGCAAGGTGCTCAAGCTCGATCTCGGCCGTGACCAGCGCAATACCTTCGCCGGCGATGCGCTGCAGCACTTCGTGCCCAGCGCGCCGTTTACCTTCCTCGGCGTGGAGGGTTAGCGCAACGTTGCGGGCCGGCAGCGGCGCGCGCACACTCCTTGAATGGGCGCGATCTTCCATCTACGGCACTACGGTCAGGCCACCGGCCTGGATCGCCACGACTACGCGCAGTGGGTATTGCCCCTGCAGGGTGAGCTGCAGTTCGAGATGGAGGGCAGGGGCGGGCGTCTTGACCTGTTGCAGGGCGCCTTCGTGGCTGCCGGCGAGGCGCACGACCAGATGGCCGATGGCCCTAACGGTTTCGTGATTGTCGACTGCGGACCGGGTGTGCTTGATGACGCGACCCAGGAGCACCTGTGCCGGCAACGCTGGCTGCATTTCCCGCTGTCGCTGCGGCAGCGGCTTGCCCAGGTGCAGACGGGTCGGCCTGTGCCAGCGCTGCTGCCGGAACTGCTGCGGGTCTTCGCGCCTGCCGGTAGTGGTGCGCGCCTGCAAGGCCTGTGCGCTGCCGTGGAGGCGATGCCGGGGCAGGGGTGGTCGGTCGCGCGCATGGCCGTCTTCGTCGGCATCAGCGAAAGCCGTCTGCATGCGGTGTTCCGGCGCGAGTTCGGGTTAAGCCCGCAGGCCTGGCTCAGTGCCAGCCGTCTGCGCTGGGCCAAGCACCAGTTGCGGGTCGGCCCGGCTTCAATCAGTGACATCGCACTGGCCGCAGGCTATTCCGAACAGAGTGCACTGACCCGTGCGCTGCGCCGCGAATGCGGGCAGACGCCGGCAGCATGGCGGCGCGGGACGCCCGACGTTACGCAGGCGAACCGGCAGTAGCCTCGGTCAAGACCGGCCGGCAACGGCCGCTTACACTGCGCGGCCCGCTCTCGCCGTGAACCTGCAATGCGCAACAACCCGATTGCTCTGGGCATCGCCAATGGCATCGCCGCCGGTGCGCTGTGGGGCGTGGTCTTCCTCGCGCCCGCCGTGTTGAACACCTTCAATGCCCTGCAGCTTTCCGCTGGCCGCTATCTGGTCTATGGCCTGATCGCCGTGGTTCTGCTGCTGCCGCGCTGGAAGCGCTTGGCGCCGCAGCTCGGCCGTGCCGAATGGATCGGCCTGTTGTGGCTGAGCCTGGCCGGCAACCTGGTGTACTTCCTGCTGTTGGCCACGGCGGTGCAGTGGGCCGGTGGCGCCGCTGCTTCGTTGATTGTCGGCCTGATTCCGGTCGTGGTCACCCTGGTGGGCGTGCGCGAGCAGGGCGCGGTGCCGTTGAAGCGACTGCTGCCGGCGCTGGGGTTGTGCGTGGCCGGGGTGGCGATGGTCGGCTGGGAAGCGCTGATGTCCGAACACCTGGGCACGCCCTGGCGGCAACGCCTGATCGGTCTGCTGTGCGCGTTCGGTGCGTTGTTTTCGTGGGCGCTGTACTCCATCGGCAACAGCCGCTGGTTGGCGCGACGGCCTGATCTTTCCAGCCATGACTGGTCGCTGCTTACCGGCGTCACCACCGGCGGCTTGTCACTGCTGCTGGTGCCGATGGCGTTCATCGGACACGCCGGGACTCATACGGCAGCGCAATGGAGTGGGTTCTGGGCCATCAGCGCGGGCGTGGCAGTGGTCGCTTCGATCCTTGGCAATGCGTTCTGGAACCGCGCCAGTCGCCTGCTGCCGCTGACCCTGACCGGGCAGATGATCGTGTTCGAAACCCTGTTCGCGCTTCTCTATGCCTTCGCCTGGCAGCGACGGTGGCCAAGCCTGCTGGAACTGCTGGCGATCGTGCTGCTGGTCGGCGGCGTGCTGTTGTGCGCGCATGCACACCGCACGCCCCGCGCGATCACCGAACATGTCGGCTGAATCGACGCATTGAAGCCGACGATCACCGTTTTGTCTCAATTGCAACCAAATGCCGGCACGTTGGCCGATGATCGCCGCAAAGAAATATTGCGCCGCAACACTTGACAGCGGCCATCGTGGCGGTGTTTTCTGTACGCCATGGTCCTTGATGCCGCCAACGCCCGTCTGATCGCCCCCGCTGCCGCGGGCCGTTCGATTGCGCCGGTCGCCATCACCACCACCATTACCACCACCACCGCCACCACTGCCCTGGTGCGGCCCGTCGTCTTCGTGTAACTCCCGAAAACAACGGCCCCGCACCATCCAGGTGACGGGGAAACTCGACCACCTGCATGCGACGGGGCCTCCAACCGAGGTCTGCATGTCTTCCACCGTTCCCGCCCATTCCCCCGCTGCGTCCGCGCTGGCCGCGCCGTCCACTGTCGTGCACAAGTTCGGCGGTACCTCGGTGGCCGACGCAGAGCGCTATCGCCATGTTGCCGGCCTGCTGCTGGCCCGCCCCGAGTCGTTGCAGGTCAGTGTGGTCTCGGCCATGAAGGGCGTTACCGATGCGCTGATCGAACTGGCGCACCTGGCAGCCCAGGGCGATGCCGGCTGGCAGGAAGCCTGGCATGCACTGCGCGCGCGCCATCGCGGTGCCGCGGTAGCGCTGCTGGGTGAGCAGGTGGGCGACACCGTGGACTGGATCGACGCGCGCTTCGATCAGCTGGCCGAGGTGCTGGCTGCTCTGGCGGTGATCGGTGAACTGCCGCGCGAAGTGCTCGACCGCGTCCAGGGCCTGGGCGAAGTGTTCTCCGCGCAGTTGCTCGGCACCCATTTGCGCGCGCTGGGTGAGGACTGCGCGGTGCTGGATGCACGCGATGTGCTGGTGGTCGGCCACGGCGAACTGGGCGTGGATGTCGACTGGGATGCCAGTGCTGGCCGCCTTGCCGCGTGGCGGCTGCAGCACCCGCAGCTGCGCGTGGTCGCTACCGGGTTCGTCGCCCGTGACCGCCAGGATCGCGTCACCACGCTGGGCCGCAACGGCAGCGACTATTCCGGTGCGATCTTCGCCGCGCTGTTCAATGCCGATGAGTTGCATATCTGGACCGACGTCGACGGCGTGCTGTCGGCCGACCCGCGGCTGGTGCCGGAGGCTGTGCAGCTGCACGCGCTGAGCTACGACGAGGCCTGCGAACTGGCGTACTTCGGGGCCAAGGTGGTGCATCCGCAGACCATGTCCCCGGCAATCCGGCTGGGTCTGCCGATCTTCATCCGCAATACGTTCCACCCCGGCCATCCGGGTACCCGCATCAGTGCCGAGCGCTCGCCACGTGGTCCGGTAAAGGGGCTGACGCTGAGTGAGGATCTGGCCCTGCTGAATCTGGAAGGCACCGGTCTGATCGGCGTGCCGGGTACCGCCGAACGCGTGTTCGCCGCGCTGCGTCAGGCGCTGGTCTCGGTAGTGATGATCTCGCAGGGATCTTCCGAACATTCGATCTGCTGCGTTGTCCGTGCAGGTGAAGCGGCGCGTGGTCGCGATGCCGTGGTGCAGGCGTTCTCGCACGAGCTGGCTGCCGGCCAGGTGCAGCGCGTGCAGGTCAGCGAGGGGGTCAGCGTACTGGCCGCCGTCGGCGATGGCATGGCGGGCCAGCCGGGCGTGGCTGCACGGCTGTTCGAATCGCTGGGTCGCGCGCAGGTGAACATCCTGGCGATTGCGCAGGGGTCGTCCGAGCGCAACATCTCGGTGGCGGTGGCAAGCGCCGATGCCACCCGTGCGCTGCGTGCCGCGCATGCGGGGTTCTGGCTGTCGCCACAGACGTTCGCGGTGGGTGTGATCGGTCCGGGCAATGTCGGCGCCGCGCTGCTGGACCAGTTGCTGGCAGCGCGCCCGCAGCTGCTGGCCAAGGCCAACGTCGATCTGCGCCTGCGCGCGCTTGCGTCACGCTCGCGCATGCGCCTGGAGGCCGATGGGCTGCATGAAGACTGGCGCCAGGCGTTGCAGGACGCCGGCCAGGCCAGCGATCTGGACCACTTCACCGAACACCTGCTGGCCGCACATCTGCCGCATGCGGTGGTGATCGACTGCAGTGGCAGCGCCGAGGTTGCCGAGCGCTATGAAGGCTGGCTGGCGGCAGGCATCCATGTAGTGACCCCGAACAAGCAGGCCGGTGCCGGGCCGCTCGCACGCTACCAGCGCATCCGCGCGGCGGCCGCCGCCAGTGGCGCGCGCTTCCGCTACGAGGCCACGGTGGGTGCTGGCCTGCCGGTGATCACCACGCTGCGTGACCTGGTGGATACCGGTGACGAAGTGCTGGCGATCGAAGGTATTTTCTCCGGCACGCTGGCCTGGCTGTTCAATCGTTTTGATGGCAGCCAGCCGTTTTCGGCGTTGGTCGCGCAGGCGCGTTCGATGGGCTACACCGAGCCGGATCCGCGCGATGACCTGTCCGGTGTGGATGTCGCGCGAAAGCTGGTGATCCTCGCCCGCGAGGCCGGACACGCGCTGAGCCTGGAGCAGGTGCAGGTCGAGAGCCTGGTGCCAGCGCCGTTGCGCGAGGGAAGCGTGGACGACTTCATGGCCCGCCTGGGCGCATCCGATGAGGCGCTGCTGGCGCGGTTGCACGAGGCCCGTGAGCGTGGTGCAGTGTTGCGCTACGTCGCGCGGCTGGGGCCGGACGGTGCCTCGGTTGGCCTGCAGGAGCTGCCGGCCGACCACGCGTTCGCCAACCTGCGGTTGACCGACAACGTGGTGCAGTTCCGTACGCGCCGCTACTGCGACAACCCGCTGGTGGTGCAGGGCCCGGGTGCGGGCCCGGAAGTCACCGCTGCCGGTGTGTTCGCTGATCTGCTGCGGGTGGCGGCCGGCGAAGGGGCGCGCTTGTGATCGCACGCGCCTTCGCGCCCGCGTCGGTGGCCAACGTGGCCGTGGGCTTCGACATCCTGGGCCACGCCATCGCCGGTATCGGCGATACGGTGAGCGTGCGCCGCATCGACGAACCACGGGTGCGCATCGACGCCATCCGCGGCAGTGCGGTGGAGCTGCCGCTGGAAGCCGCCGGCAACACCGCTGGCGCGGCGCTGATCGCGCTGCGGGCGGCGCTGGGGCTGGGCTTCGGCTTCGCCATCGAGATCGACAAGGGCATTCCCTTCGGCTCCGGCATGGGCGGATCGGCGGCCTCCTGCGTGGCCGCACTGGTGGCGGCCAATGCACTGTTGGACGTACCGCTGTCGCGGGAGGCGCTGTATCCGTTCGCAGTGGATGGCGAAGCGGTGGCCAGCGGTGGCCGCCATGGCGACAACGTCGGCCCGCTGCTGTTGGGAGGTGTGGCGTTGTGCACGGCCGATCGCCTGGTGCCGGTTCCGGTACCGGCCAGCTGGCACAGCTTGCTGGTACATCCACATGCGGTACTTGAAACCCGGCGCGCGCGGCAGGCGTTGCAGGGCAGCTACGCGCTGGGCGAATTCGTCGCGCAGAGTGCCAACCTGGCGTTGGTATTGAGTGGGTGCCATCGCAGCGATGCATCGCTGGTGCGCGCCGGCCTGCGCGACGTGCTGGTCGAACCGCGGCGGGCGGGCCTGATCGTTGGCTTCGACGCGGCGCGTGACGCCGCACTGGCCGCAGGCGCGATGGGCGCAGGCATTTCCGGCGCCGGGCCCAGCGTGTTTGCCTGGTTTGAAGATGCAGACCAGGCGCGCGCGGCAGCGGAACCGGTGCGCGCGGCCTTCGCCGCTGCCGGTTTTGACAGCGAGGCCTGGGTCTCGCCACTCGATACGCCCGGAGCCTGCTTGTGCTGAATTCTCCCTCCCTACCGGATATCGATCCCATGCAATTCGTTTCGACCCGTGGCCAGTCGCCGGCTGTTGGACTCAGTGCGGCCATCGCCGCTGGTCTCGCGGCCGATGGCGGGCTGTACGTTCCGCAGGTGCTGCCGACGCCGCGCACGCTGCAGGCCGGTGCGACCCTGGCCGACACCGCCGCCGACCTGCTCGCGCCATTCTTCGACGGGGATGCGCTGGCCGATGCCTTGCCATCGATCTGCCGTGAGGCCTTCGATTTCCCCGTGCCATTGCGCGCGCTGCGCAACAGCAATGACTACGTGCTGGAGCTGTTCCATGGGCCGACAGCGGCGTTCAAGGACATCGGTGCGCGTTTCCTGGCCGGTGTGCTGTCGCGACTGCAGACCGGTAAGGACCGCGATCTGACCATCGTTGTGGCTACCTCCGGTGACACCGGCGCGGCGGTGGCGGCGGCCTTCCATCGGCAGCCCGGTGTACGCGTGGTGGTGCTGTATCCCGATGGGCGGGTGTCACCTCGACAGGCGCATCAGCTCGGCTGCTTCGGCGACAACATCCAGGCGCTGCGGGTGGCGGGCTCGTTCGATGATTGCCAGGCGATGGTGAAGCAGGCGCTGGCCGACCGTGATCTGCAGGCGCAGGTGCCGCTGAGCTCAGCCAACAGCATCAGCCTGGGTCGGCTGCTGCCGCAGATGAGCTATTACGCGCATGTGGCGCTGACCCATCACGCGCAGCATCAACGGCGCTTGAACCTGGTGGTGCCCACCGGAAATCTCGGCAACGCGATGGCGGCGGTGTTGGTACGCGCGCTGGGCGTGCCGATCGGGCAGATCGTGCTGGCGACCAATGCCAATGCGGTGCTGCCACGCTACTTCGGTGGAGATCAGTACCAGCCGGCGGCCAGCATTGCGACCGTGGCCAACGCCATGGATGTCGGCGCGCCCAGCAATTTCGAGCGGCTGCGCTGGCTGTACCAGGGCGACGATGCCGAATTGCGCGCGGCGTTCCGCGCCTTCGCAGTGGATGACGTGACCATTCGCGCGACCATCGCCAGTGTCCATGCCAGCGACGGTGAACTGTTCTGCCCACACACGGCCACGGCGGTGAAGGTGCTGCAGGATCTGCGCGTGGGTGGCGCCAAGGGCGACTGGGCGGTGGTTGCTACCGCGCACCCGGCCAAGTTCGAGGCGGTGGTGGAGCCGTTGATCGGCGAAGCCGTGGCGGTGCCGCCGGCATTGGACGCGCTGCTGCAGCGTCCAGCGCATGCCGAGCCGCTGGCGGCTGATTACGCAGCGTTGCGCGAGGTGTTGTTGCGTTGATTGGAAATCTCTGCGGTTGCCGGCCAGCGGCCGGCACTACCGGAAACCTGCGCCAGCGGTAGTGCCGGCCGCTGGCCGGCATCGGCAGACGTCTGGGTCACGGGTAGTGCCGGCCGCTGGCCGGCAACCCCAGCAACGTCAGGGCGCTCAGCCCTGCACTTCACCGGCCAGCGTGCGCAGGCCATCCTCGTCGAGGATCTCAACCACGTTCAGATGGGGCAGGGCGATCAACCCCTGCTGGCGCAGCTTGGTGAAGGTACGGCTGACCGTCTCCATGGTCAGGCCCAGATGATCGGCAATGTCGCCGCGGCCCATCGGCAGCGAAACGCGCAGGCCATCCCCGCCCAGCTTGGCCTCGCGTGCGGCCAGGCGAAGCAGGAAATCAGCGAGTTTTTCCGCCGGTTGCAGGCGTGCCAGCGCCAAGGCGGCATCCTGCGCGGCATCCAGCTCCTGGCAGGCGCGCTGCAGCAGCTTGCGCTCGAGGTGCGGATAGCGGGCGCGCAGGCCCTTCATCTGCGGCAGGGCGACGCGGCACACGCGGCTGTCGGCGATGGCCTCGATGTCGTAGCGATGGTGGTCGCTGCCGCTCAGGCCCAGGTAATCACCAGGCAGCACGAAGCCATTGATCTGCCGGCGGCCATCGGCAAGCGTGCGCACCAGTCGCAGCGCACCGCCGGTCAATGTATAGACATGCTGGCGCTCTTCGCCGCTGCGGGCGAGGGTGCTGCCCATCGTCACCTGCTGCGACACGGTCACCTGTTCCAGCGCCTGCACCTCATCGGGTGACAGCGCAGAGCACACCGCCAGGTGGCGTACCGAGCAGTGCAGGCAGTCCAGCGTGGCGCAGGACGGCGCGGCGGGGTCGTTGGTGGCGGGCGGAGCGCCGGAAGGCCGGGACATGTTGCGTGGGCGTATCGCGGGCGGGGGAGGGCTTTATGATACTTCAAGCGGCCGTTGGACCCCTTATCTGCGGCTGAGCGATGCGGGGCGCTAGAATGTCGCCCCCTCCCACGTCCCCGATTCCGCAGGAGCTCCGCCCGTGATCAAGCCCCGTACCCCGCCCGGCACCCTTGAACTGCTGCCGCGCGAGCAGATTGCGTTCCAGCGCATGCTGGACGTCATCCGCCGCAACTACGAGCGCTTCGGGTTCCTGCCGGTGGAGACGCCGGTGTTCGAGCTGTCCGATGTGCTGCTGACCAAGTCCGGCGGCGAGACCGAGCGCCAGGTGTATTTCGTGCAGTCCACCGGCGCGCTGGCCAACGCCGCCGAATCCGGCGACCGTTCGCTGCCGGAGATGGCACTGCGCTTCGACCTGACCGTGCCGCTGGCGCGGTACGTGGCCGAGCACGAACACGAGCTGACCTTCCCGTTCCGCCGCTACCAGATGCAGCGCGTCTACCGCGGTGAGCGTGCGCAGCGCGGCCGCTTCCGCGAGTTCTACCAGTGCGACATCGACGTGATCGGCAAGGACAGCCTGAGCGTGCGTTACGACGCCGAAGTGCTGGCGGTCATCCACGCGGTGTTTGCCGAACTGCGCATCGGTGACTTCAGCATCCAGTTGAACAACCGCAAGCTGCTGCGCGGCTTCTTCGAAAGCCTTGGCGTGGCCGAGGGCGAGCGCCAGCTGGCGGTACTGCGCGAAGTGGACAAGCTGGACAAGCGTGGCCCTGACTACGTGCGCGAGACGCTGGTGGGCGAGGGCTTCGGTATTCCGGCCGAACAGGTCGAGAAGATCCTGGCCTTCGTCGCCGTGCGTTCGCAGGGTCATGCCGATGCGCTGGCGCAGCTGGCAGCACTGGAAGCCGGTGCCGGTTCGTCGGAGATTCTGCGTGCCGGCGTGGCCGAGCTTCGCGAAGTGCTGCAGCTGGTGCAGGCGCTGGGCGTGCCGGAAAGCGCGTACTGCCTGAACTTCTCCATTGCACGTGGCCTGGATTACTACACCGGCACGGTGTACGAGACCACGCTGACCGACCACCCGCAGATCGGTTCGATCTGTTCCGGTGGCCGTTATGAAGACCTGGCCAGCCACTACAGCAAATCCAAGCTGCCGGGTGTGGGCATTTCCATCGGCCTGTCGCGCCTGTTCTGGCAGCTGCGCGAAGCCGGCCTGATCGAGGGCATCGAGGCCAGCAGCGTGCAGGCGCTGGTAGCGCTGATGGACGAGCAGGGCATGCCGCAGTCGCTGGACATTGCCCGCCGCCTGCGCGCCGGTGGCATCAACACCGAAGTGCAGATGGAGCCGAAGAAGATCGGCAAGCAGTTCCAGTACGCGGCCAAGGCGGGTATCCGTTTCGTGGTGCTGGCTGGCGAAGACGAATTGGCGCGCGGCGTGGTGGCGGTGAAGGACTTGCTGCGCGAGCAGCAGTTCGAGATCTCGCGCGACGAACTGGCCAGCACCCTGCAGGTGGAGCTGGAGCAGTCGCGGGTCATGGCGTGAAGCCTGCCGCCGCAGGGGCGCTGATGCTGCTCCTGCTGGCGGGCTGCCAGAGCGATCCGGCGCTGCGCAGCACCCGGATCGGCCCGGCGCACTACCAGCTGGTGGTTGATCGCTGCCATGTGATCGACCGGGCGCAGCTGGAGCGGGATCTGCAGGCCTTGGCCGCGCGTGCGTGCCCGGGCCGGGCAGGAGCGCTGCAGAACCTGCAGTCCCATCCCAGCCGGCAGGGCAGCCTGTTCGGTGAATGCCTGCGGCGCGGCGCGCTGCAGGCGGAGGTCCGCTGTCTGCCCTGATCGGGGTCACGTCCATCGCAGCATCCGAACGCCCACCGCCCGGTGGGCGTTTTCGTTTCCGCCGCTCGGTTCCGGGGTCAGATCCGTTTCCCCTGGGAAAACGGATCTGACCCCATGGCCTCTCGGTTTGACGCGCCGCGCAAGAATGCGCTAATGTACTAACACGCTATTACATTGATGCAAGAGTCCTGTCCGTGAAAGCCCGCCCCGACATTGCCGCCAAAGACCCGCAAGCCGATCTGGACGCCCTGGCCCAGGCCTTTGCTGCCCTGCGCGAGCCGGAACAGGTGGTCGCGTTCCTGCGTGACCTGTGCACGCCGGCCGAACTGGAAGCCATGGCCGACCGCTGGAAGGTGGTGCCGCTGCTGCAGCAGGGCGTGCCGTACCGCGAGATCCACGAGCGCACCGGCGTCAGCGTGACTACCACCGGACGGGTGGCACGCACGCTCGAGCATGGCCATCGAGGCTATGCCGCCGCCGTCGACCGCCTTGCTTCGCGCTGATCCGCGCCCGTTCCGAACTTCGAGACCCCCCCATGAGTGCAACCCAGGCAGCGCCGGCGCGAGACCGGCTGCGTATCGCCATCCAGAAGAGTGGCCGGCTGGCCGAGCCCGCCCGCAACCTGCTCAGCGCCTGTGGCCTGAGCTGGCGCGAGAGTCGCGACAAGCTGTTCTGCTATGGCGAATCGTTGCCGGTGGACCTGTTGCTGGTGCGCGACGACGACATCCCCGGCCTGATTGCCGATGGCGTCTGCGACCTGGGCATCGTCGGCCGCAACGAACTGGACGAACAGGCCGCCGCGCGTCGCCAGATCGGCCTGGCCGACGCCTACCAGGCATTGCGTGGGCTGGGCTTCGGTCAGTGCCGGTTGATGCTGGCGGTGCCGGAAGAGTGGCAATGGCAGGGGCCGGCACAACTGGCCGGTACCCGCATCGCCACGAGCTACCCGGCCATCCTCAAGCAGTGGCTGGCCGCGCAGGGCGTGGACGCGCAGGTGGTGGAGCTGTCCGGCTCGGTGGAGATCGCGCCGCGCCTGGGCACCGCCGACCTGATCTGTGACCTGGTCTCCAGCGGCGCCACCCTGCGTGCCAATCAGCTTACCCCGGTGCACAACCTGCTCGACAGCGAAGCCGTGCTGGCCGGTGCGGTACGCGTTCCCGATGATACGCGCGGCGCACTGCGCAGCATGCTGCTGCGCCGCTTGGACGGTGTCGTGCAGCGACAGGACCGCAAGCTGCTGATGTTCCGCGCCAGCGAGGACCGCGTCGACGCGCTGGCGCAACTGCTGGCCGATGCCGAACCGTTGGTGCGTTTGCCTGCCGATGGCGGTGCGTTGCGCCTGCAGACCATGTGCCCCGGTCCGTTGACCTGGCAGCGCATGGAAGAACTGGAGCGCGCCGGCGCCCAGGGCCTGATGGTATTGAGCGTGGAGCGGTCGCTGGCATGAATCGTCTGATCTGGTCGCAACTTGATGAGGCCGCACGCAGCGCGGCGCTGACCCGCCCGGTGCAGACCGTGGCGCAGCAGACCCGTGATGCGGTGGCCGCGCTGATCGCGCAGGTGCGTACACAGGGCGACGTCGCACTGCGCGCGATCACCGCGCGCTTCGATGGCGTGGACCTGCAGGATTTCGAAGTTTCCGACAGCGAGTTCGCTGCCGCGGAAGCCGCCGTGCCGGCCGCGCTGCGCCAGGCCATGGTCGAGGCGGCCGAGCGCATCACCCGCTTCCACAAGGCGGGGATGGGCCAGGGCTATGCAGTGGAAACCGCGCCGGGTGTGGTCTGCGAGCGCATGCTGCGGCCGATCGGCCGGGTTGGCCTGTACGTACCGGCCGGCAGTGCGCCGTTGCCGTCCACCGCGCTGATGCTGGGCGTGCCTGCGCAGTTGGCCGCTTGCCCGCAGGTAGTGCTGTGCACGCCGCCGCGTGCCGACGGTACGGCCGATCCTGCAGTGCTGGTGGCCGCGCGCCTGACCGGCGTGCAACGTGTGTTCAAGCTGGGTGGTGCGCAGGCGATCGCGGCGATGGCGTACGGCACCGGGAGCATTCCGGCGAGCGACAAGCTGTTCGGGCCCGGCAACAGTTTCGTCACCGAGGCCAAGCAGCAGGTGGCACAGGACGGTGCCGCCGCCATCGACATGCCGGCCGGTCCTTCGGAAGTGCTGGTGATCGCCGATGCCGGTGCCAACCCTGCATTCGTAGCCGCCGATCTGCTGTCGCAGGCTGAGCACGGCCCGGATTCACAGGTACTGCTGCTGACCGATGACGCGGCGATCCTGGCCGCCGTCGAGGCCGAAGTTGAACGCCAGGTGGCATTGCTGCCGCGGCAGGACATCGCCCGCCAAGCGCTGTCGGCATCGCAGTTGATCCAGGTGGAATCGCTGGCCGATGCTTTTGCGATCAGCAACCGCTACGCCCCCGAACACCTGATCCTGGCCCTGCGCGAACCGCGCGCGTGGCTGGACCAGGTGCAGGCGGCCGGATCGGTGTTCCTCGGCGACTACACGCCGGAAGCACTGGGTGACTACTGCAGCGGCACCAACCACGTGCTGCCCACCGCCGGTGCCGCGCGCGCCTACAGCGGCGTCAGCGTGGCCAGCTTCCAGAACCTGGTCAGCGTACAGAGCGCGACCGCCGCTGGCCTGGCCGCGATCGGTGGGTGCGCGCGCACCATCGCCAGCGCCGAAGGGCTGGATGCACACGAACGTGCCGTCGCCCTGCGCATGGAGGTGGCCGCATGAGCGCGGACATCGATGGCGTGCTGGCCCTGGTACGGCCGGACCTGCAGGCCTTCGCCGGCTACAGTTCGGCGCGCAGCAGCGCTGTGCAGGGTGAAGTATGGTTGAACGCGAACGAATCGGCGTGGGCCAATCCGGCCGACGCCACCGGTGGCAGCCGCCGCTACCCGGAGCCGCAACCGGCTGCGCTGCGTGAAGCGCTGGCGTCGCTGTACGGCGTGCAGCCGCAACAGCTGCTGGTAGGCCGTGGCAGCGACGAAGCGATCGATCTGCTGGCGCGCGCCATGTGCGTACCAGGCCGCGATGGCGTGCTGGTGACGCCGCCGGTATTCGGCATGTACGCGGTCTGCGCACGCCTGCAGGGTGCGCCGTTGATTGAAGTGCCGTTGATCGACGATGGTGATGGCCTGCGCACGGATCTGGATGCGGTGATTGCCGCTGCGAAGGGACAGGGCGCCAAGCTCGTTTTCCTGTGCGCGCCGTCCAATCCTGCCGGCAGCGATATCCCGCTGGCGGAGATCGAACGCGTGGCTGCTGCCCTGCGTGGGCAGGCGCTGGTGGTGGTGGATGAGGCCTATGTCGAGTACGCGCGGCGCGCTTCGGCGACCACGTTGCTTGCCGCGCACGCCAACCTGGCGGTGCTGCGCACATTGTCAAAGGCGCACGCACTGGCTGCCGCGCGCATCGGCACCTTGATCGCCGCGCCGGAACTGATTGCCGTGCTGCGCCGTTGTCAGGCGCCATACCCGGTGCCGACGCCGTGCGCCGAGCTGGCCGTGCAGGCACTGCAGCCGGCCGCGCTTGCGCGCACCGCTGAGCGGGTAGCCACGGTCATCACCGAGCGCGAGCGCCTGCGTACCGCGCTGGCAGGGTTCCCCAGCGTGCGCCGAGTGTACGCTTCGTCCGGAAACTACCTGCTGGTCCGCTTTGCCGATGCCCAGGCCGCGTTCGACGCGCTGCTCGCTGCTGGCGTGGTGGTGCGCGATCAGCGCGCTGCGCCGCTATTGGGCGATGCACTGCGCATCAGCATCGGCAGCCCCGAAGAGAACGACCGCGTGCTTGCGGCCCTGTCGGCACGGAGGGCCGCGGCATGACGCCGATCCTGTTCATCGACCGCGACGGCACCCTCATCGAGGAGCCGGCGGATTTCCAGATCGACGCCTACGAGAAGCTGCGCTTCGTGCCGCAGGTGATCCCGGCGCTGCTGAAGCTGCGCGATGCCGGCTACCAGTTCGTGATCGTCACCAACCAGGACGGTCTGGGCAGCGAGAGCTACCCGCGCGCCAGCTTCGATGGCCCGAATGACCTGATGCTGCAGATCTTCGAAAGCCAGGGCATCGTCTTCCGTGACGTGCTGGTCGACTGCAGCTGGCCGCACGACAACGCGCCGACGCGCAAGCCGGGCATCGGCCTGATGACGGCCTACCTGCAGGACCGCAGCGTCGACTGGGCGCGCTCGGGCATGGTGGGCGACCGCATCACCGACCTGCAGTTCGCCGACAACCTCAACATCCGTGGCTTCCAGCTGCGCACCGAGCAGTTCGGCGGCGAGTGGGACTGGCCGGCCATCGCCCACGCACTGGCCGATGCACCGCGTACGGCAGTGGTCCAGCGCAATACCAAGGAGACGAAGATCCGCGTCGAACTGGATCTGGACCGTGCCGGCGATGCGCACATCCACACCGGCCTGCCGTTCTTCGACCACATGCTGGAACAGATCGGCAAGCACGGCGGTTTCGCCCTGGACATCCGCGCCGAGGGCGACCTGCACATCGACGAACACCACACCATCGAAGACACCGGACTTGCGCTGGGCCAGGCCCTGCGCGAGGCGCTGGGCGACAAGCGCGGCATCGGCCGTTACGGCTTCACCCTGCCGATGGATGAAGCCCTGGCCAGTGCTGCGCTGGATTTCAGCGGCCGTCCGTATTTCGTATTCGAAGGCGAGTTCAAGCGCGAGCGCGTGGGCGACATGCCGACCGAGCTGGTCCCGCACTTCTTCCGTTCGCTGTGCGATGCCAGCGGCCTGAACCTCAACCTGCAGGTGTGTGGCGACAACGACCACCACAAGGTCGAAGCCTGCTTCAAGGCATTGGCACGTGCGTTGCGGCCGGCGCTTGCGCGGCAGGGCACCGCGTTGCCAACCACCAAGGGGGCGCTGTGAGCGAGGTCGTGCTGATCGATGCCGGCGGTGCCAACCTGGGGTCGGTGCGCTACGCATTGGAACGGCTCGGTGCGACGGTGAAGCTGGTTCGCGATGCCGAAGGCCTGGCCGGCGCGCAACGGGTGATCCTGCCCGGCGTCGGCGCGGCCGGCCCCGGCATGCAGCGCCTGCATGCGCAGGGCCTGGTCGAGCCGTTGCGCCAGCTGCAGGTGCCGCTGATGGGCATCTGCCTGGGCATGCAGCTGTTGTTCGATCGTTCCGAAGAGGCCGGCGTGAATACGCTTGGGTTGATCCCCGGGGTGGTGCGCAAGCTGGTGCCGGCCTGTGGCATCCGTGTGCCGCACATGGGCTGGAACCGGCTGCTGCCGTTGCGCCCGTCGCTGCTGCTGCAGGGGGTGCCCGAGCGCGCCAGTGCGTATTTCGTACACAGCTACGCCGCGCCGCTGAACAGCCATACCGTCGCCGCCTGTGATCACGGCGGCCTGTTCACCGCCGTGGTCGAGCAGGGCCGCTACTTCGGCGCCCAGTTCCATCCCGAGCGGTCCGGAGATACCGGTTCGCTGATGCTGCGCAATTTCCTCGAGGGCACCGCTGCATGAGTTTCACCGTCTATCCCGCGCTGGATATCCGTGATGGCCGCGTGGTGCGGCTGCGCCAGGGCGACTACGCGCAGGAAACCCACTATGGCGACGATCCGTTGCCGCGTGCGCAGGCGTTCGCAGTGCAGGGCGCGCAGTGGATGCATCTGGTCGACCTGGATGCCGCACGTGCCGGTGGCTACACGTTGGCGCCGCTGTTGGCCGCGATCCGTGCGCAGACTCCGCTGCAGGTGCAGACCGGTGGCGGCGTGCGTGGCCGTGACGATGTGGCACGCATCCTCGATGCTGGTGCCAGCCGCGTGGTGATCGGGTCATTGGCGGTGCGCGAACCCGAGCAGGTGATCGGCTGGTTGGGCGAGTTCGGCCCGGAGCGGCTGACCATCGCCCTCGATGCACGGCAGGACGCGCAGGGGCAGTGGCAGCTGCCGGTACACGGCTGGACCGAGAACGCGGGGGTGACCCTGGATGCGCTGGCCGAACGCTACGCGCAGGCGGGTATGCGCCACCTGCTGTGCACCGACATCGCCCGCGACGGCATGCTCGCTGGGCCCAACATCAGCCTGTACCAGCACCTCGCAACGTTGCTGCCGGGCGTGGCCATCCAGGCGTCAGGTGGTATCCGCGATGTGGCCGACGTGGCTGCGGCACAGGCTGCCGGTTGTGGTGGTGCGATTCTCGGCAAAGCGCTGCTGGAACAGCGCATGGACCTTGCGGAGGCGCTGGCATGCTGAGCCGCCGCATCATTCCGTGCCTGGACGTGCGCGATGGCCGTGTGGTCAAGGGTGTGCGTTTCCGCGATCACGTCGACATGGGGGACATCGCCGAGCTGGCGCAGCGCTATCGCGACCAGGGTGCAGACGAGCTGGTGTTCTATGACATCGGCGCCAGCCCGGAGGCACGGTCGGTGGACGTGGCCTGGATCGAACGCATCGCGCGCCTGATCGATATCCCGTTCTGCGTGGCCGGTGGCATCGACAGCGTGGAGACCGCGCGTCGCGTGCTGTTCGCCGGTGCGGACAAGATTTCGATCAACTCACCCGCGCTGGGCCGCCCGGAACTGATCACCGAACTAGCCGAAGAGTTCGGCGTGCAGTGCGTGGTGGTCGGTGTCGACTCGGTACGTGAGGACGACGGCCAGTGGCGCGTGCGCCGTTTCAGCGGCGACCCGGACAAAACCCTGGCGGTGCCGCTGCGCACGCTGGACTGGATCGTCGACGCGCAGCGCCGGGGTGCCGGCGAGATCGTGCTGAACTGCATGGACAGCGATGGCGTGCGCCGCGGCTATGACGTCGAGCAGCTGCGCCAGGCGCGTGCGCTGTGCCACGTGCCCCTCATCGCATCGGGCGGTGCGGGTACGATGGAGCACTTCGCCCAGGCCTTTGACCAGGCCGACGTTGACGGTGCGCTGGCGGCCAGCGTGTTCCACAGTGGCGCCATCGCCATTGCCGACTTGAAGCGCTACCTGCGCGAGCAGCAGATCGAGGTACGAG
This sequence comes from Knufia peltigerae, assembly GCA_030247855.1. Classification (NCBI taxonomy): domain Eukaryota; kingdom Fungi; phylum Ascomycota; class Eurotiomycetes; order Chaetothyriales; family Trichomeriaceae; genus Knufia; species Knufia peltigerae. The sequence continues at coordinate 25,761 of JAPDRN010000177.1, forward strand.
ATGTCTATTGACGTGCGGCCGTCGCCGCAGGCGCTGGAAACGCTGGAATGGGGCAAGGGTGATGGGCTGTTGCCGGCCGTGGTGCAGGATGCCGACACCCTGCAGGTGCTGATGCTGGGCTATGTCAGCGCCGAGTCGCTGGCAGCGACGCTGGCCATCGGCCACATGACCTTCTTCAGCCGCAGCAAGCAGCGTCTTTGGACCAAGGGCGAGCAGTCCGGCAATGTGCTGGCGGTGCAGTCGATCAGCGTCGATTGCGATGCCGATACGCTGCTGGTGCTGGCACGCCCGGCAGGCCCGACCTGCCACACCGGGGCCGAAAGCTGCTTCGACGGTGCGCCGAAGGACTTCCTCGGTGGCCTGGACCAGCTGGTCGCGGTACGTGAGGCGCTTCGCCCTTCCGGCAGCTATACGACGTCGCTGTTCGAGGGCGGCATCCGCCGCATCGCGCAGAAGGTGGGCGAGGAAGGCGTGGAGACGGCGCTGGCCGGGGTGGCACAGGACGATGAGGCCTTGCTGGGTGAGGCGTCGGACCTGCTGTACCACCTGCTGGTGCTGCTGCGCGCGCGCGGGCTGTCGCTGGAAGATGCCCGCGACGTGCTGGAAAAGCGCCATCGTTGACCAAGGTGTGCGGACCAACGGTCCGCACCTACAATATGGCGTCTTCTTTTTCCCGGACCGCCCCCATGAAACTGCCTGCCGCCTGGCTGTGCTGCCTGTTGCTGACCTCGCCGGCCTGGGCCGCGGACACCGTGGTCAGCGGCAAGGTCTATCTGGAGCGTGACGGCAAGCCAGGGCGCGGTGCGACCGATCCGGGTCTGGCCGGCGTGCAGGTGTCCAATGGCGAAACCATCGTCAAGACCGCTGCCGACGGCAGCTACAGCCTGCCGGTGCGTGACGGCCAGACGGTCTTCGTCATCAAGCCCGATGCCTATTCCTTCCCGAAGGCCGCCGACGGCCTGCCGTCGTTCTGGCGGCACTACCGGCCGAACGGTTCCCCTGCGCTGAAGTACGGCGGCATCGCGGCCACCAGTGACGTCGCCCGCAACTGGGACTTCGCGCTGCAGAACGACCGGCATGACAGCCGCCGCGGCTTCCAGATGCTGGTGTTCACCGATTCGCAGACCGCCAGCCTGCAGGACATCGGCTACTACCAGCAGTCGATCGTGGCGCCGCTGGTGGGTCAGACCAAGGCGCGCCTGGGTACCACGCTCGGTGACATCGTCAACGACGACCTGACCCTGTACCCGGCGATCAACAAGGTCACCACCGAACTCGGCGTGCCGTGGTTCCACGTGCCCGGCAACCACGATCTGGACTTCGACGCGGCCAATGACGCGCATTCGCTGGACAGCTGGCGCAACATCTACGGCCCCGATACCTATGCGGTGGAAGAGGGCGGCGCCAGCTTCGTGTTCCTCGACGACGTGGTCTACGACCCCAATGCCAAGCCCAGGTATGTTGGTGGCCTGCGCGAGGATCAGTTCGCTTTCCTTGCTGCCTATCTGAAGGGCCTGCACAAGGACCGCCTGCTGGTGCTGGGCATGCACATTCCGCTGTTCGATGCGGCACCGGGTCGCGAGACCTTCCGCCATGCCGACCGTCAGCGCCTGTTCGACCTGCTGAAGGACTTCCGCAACGTGCTGGTGCTCAGTGGCCACAGCCACACCCAGCAGCATGTCTACCACGGCAAGGCTGACGGCTGGCAGGGTGCCAGGCCGTTGCACGAGTACAACGTCGGCGCCAACTGCGGTGCGTTCTGGTCCGGCGTGAAGAATGCCGCCGGCGTGCCGGACAGCACCATGAGCGATGGCACGCCGAAGGGCTATGCGCTGCTGGACGTGGCCGGCAACGGCAGCTATCGCCTGCAGTACCGGGTGGCCGGTGCGGCCGCCAGCGAGCAGATCGGCCTGCATGCGCCGAAGGTGCTGCGCAAGGGCGCGTATCCGGCGTGGGGTATCTATGCCAACGTCTACATGGGCGAGGATGCCAGCGTGGTCGAGTACCGTGTCGATGGCGGCGCCTGGCAGCCGATGAAGCAGGTCAGCCAGCCTGATCCTCGGCTGCTGGTGGAGAACGTCGCCGACGATCTGGCCGCCACGTTGCGCGGCTACGACCGTTCGCCGGAAGCCACCGCTTCGCCGCACCTGTGGCGTGGTGCGTTGCCGACCGATCTGGCCGTGGGCAGCCACAAGGTCGAGGTGCGTTCCACCCAGCCGGATGGTGCGGTGTTCACCGCCAGCACCAGCTACAGCCTGCAGACCGCGCAGCCCTGAGCGCGGGCCGGGTCTCCGTCACGCACTTCCATTACGAAAGGACGCAGCATGGATATCCGTTTCATGGCCGGCATCACGCCGGTCACCCTCAGCCGCCACTGGTTCACCGGCGCGATGATGCTGCAGAGCGCCAGCGAGAAGGTCTGGGTGCAGCATCCGCTGCATCCGGGCACGCACTTCTCGTTCTCGCTGGTACAGTCGTGGCAGCGCCACATCGCCGGCCATGAAGTGCTGGTTGAGCGGACCCGGCCGCTGCTGTTCGCTGGGTTCCGTCCGCAGCGCCTGCGGGTGCTGGTGGATGGTGTCCAGGTGGCCGAGCAGGAAGGCATGTGACCCCGGGTGCCAGTGTCGCCGCGCTAGGCAAAGGCCGGCCGATGCCTGAGAATCGGGACGATTCAATCGATCCAAGCAGGCCAGCGTGAACGTTGCAGCAGTGTCCCCGGTTCCACCCGAACCCACCCGCAGCGGCGTTCCCCGCAGCCTGGTGGTCGCCGATGTCGGTGGCACCTTCGCCCGCTTGGCGCTGGCTGAGACCGTGCCGGGGCAGGCGCCGCGGCTGGGCAGCTACCGTACCTACGCCTGTGCCGACCACCCCAGCCTGGCGGCGATCCTGGCCGATTTCACCGCCAGCCTTGGCCAGCCGATGGCCAGTGCGGTGGTCGCCATCGCCGGCCTGCTCGACGGCGATAGCCTGATCAATGCCAATCTGCCGTGGACGGTGTCGCTGTCGGCGACGCGCCGCGAGTCGGGCCTGCCCGACCTGCAGCTGATCAATGATTTCGAAGCAGTGGCGCTGGCCATTCCCTACCTGCAGGCCGACACGCTGGTGCCGCTGAATGGCGATGCCGATCCGGCCAAGACCTTCCCGGCGCTGGTGCTGGGGCCGGGCACCGGCCTGGGCGCGGCGCTGCGCTTCGCCGATGGCGAGCGCCCGGTGCTGGCCAGCGAGATCGGCCACGCTGCGTTGGGTGCCGGCAATGCGCTGGAACTGCATGTGCTGGGCCAGCTGCTGCAGCGCTGGCCGCATGTGGACAACGAACGTGTGCTGTCCGGCAGCGGCCTGATGAACCTGTATCCCTGCCTGTGCGAACTGCGCGGCGTGGCTTCGCAATGGACCAGCACCGAAGCGCTGATCGCGGCTGCGCGGCAAGGCGACGACGCGCTGGCGGTGGAAACCCTGCAGGTGTTCTGCGCCTGGCTGGGCAGCCTGGCTGGTGACGCGGCGATCGCCGTGGGCGCGCGCTCGGTGTACCTGGCCGGCGGCATTTCCACCCATGTGCAGGACTTCCTTGCCGACGGCCGTTTCCGTGAGCGCTTCCTCAACAAGGGAGTGCTGACCGACGTGCTGCGCCAGGTGCCGGTGTGGCGGGTCGAACATGGCCAGCTGGGTGTGCTTGGTGCAGCGGCCTGGCACGCAGCGCGGACCCCCGCGCACGATTGATCGGCGCTGCCGGCATCGAGCCGGCGGGCGCAGCATGCAGACGGAGGCGAAGATGGTGGATCGCAGGCAGTTTTTGCAGGTCGGTGCACTGGCCGCAGGCGTGGCAGCGTTGCCGGTGGTGAAGGCACGTACGCACGGTGGCGCCAAGGTGGTCTCGACCTGGGACTTCGGCGTGCCGGCCAACCAGGCCGCGTGGAAGGTACTGGCGCAGGGCGGCAGTGCGCTGGATGCGGTGGAAGCCGGTGCACGCTGGGCCGAAAGCGAGCTGTGCAATCCCACCGTCGGCCATTGTGGCAACCCGGACCGCGACGGCGTGCTGAGCCTGGACGCCAGCATCATGGATGGTGACGGCCGCTGTGGCGCGGTCGCTGCGCTGGTCGACATCCTGCATCCGGTGTCGGTGGCCCGCAGGGTGATGGAGAACAGCCCGCATGTGCTGCTGGTGGGCGAGGGCGCCCAGCAGTTTGCCGTGCAGCAGGGCTTCCAGCGCCAGCACCTGCTGACGCCGAAGGCCGAAGCGGCCTGGCGTGAGTGGCTGAAGACCGAAAAGTACGCGCCGCAGATCAATGCCGAGCGCCGCGGACTTCCCGGCAACAGCGACAACCACGACACCATCGGCATGCTGGCACTGGACGCCAAGGGCAACCTGGCCGGTGCCTGCACCACCAGCGGCATGGCCTGGAAACTGCACGGCCGGGTCGGCGACAGCCCGATCATCGGCGCAGGTCTGTACGTGGACAACGAAGTGGGCGCGGCCACCGCCTCGGGTGTGGGCGAAGAAATGATCCGCAACGCGGCCTCGTTCCTGGTGGTCGAGCTGATGCGCCAGGGCCGTTCGCCGGCACAGGCCTGCCGCGAAGCGATCGACCGCGTGGTGCGCAAGCGCCCCGAGGCGAGCCGCACGCTGCAGGTCTGTTTCCTGGCGATGAACAAGCACGGCGAGGTCGGTGCCTATGCACTGCATCGCGGCTTCGTCTACGCGGTGTGCGATGCGCAGCGCCAGGACGACCTGCGCGACTCACCGTCGATCTATACGAGCACGCAGGCGTGAGCGCACGCCTGACGCTGGAGATCGCCAGCAATTCGGTGGCTTCGGCGTTGGCCGCGCAGGCCGGTGGTGCTGATCGCATTGAGCTGTTCGACAACCTTGCCGAAGGCGGTACCACGCCGTCGTTTGCCAGCATCGCCATCGCCCGCGAGCGGTTGCAGATTCCGTTATTCGTGCTGGTGCGGCCGCGTCCGGGGGATTTTCACTACGACGCGTTGGAAACCGAACTGATGCTGCGCGACATCGCCCAGTGCCGCGCGCTGGGCTGCGATGGCGTGGTGATCGGTGCGCTGGATGTGCAGGGCGGCATCGACCTGCCGCTGTGCCGCGAACTGTTGCGCGCCGCCGGCCCGCTGCAGGTGACCTTCCATCGTGCGTTCGATGCCGTGTGCGATCTGCCTGCGGCACTGGAACAGGTGATCGGGCTGGGCTGCCAGCGGGTGCTGACCTCTGGCGGCCAAGCCAGCGCTGAGGCCGGTGCCGAGGTACTGGCCGCGCTGGTCGCACAGGCGGCCGGCCGCATCAGCGTCATGGCCGGCGCAGGGCTGGGCCCGGGCAATATCGCCGCCGTCGCGCGGAAGACCGGCTGTCTCGAACTGCATGCCTCGGCCAAAGGGCAGCGACGCTCGGCCATGCAGTTCCAGAACCCGGCCCTGCGCGGGCTGGACCCGGACTGGAGCCAGACCGCGACCGCCACCGTGGCCGCACTGCGGCAGGCGCTGGACGGCTGATCGAATCCGCCGGGCATGGCCAGGCGCTACGGTAGCGGGTCCGCGCCACGGTTGGTGCATCCGCGGTAGCTCCGGCCCATCCCGGCGAACGCGCAACACGATCACGGACAAAACCGTTCCGCGCGCGTTTGTCGCAATCGTGTCATCGCTTCGTGCGTCGTTCTCTCAGCGATGTTTCGCAAACATATGATTTTCTTGGATACCGAGAACCGATAGCGACATGTCGCAGTGCGTTGCTGCGTCGCCGCATGCCGGGCGCGGTTCAGCTGTGCTTTAGTTTGGATCGATCCACAGGGGAGGGTAGTCGAATCGAGATGGATCGATTCAACGCCCGGGATCGCCATCCGACCGCGCGTCCACCATCCAAGAGCAACCACCCATGGCTCAGTCCGTCCGCAACCGCCGTCATCTGCTGTCCCACGCCCTCGCCCTGGCCCTGCTGCCGTTCGCCGCTGGTGCACAGGAAGCGGCCCCGTCGCCGACCAAGGATCTTGATGCGGTCACCGTCACCGGCTCGCGCATCAAGCGCGCCGGCGTCGAGGGCCCGGCCCCGGTCAACGTGATCAGCGCCGCACAGATCCAGAAGGAAGGGTTCGTCACCGTCTACGACGCATTGAAAACCCTGACCGAGGCGACCGGCACCGTCGAAGCGGCGTCGCAGTGGGGCTCGCACACCCCCAATGCGAGCGGCCTGAATCTGCGCGGCATGGGGCCCAACCGCAGCCTGCTGCTGGTCAACGGCCGCCGTGTGGCCGACTATCCGCTGCCCTATGGCGGCGAGACCAATTTCTCCAACTACAGCAACATTCCTGCCGCTGCCGTGGAGCGCATCGAAGTGCTGACCGGCGGCGCGTCGGCGATCTATGGTTCGGACGCCATTGCCGGCGTGGTCAACGTCATCCTGAAGACCAACTACGACGGCGACGAAGTGCGCGTGCGCGGCGGCACCTCCACCGAAGGCGGGCGTGATACCTGGGATCTGTCCTGGGCGGGCGGCAAGACCGGCGACAACTGGAGCGTCACCTACGCCCTGCAGTACACCAAGCGCGATCCGTTGTTCGGCCGCGACCGGCCGCAGATGGACGACGCCGACGACGCGCTGTACCCGTCCTGGAACATGGAGCAGCGCAAGGTCGGTTTCCGTCCCACCGCTGGCCTGGCGTTGATCGACCCCAGCAACGGCCAGCGCCTCGCGCCGCCCGACGGCACCTGCGAGAAATTCGCTGGCGAGTACTACACCGCCGACCGCCTGGTCTACAACTACAACGCCAATACGGTGAGCAACACCGGCCGCCTCTGCGGCATGAGCGCCGACTACGCCAACTGGCTGTTGACCGGAGGCTCGGAGAACCTGTCGGGCAACCTGTATGCCACCTTCGATTTCGGCAACGATCTGCAGGCCTGGAGCAACCTGGCGGTATACCGTTCCGAAGCGGTCTGGGGCACCAATCCGCCGAGCGTGTCGCTGATCGACGATGCCAACGGTTACTACTGGGATGCCAACCGCAATCGCCCGGTGCTCGGCGTGCGCCAGTTCACCCCGAACGAAGTCGGTGGCCTGGACACGCTGCGCAATACCAACCGCGAGTTGTCGTGGGATATCAGCGCGGGCCTGCGCGGGCGCCTGGCCGATCGCTTCGACTGGAGCGCCACGGTCGGCCGTTCCTACTACCGCGTCGAGGAGCGGCAGAACGTGGTCGACGAGCAGAAGTCGTACGACTTCTTCCTCGGCCCACGGCTGGGCACCACCGGCGATGGCGAGGCGATCTATGCCTTGAACGAGTCGCGCTGGTGGAACCCGATCACCCCGGACCAGTACTGGCAGATGGGCACGGTGGCGAAAAACCGGGCGTCGTCCTACGTCAACCAGGCCTCGGCCGACATCACCGGTGAACTGTTCCAGGGCTGGGCCGGGCCGATCTCGTTCGCAGCGGTAGCCGAAGTGGCGAAGCAGGGCTATCACCTCAGCCCGGACCCGCGTGCCGGCATCGATTTCGACCTGCAGAACGTTGATCGTGGCGGCGGTGAGCGCACCCGCTATTCGGCCGGCGTCGAGTTCAAGATTCCGTTGGCCGACAGCCTGATCGCCACCGCAGCGGCACGCTACGACCGATACGGCAGCTACAAGGCCGACGGCGGCGGCGGGGCGCTGGATGTCGGCAGCCAGAAGGAGACCACCTGGAACGCCGGCCTGGAATGGCGGCCGTTCGAGTCGCTGCTGGTGCGCGGCTCCTACGCGACCAGCTTCCATGCGCCGGACATGCACTACCTGCTGGGCCAGGCCAGCAGCTCCGAAGTGCTGACCTACGACCGCCTGCGCTGCATCGAGAGCGGCGCGTACCTGGTCAACAACTGCGGCGTGGGCAATACCGATGTCTGGTATGCGTTCGACGTGAACCGTCGGGGTACGCCGCTGCTGCGCTCGGAAACCGGCGATTCGTGGACGGTCGGCTTCGTCTGGGACGTGCTGCCGAACCTGTCGATGAGCGCTGACTACTGGGCGATCAAGCTGGAAGACATGATCGTCGACGTCGGTGCGGACGAGGTGCTGGCCAGCGAGGCCGGCTGCCTGACCGGCAAGAACATGGACGGTACGCCGTGGGCGAACCCGGCGGGTGACGCGTACTGCGCCGGCATCCTGGCCCGGGTGAACCGTGACAGCAGCGGCCGGCTGGTGTCGATCGAGCGCGGGCCGTTCAACCTGGCCAGCCGCGAAGTGCGCGGCATCGACCTGAGCGCGCGCTATCGCTTGGAGACAGCCGCATGGGGCAGCTTCCAGCTGGGGGTGAACTACACCAACCAGATCTCGACGAAGGAGCAGCGCTACGCCAACGATCCGAACCCGGAACGTCGCGATCGTGATCTGCGCAGCAAGCTGCGCGCCAGCCTGGCCTGGCAGGGCGGCAACTGGAATGCGAACGTGTATGCCGACCGCATCGGCTCGGTGCCGGGCGTGCGCTACCACTGGGGCACCGACCGCCTGGACAACCCCGGCGGCTGCCTGCCGTTCGCCGATGGCTACGTGCCCAGCGACAGCCCGGCGTTGAACTGCCTGGAACCTGCCACGCGTCCGGATGGATCGGCCAATGCGAACCCGAACGCCGGGCAGCAGACGGCGCGCTACTACGGCCGGGTCGGACCGTTCATCACCTGGAACTTCAACGTTGGCTACCAGGTGACCGAGTTCATGAAGGTCAATCTGTACGTGAACAACGCTTTCAACGCGACCAGCTGGAACCACAAGGACCCGTACAAGGTCGACTACGATTTCGCCCCGACGCGTCTGTTGGGGGCGGTGGGGCGTGAGTTCGCGCTGGAGTATGTGTTCACGTTCTGAGGGAAGGTGGCGCCGGGCATGGCCCGGCGCCAGCTGCGGGGTGCCGGGCAGCCACGCATGGCGTGGCTCTACTGGGCGTGGGCGGGGTGACGGGGGCCGCGCATGGCGTGGCTCTACGGCGGCTTTGCAGTAGATCCACGCCATGCGTGGATGGGCTGTCAGCGGAAGAGGGTGGATTTGACCTTCCCACGATGGCAAGGTCTAGGCTGGTCACCTCTCCAGATGGAACCAGGGAAACCAGGCCATGAGCACCTCCAGCACCACAACCGTCCACGAGACGGCTTCCACCATCAGCCTGCCGATCGAAGGCATGACCTGCGCCAGCTGTGTTGGCCGCGTTGAAGCGGCCTTGGCCAAGGTCGAGGGGGTCGCCAGCGTGTCGGTCAACCTGGCCACCGAGCGCGCGGACATCCGCTCCTCTGGTCCGGTCGACCGCGATGCGCTGATCCAGGCAGTGGAGAAGGTGGGCTACGAAGTACCGGCCGCGACCACCGAACTGGCCGTGGAAGGCATGACCTGCGCGTCCTGCGTCGGCCGCGTGGAGCGCGCGCTGTTGGCGGTGCCGGGCGTCAGTCACGCCAGCGTCAACCTGGCCACCGAGCGTGCGACCGTGCGCGGCGTTGCCGGCATCGACGCGCTGGTGGCGGCGATCGACAAGGTTGGATATGCGGCACGCGCGATCGATGGCGGTACCCAGGTCGATGAGGAAGCGGCGGAAAAGAAGGATGCCGAGCGGGTGGCGCTGAAGCGCGACCTGATCCTGGCCAGCGTGCTGGCGGCCCCCGTGTTCGTGCTGGAAATGGGCTCGCACCTGATCCCCGGCATGCACCATTGGGTGATGTCCACGATCGGCATGCAGGCCAGCTGGTACCTGCAGTTCGTGCTGACCACGCTGGTCCTGGCCATTCCCGGCCGGCGCTTCTACCAGAAGGGCTTCCCGGCGCTGCTGCGCCTGGCACCGGACATGAACTCGCTGGTGGCGGTGGGTACCGCGGCGGCGTTCGGTTATTCGGTGGTGGCCACCTTCATCCCGCGCCTGCTGCCGGCGGGCACGGTGAATGTCTACTACGAAGCGGCGGCGGTGATCGTCGCGCTGATCCTGCTCGGCCGGTTCCTGGAAGTGCGTGCGAAAGGCCGCACCTCGGAGGCGATCAAGCGCCTGGTCAACCTGCAGGCCAAGGTGGCGCACGTCAGCCGCGAAGGGCGCATCGTCGATATCCCGATCAACGAGGTGCTGCTGGGCGATCTGCTGGAAGTGCGTCCGGGCGAGCGCGTGCCGGTGGATGGTGAAGTGACCGACGGTCGCAGTTTCGTCGACGAGTCGATGATCACCGGCGAGCCGATCCCGGTGGAGAAGTCGGCTGGCAGCAGCGTGGTCGGCGGCACCGTCAACCAGAAGGGCGCGCTGACCCTGCGTGCGACCGCGGTGGGTGGGCAGACTATGCTGGCGCAGATCATCCGTCTGGTTGAACAGGCACAGGGTTCCAAGCTGCCGATCCAGGCCGTGGTCGACAAGGTGACGCTGTGGTTCGTGCCGGCGGTGATGCTGGCGGCGTTGGCCACCTTCCTGGTGTGGCTGATCTTCGGGCCGTCGCCGGCGCTGACCTTCGCGCTGGTCAATGCGGTGGCCGTGCTGATCATTGCCTGCCCGTGCGCGATGGGGCTGGCGACGCCGACCTCGATCATGGTCGGCACCGGCCGCGGCGCCGAGATGGGCGTGCTGTTCCGCAAGGGTGAGGCGCTGCAGCTGTTGAAGGATGCCAAGGTGGTGGCGGTGGACAAGACGGGCACCTTGACCGAAGGCCGACCGCTGCTGACCGACCTGGAGATCGCCGACGGCTTCGATCGCGCGCAGGTACTGGCATGGGTGGCAGCGGTGGAATCGCGCTCGGAGCATCCGATCGCCCGCGCCATTGTCGAGGCGGCAACGGAGGAGGGCATCGCGCTGCCAGCGATGGTTGATTTCGAGTCGGTGACCGGCATGGGTGTGCGTGCCAGCGTCGACGGTGCGCGGGTGGAAGTGGGTGCCGACCGCTTCATGCGTTCGCTGGGCGTGGACATCGGCATGTTCGCTGCGCTGGCCGATCGCCTGGGCAACGAAGGAAAGTCGCCGCTGTATGCCGCCGTCGATGGCCGCCTGGCGGCGATCATCGCAGTCTCCGATCCGATCAAGCCGAGTACGCCGGCGGCCATTGCCGCCCTGCACCAGCTTGGCCTGAAGGTGGCCATGATCACCGGTGACAACGCCGCTACCGCGCAGGCCATTGCCCGCCAGCTCGGCATCGATGAAGTGGTGGCCGAAGTGCTGCCGGAAGGCAAGGTGGAGGCGGTGCGCCGGTTGAAGGCGGCTTACGGTCAGATCGCGTTCGTCGGTGATGGCATCAACGATGCGCCGGCGCTGGCCGAGGCTGATGTCGGCCTGGCCATCGGCACCGGTACCGACGTCGCGGTGGAGTCGGCCGACGTGGTGCTGATGTCCGGCAACCTGCAGGGTGTGCCCAACGCCATCGCACTGTCGAAGGCGACCATCGGCAACATCCGCCAGAATCTGTTCTGGGCCTTTGCCTACAACACCGCATTGATCCCGGTCGCGGCGGGTGCGCTGTATCCGGTATGGGGCGTGTTGCTGTCACCGGTGTTCGCCGCCGGTGCCATGGCGCTGTCCAGTGTGTTCGTGCTCGGCAATGCGCTGCGCCTGCGGCGCTTCCAGGCACCGATGGTTGAGGCGTCCCATGCAGCCCAGTGAAGGAGCGATTGAATGAACATCGGTGAAGCGTCGAAGGCATCCAGCGTGTCGGCCAAGATGATCCGCTACTACGAGCAGATCGGCCTGATTCCTCAGGCTGACCGCACCGGAGCGGGCTATCGCGCCTATTCGCAGGCCGACGTGCATCGGCTGCGTTTCATCCGTCGCGCACGCGATCTCGGCTTTTCGGTGGCCGAGATCACCAATCTGCTGGGCCTGTGGAACGACACCTCGCGGCACAGCGCCGACGTCAAGCGCCTGGCCGAGCAGCACATCGATGATCTGGAGCAGCGCATCGAGAACATGCGGCAGATGGCCGATACGCTGAAATCACTGATCAGCTGCTGTGCCGGCGACGACCGCCCCGAGTGCCCGATCCTGCAGCGGCTGGGGGAAGGCGAGGAGAGCGCTGTGCCGGTTGCAGCGCCCGCCGGGGCGGTACGCAGGCGCTCGCGCAGGACCTGACGAAGACCTGCGGAAAAGAAAATGCCCGACCCGGCAGTTGCACGGGACGGGCATTGTTTTACGCAGTTGGCAGGACGATCAGGCGGTACGCGGCGGGAAACCCGCTTCGGTCAGCGCTGCAATGATCTGCGCTTCGCTGGCCGAGGTCTGCACCTGCACGCGGCGGCTGGGCGGGTCGGCCGACACCGTCGCCGCCGGGTCGACCAGTTCGATCGCCTTGGTCACGCTGCGCGCGCAGCCACCGCAGGTCATGCCTTCCACATGGAATTCCATCTGTAGCTCCTTCGATTCACTTGGGGGTGGAGGCAGTGTGCACCTTGCAACGATGGCAGGGTCAAGCATTCCCCGAAGCGCAGGGGCCACGAAAAACGGCAGCCACCTGTACCAGCGCGGCTGCCGTGGAGGATCGTCCCCGCCCGCAGGCGGGGGTAATGCCTTAGAACTTCCAGTTCACGCCGAAGTACAGCTGGCGGCCGGCGTAGATGTTGGACAGCAGGCGGGCCTGGCTGTCGTTGCCCAGATAGCTGCGCAGCTCGGACTTGGTGGCGTTGAGCACCGAGGCGGTCACGGTCCAGTCCGGGGTCAGGTTGTAGGCCACGTTCAGATCAAGCTGGTCGTAGGGCTTGGTGTAGGTGGTGAGGCCGTTGTTGAGGCCGCCGACCACTTCACCACGACGGTTGTACGAGGCGCGCGCGAGGAACTTCTCGTTCTCGTAGAACACCGTCACGTTGGCCTGGTTCTTGGCGCTGCCCACCAGCGGCGAGGAACCGATCTCTTCGCCATCCAGCACGATCGAAGCCAGGTTGGTGTCGTTGTAGGTGTAATTGGCCTGTACGCCCAGACCGAAGTCAAAGGTGTACTGACCGTACAGTTCCACGCCCTGCGAGACACCGTCACGGCCGTTGGCTTGGGTTTCATACTTCTGCACCGTCACCGATTGCCCGCCAACGGTCATCTGCTGGTCGCGCACCACCGGCACGGTGAAGTTGTCCACGTTCTTGCGGAACAGCGCCACGCCGGCTACCGAACCGGGCTTGAAGTACCACTCCAGGCCCAGGTCGAACTGCACGGCCTCGAACGGCTCCAGCGCCTTGTTGCTGCCCGAGCCATACCAGCCGGGGGTGTCGGTACCACCAGCGACGCGGCGGTCGTTGCTGTATTCCTCGCTGACGTAGCGCAGGCCGCCCGGGTAGGCGATGGAGGTGTAGCTCGGGCGGGCGATCACCTTCGATGCGGCACCACGCAGCACCAGGTTGTCGGTGATGTCCCAGGCGATGTTGAAGCTGGGCAGGAAGTCGGTGTAGGTCTTGTCCAGCGAGCTGAGCGTGTAGACCTTGTCGCGGACCTGGTTGTCCGGCAGGCGCACGAAGCCGCCCTGGCAGCGCAGGTTCGGATCGGCGGCCGGATCATCGCAGCTCATCGGTGCACCGGCGGCGTTGTCCACGAAATAGTCGTTGAAGCGCTCGACCGAATCGCTGGACTGCGCGAACTGCTTGGTACGCACCACGCGCACACCGACGTTGCCGCGCACGCGATCGGTACGGAAGTTGGCCTGGAAGTAACCCGAGTAGATCTTTTCGTTGACGTCGTAGACGAAGTCTTCCTCGGTGCGGTTGTGCGAACCGCCGTAGGTCTTGTTCAGGTAATCGATGTAGGCCGGGTAGTTGACGCCCGGGAACACGTTGGCGTTGAAGCCACCGGCAATGTTGCTGATCGGGTTGGACAGGAAGAAGCCCGGCTGCGCATTGCCTGCGGTCGGATCGCAACCGGCCTGGTAGCGGTTGTTGTCATAGTCGGCCGGGTCCAGGCCCGGGCACACCCAGTAGGTGTTGCCGGTGTTGCGATGCACCTTGCCGTCCCGGTACTTGGTGCCGAACTGGATCGAATCCAGCCAACCGGCTTCGAACAGTTTGGTGAAATCGGCCTGGAAGTAGTTCTGCTCGACCTCGGTCTGCATCCACGACGAGTCGGTGGAGCCGGTGTCCACTTCGGCGATGCCGGCCATCAACTGCTGCTGCAGATCCGGTGAGAACTGTGCCGATGGCGTACCGGTCAGGTCCCAGGCGGTGTAATTGACAGACTGCCATTCGTTGCCGACCTTTCGGCGCGGCTTGGCCGACATCCGGAAGTTCATCGACGGGCCTCCTTCAGACCAGGTGCGGCCGCCGGTGAACGACGCCTTCCACAGCGGGCTGATGTCCCAATCGATGGTCAGGTCGGCGGTCTGCGAGAGCGCTTTTTCCTTGCTGTAGCCACCGGTCAACTGCGGGGTAGGCATGGTGCAGTCATCCGGGCCCCAGCCGCCCGGCGCCAGGCCGGCCGCCTTCGCCTGCTCTTCGCTGCAGATATAAGTCTTGCCCGGCAGCTTTTCGAACTGTGCGCCGGTCACGATGCTGCCACTGGGGTCGAAGTCCAGCCCATTGAGCAGTCGTCCGCCAGCCCAGTTCCCGTCGCCGTTGAAGCGAGCCATGCTCCACTCCGGCACCTTCAGCATGTTCTGGGTGTAATCACCCTGCAGCTCGAAGCGGAAGTAGTTGGCGGTCAGGGTGAGGTTGTCGATCGGCTTGAACTGGAAAGTCAGCTGGCCGCCCTTGCGCTCACGCTTCTCTTCCTTCACCGCGAAGTTCACCGAGGTCGGCATGAAGAACTCGCTGTAGTTCTTGCCGGTCTGGTTGTTGAAGCCGGACTCGCCCCACCAGTAGTGGATGCCGTCCTGTTCCAGCAGGTTGCCGTTGGCATCACGTGCGGTGGTGCCGTTGCCGTACCACTGGTAGTCCTCGGTGCTGGCTTCCATGGTGCGGCTGGTGCGCTTCTGCTGGGTCACGCCGACCAGCACGCCGAAACGCTCGTCCTTGCTGTGCCAGGAATACAGCGCCGACACCTGCGGGTCGACGTCGTGGCTGGTGTCGGACGAGGTTCCTTCCAGGTTCACGTAGCCGGAATTGGCTTCCATCTCCAGCGGGCGGCGGGTATGCAGGATGACCGTGCCGCCGATACCGCCTTCGTCGATGCGCGCTTCCGGCGACTTGAACAGCTCGGCGCTGGACAGCATGTTCGACGGCAGCAGGGTGTAGTTGAACGAGCGGGTAGCTTCGTTGTTGGTTTCCGACGAAGCGACGAAGTTGCCGTTCAACTGGGTCAGGGTCAGGTCGGGCGCGAGGCCGCGCACGCTGACCGACTTGCCTTCGCCACCGCTGCGGGTGATGACCACGCCGGGCACGCGCTGCAGCGCGTCGGCCACGTTCTTGTCGGGGAACTTGCCAACGTCCTCGGCGGTGATCACTTCGACCACGGCATTGGCGTCGCGCTTCTGCTGCAGGCTCTTTTCGATTGCGTAGCGGTAGCCGGTGACCTGGACGCTGTCCAGGGTGGTGGCGTCCTGCGCTCCGGTCGTTGCTGTCGCCTGCTGCGCGGAGGCGCCAAGCGGGGCGACGGCGGCGGCCAGGGCCAGCGCGATGGCCAGCGACAACGCGTCGTGGCCCTGTGTACGTGTTGAATGCCTCATTGCCATCTCTCCCTCTCTCCTGGATTGATCCGGTGACTGACTGACGCGGAAACTTGAATCGATCTAATTCGTGATGCCGATCTTTGCCTTCGCCCTGCAGATGCAACGAGCGCTTGGCAGATGGCGCGGCACGTCCTGTCTTGCTCCCCAACTCCGGGCCATCGCGCTGTCGTCTTGGATCGATCTAAGCGATGGGCGGGGCGATTTTTAGCACGGCAACGGCGCCGACGCATGTTGCTGCGCAATATGGCAGCGACGTGTCGTACAAATGACCCTTTACGGAAAATTGCTGTAAGCGGTTACATGCGCAAATGGGCTGGGCCGGCCGGGCTGCGCCCAGCACCCGCAGAGGCCTTCAAGCCAGTGCGGCAGCAACAGCAGCAACAACAGCGGCGTTCCGTGGGATGGCGGGGTGGGTCCGGTTGCGGGGGACGCTGCAAGTACGTCCCTGTAAGCTCGGTCGCGCCATCCATGGCGCTCACGCCCCCGCAACCGGACCCACCCCGCCTTCGACAGTTTCCTGCGGCTGACAGTAGATCCACGCCATGCGTGGATGAAATCCAATCCATTCGATGATTTCGAAATCGGTAGGAACATCCATCCACGCATGGCGTGGATCTACCAGGCATCAGGAAACTGTCAGGGGTGGGGCGGTGTGGGTGTGCAGGACCGTTGGCGCCACGGATGGCGCCATCGAGCCCCCATGGGTGAGGGCGCTTTGCTTGCGAAGCACTGCTTCGCAAGCGCCCGAACGCACAGCCGCCAGCGGCTGGGCCGGACCGCGGAGCGGGGTTTACGGCGCGTCCTGCATACCCGCAGCGCCCCGCCCAGCTCGGGAGCCTGCTTCTGCTCTTGCTCCGGCCTCTGCAGGTGCCGGGCGCAGCCCGGCCGAAGCCCACCCCTCATGCTGCGCCGCAGAATGCATTGGGCGAAATCCCCATGCTCTACTTGAATCGATCTAAATCCGCCGGGGTGCGGATTTGTACCGATGGAAACGAGGGCTCGGCCTGTGCGGTCGGTCCTTCGCTGCCGCCCTGCCGCCAAGGAGTCCTGCCCGTGACCAGGTTGTCCCACCGTCGTCCCGACCGCCGCCTGTCGGCATTGTCCCATCGGCCCCTTGCCCGTATCGCCTGCCTGCTGGCTCTGGCGGTGACGCCCTGGCTGCAGGCCGCACCGGCCGCGCTGGAGCGCGAAGTCAACACCTTCATCGGCAGCAAGGATGACGGCAACACCTTCCCCGGTGCCTCGGCGCCGTTCGGCCTGATCCAGGTCAGCCCGATCGGCAGCCACTATTCGGGCTGGCGCTACGACGACGACAAGATCCGCGGTTTCGGCCACTCCTTCCTGTCCGGCGCCGGTTGCTGGGAGCAGGGCGGGCAGGTCTCGGTGCTGCCGGTGACGGGCAGCATCGGTCCCGGCGGCGACTTCGATACCGCCAACCCCAAGCAGTTCGACCACAAGGCGTATGCCTCGGCCTATACCCATGACGGTGAGATCGGCCAGGCCGGCTACTACAAGGTGCGCCTGACCAGCTACGGCGGCATTGACGCTGAGGCGACGGCGCGTACGCGCGCGGCTGCCGAGCGCTACACCTTCAGCCAGGGCAAGGGCGATGGCCACGTGCTGGTCAATGTCGGCCAGGCCAACGAGCGCCACTCGGTGATCGGCAGCGTAGTCGATGTGGTTGGCGACCGCGTGGTGGAAGGCAAGCTGGTCACCAAGAGCTTCTGCGGTGGCCATCAGTACACCACCTGGTTCCGTATCGAGTTCGACCGCCCGTTCAAGGCGCATGGCACCTGGGGCGAGGGCGGCGGCCTGCCAGGCGCGCGCCACAGCATGGAAGGCGAGCAGAAGCCGAATGGCGCCTGGCTCAGCTTCGATCTGGCCAAAGGCCAGTCGGTCACGGCCGTCAGCGCGATTTCGCATGTGGACGCCGAAGGTGCGCGAACCAACCTGCGCGCCGAGGGCATGCAGGGCGGGGCGCTGCTCGGCTTCGAACGGATGCGCGCGCTGTCGCAGCAATCGTGGCGTGAGCAGCTGGCACGCGTGCGCGTGCAGGGTGGCAATGGCGATGACCGCACCGTGTTCTACAGCGCGCTGTACCACGCGCTGCTGCAGCCGCTTACCGGCAGCGATGCCGACGGCCGTTACCGTGGTTACGACGACGGCATCCATCGTGCCGATGGCTGGACCTACTACGAGTACTTCTCGCTGTGGGACACCTACCGCGCACAGAACCAGTGGCTGGCACTGACGCGCCCGGACGTGGCGCGCGACATCGGCCGCAGCCTGCTGGCGATCGATGAGCAGGGCGGCTGGCTGCCGCGCTGGGGCTATGCCAACTTCGAGACCAACATCATGACCGGCGACCCGGTCACCCCCTTCATGGTCGACCTGTGGCGCTTCGGTGCGCTCAAGGGCCGCGAAGGACAGGCATGGGATGCGCTGCGCCGCAATGCGTTCGGCACGCCGCCGCTGAACTCGCGCGCTGCCGGCCGCTCCGGCAACCCGACCTATCTGGACAAGGGCTACGTGGTCTACGACCGTGCGTTCCCATCCAAGGGCATGGACGTCGATCCCCATCATGGTGGTTCGGCAACGCTGGAATACGCACTGGCCGACTGTGCGCTTTCGCAGATGGCCGACGGCCTTGGCCACGCCCAGGACGCAGCGACCCTGCGTGAGCGCGGCCGCAACTGGCGCAACGTCTGGGACCCGCAGGTGCGTGATGCCGAGACCGGCTTCACCGGTTTCCCGCGTCCGCGTACCGAGGATGGCCACTGGTACACCCCGGCCGATGGCCACTACAGCCCGCGCTCGCACCATGGTTTCCATGAAGGCACGGCTTGGCAGTACCAGTGGCTGGCGCAGCAGGACATGCCGGGCCTGGTCGAGGCGATGGACGGTCGCGAGCAGGCGGGCCGCCGCCTGGATGCCTTCTTCGCGATGGATGCGCTGCAGGCCGACCCGCTCAACGCGGCGCGCCGCGAGTGGGTGGTGGGCCCGTACAGCTACTACAACCAGTTCCGCTACAACCCCAACAACGAGCCCGACCTGCATTCGCCGTGGCTGTACACGCTGATCGGCCAGCCCTGGAAGACCGCAGCGGTGGTGCGTGCTGCGCAGCAGCTGTTCACCAATGCACCCAACGGCGTGACCGGCAACGATGACCTCGGCACGATGTCGGCCTGGTACCTGTTCAGCGCGATCGGCGTGTACCCGGCGGTGCCGGGCAGCGGCGAGTTCCTGCTGCATACGCCGCGCTTTGCCAAGGTCGAAGTCGAGCTGGGCAACGGCCGCACCCTGCGCATCGAGGCGCCTGGCGCCGATGGCCGTCGCCTGCAGTACGTGCAGGGCGTGCAGGTCGACGGCCAGGCACATGCCCCGGTATGGATGGGCTGGAGCCAACTGCAGCAGGGCCCGAAACTGCGTTTTGCGCTTGATGGGCAGGCGCCGACCGAGGGCTGGGGCACGGCGGTCAAGGACCTGCCGGTGTCCTGGTGCGCGGCACCGGGCAGCCAGCTGCACTGAGCAGGGCTGTGCCGTTCGAGGTAACCCAGCGAACGGCACGGCACGACAGGGCCGCGATCCATTAGGCTTGAGCATCCATCGGAGTGCGGGAAGACGATGAACGACAACGGCGACAGTTCCAGCAAGCGTTCCGGCAAGGCGGTGACGGTGACCGACATCGCCCGTGCCATCGGCGTTTCGCGCGCGACCGTGTCGCTGGTGCTGCGCGGCAGTCCGCTGGTCAACGTTGATACCCGCGCCCGGGTCGAGGCTGAGCTGCGCCGCCAGCGTTATGTCTACAACCGAGCGGCGGCGAACCTGCGACGACGTACATCGTCCAGCATCGCGCTGGTCATCAACGATCTGTCCAACCCGTTCTTCGCCGAATTCGCCTCCGGTGTGGACGAAGCGCTGGGCGGGCGTGGCTACGTGACCCTGCTCGGCAGTACCGGCGAGTCACCCGAGCGCCAGCAGGCGGTGCTGTCCACGTTGATGGAACACACACCTGCAGGCCTGATCCTGTCGCCGGCCGAAGGCAGCGATGCCACGCTGCTGCGGCAGGCGCTGGGTGCCAATGCCAACGTGCTGCTGTTCAACCGTGAACTGGAAGGCGCCGAGTGGGATTTCCTGACCCTGGACAACCAGCATGGCGCCTACCTGGCCACCCGCCACCTGATCGAGCGCGGTCATCGCCAGATTGCGTTCTTCGGTGGCCACGCGGCATCGAGTTCCTGCCACCAGCGTCGTGCCGGCTTCCAGCAGGCACTGGCCGAAGCAGGGCTGGCATTGCCGCCGGGCTGGATGATCGAATCGGCACCCAACCGGCTGGAAGCGGCCGCGCGCACCGATGAACTGTTCGTCGACGGCCATCGGCCGAGCGCAGCGGTCTGCTACAACGACACCGTCGCGCTGGGCCTGATGCTGGGCCTGAACTCGCGCGGCATCCGGCCCGGCGGTGATTTCGCGGTGACCGGTTTCGATGATATTTCCGAGGCATCGGTTGCCGTGCCGCCGCTGACCACGTTGACCGCCGACCCGCGCGAGCGCGGCCGGCAGGCGGCGTCCCTGCTGCTGCAGCGGCTGGAGGAACCGGATGCGCCACCACGGCGCACGGTCGCCCCGGTACAGTTGCGCATCCGCGAAAGCAGTGCCGCACGCCCGAATTGATGCTTTGCTACTGACTGATTGCACCCTTCCACGCTTCAACGACCTTTCGCGCATCGAGGCGCGTACCGCATGCCGATCTCCGCAACGCCCCGCCCATCGGGTTCCCCGGGCAACCAGCCTGCCGTCACCAACGGCAAGGCGCTGGCCGTGGTCACCACCATCTTCTTCA
Organism: Knufia peltigerae; assembly: GCA_030247855.1. Lineage (NCBI taxonomy): Eukaryota > Fungi > Ascomycota > Eurotiomycetes > Chaetothyriales > Trichomeriaceae > Knufia > Knufia peltigerae. The sequence goes on from JAPDRN010000177.1 coordinate 46,156, forward strand.
TGTGGGGCTTCCTGACCTGCCTCAACGACATTCTGATTCCGCATCTGAAGGCGGTGTTCGAACTGAACTACGCCAAGGCAATGCTGGTGCAGTTCACCTTCTTCGGCACCTATTTCCTGATGTCGTTGCCGGCGGGCCGGCTGGTAGCCGCGCTGGGTTACAAGAAGGGCATCGTGGCTGGTCTGGTGATCGCCGGCATCGGCGCGCTGGGCTTCTGGCCGGCCGCTGAGCTGCGCGTCTACGGCGCCTTCCTCGGTGCGTTGTTCGTGCTGGCCACCGGCATCACCGTGCTGCAGGTCGCGGCCAACCCGTATGTGGCACTGCTTGGGCCGGAGCAGACCAGTTCCAGCCGCCTGACCCTGGCGCAGGCGCTGAATTCGCTGGGTACGGCCATCGCGCCGATCTTCGGCGGCATGCTGATCCTGTCCAACACGGCCATGAGCGGTGAGCAGATCGCCGCGCTGCCGGCCGCCGAACAGCTGGCCTACCGCACCGCCGAGGCCCACGCCGTGCAGGGCCCCTACGTGGGCTTGGCGGTGGCGCTTGTGCTGCTGGCCCTGTTCGTGTTCCTGTTCCGCCTGCCGGCGCTGAACGACACCACCGAGCAGGCTGACCAGGGGCATCAGCACAGCTACCTGGACGCGCTGCGCAAGCGCCATCTGCTGCTGGGCGTGCTCGGCATCTTCTTCTACGTCGGCGCTGAAGTATCGATCGGCAGCTTCCTGGTCAACTACCTGTCGATGCCCACCATCGGCGGTTTCAGCGAGCAGGAAGCCACCCATTATGTGTCGGCCTACTGGACGATGGCGATGATCGGTCGCTTCGCCGGTTCGGCGCTGCTGGCGCGCTTCTCGCCGAGCCGCCTGCTGGCGATCTTCGCGCTGGTCAACGTGGGCCTGCTGACGCTGACCATGATGACCTCCGGCAATGTCGCGCTGTACTCGGTGGTGGCGATCGGCCTGTTCAATTCGATCATGTTCCCGACCATCTTCGCGCTCAGCATCGAGCGCCTGGGCCCGCTGACCAGCAAGGGTTCGAGCCTGCTGATCATGGCCATCGTCGGTGGCGCCGTGGTGCCTTACCTGCAGGGCGTCCTGGCTGACCACATCGGCGTGCAGGCCAGCTTCATCCTGCCGCTGCTGTGCTACGGCTACATCATTTTCTATGGACTGGTCGGCGCCCGCGCGCCGGCTGCCGGCACGCAGGGAGGCTGAGTCGAAAATGGGTTCCATCGTCTGCTTCGGCGAAATTTTGATCGATCTACTAGCGCAGCCGCCGGCCTCGGCCGATACCCCGCGCGCGTTCCTGCAGTACGCCGGTGGTGCGCCGGCCAACGTCGCGGTGGCCGCTGCAAGGCTGGGCGCGAAGACCCAGTTCGTCGGCATGCTCGGCCGCGACATGTTCGGTGACTTCCTGGCGGAGAGCCTGAGCGAACACGGCGTTGGTACCGACTACATCGTGCGTACCGACGCGGCCAAGACCGCGCTGGCCTTCGTTGCACTGGACGCGGGCGGCGAACGCAGCTTCAGCTTCTACCGTCCGCCTGCCGCCGACCTGCTGTTCCGTGACAGCGATTTCCAGGCGGGCTGCTTCGATGGCGCGCTTTGTTTCCATGTCTGTTCCAACAGCCTGACCGAAGCGGACATCGCCGAAGCGACGTTCGCCGGCATGGACCGCGCACGCACGGCCGGTGCGGTGGTCAGCCTGGATCTCAACCTGCGTCCGGCGCTGTGGCCGGCCGATGTCGACCCGACACCGCGGTTGTGGCAGGCGCTGGAACGCGCCGACCTGGTCAAGCTGTCGCGCGAGGAACTGGAGTACCTGGCGGCACCGCTGGGTGATGACGGCGAGGCGCTGGTGCTGCGTCGCCTGCTGGCCGCGCAGGCACGCTGGGTGATCATCACCGACGGCGCCGCCACGCTGCATTGGTATACCCGTGAAACGCAGGGCAAGGTCAGCAGTTTCCGCGTCGCCACCGTGGACACCACCGCTGCCGGTGATGCCTTCGTTGGCGGTGTGCTGGTCGGGCTGCTGGAGAGGGGTGGGGCAGGTGCGGGCTTTGCCGCGTTCTGCCAGGACCCGCAGGCGATCGCCGCCACGCTGCGCTTCGGCGCCGCCGTTGGCGCACTGGCGGTGACCCGCAAGGGCGCGTTCGCTGCAATGCCCTCGTTCGATGAAGTGCAGCAGCTGCTGCAGCTACAGGATCTCCCCGCATGAGCACCTCGCCCGATTTCCGTTCTCCCGCGTTCCTGCGCGCCCACATCGCCGACACGATGGGGTTCTACCACCCGCGCTGCATCGACCCGAAGGGCGGCTTCTTCCATTACTTCCGTGACGACGGCAGCATCTACGACGCCAGCCATCGCCACCTGGTGAGCAGCACCCGTTTCGTCTTCAACTACGCCATGGCCTACCGCGAATTCGGCAATGCCGAGTATCGCGATGCGGTCGAGCACGGCGTGCGCTACCTGCGCGAGGTGCATCGCAACCCGGCTACGGGCGGCTACGCCTGGACCCTGCGCGATGGCGTGGTCGAGGACGACATGAATCACTGCTACGGCGTGGCCTTCGTGCTGCTGGCCTACAGCTGTGCATTGAAGGCGGGTATCGAAGAAGCCCGCGCGTGGATGGACGAGACCTGGCAGCTGTTGGAAGCGCGCTTCTGGGAAGCAGAGCACGGCCTGTACAGGGACGAGGCCGACGGCCAGTGGAACTTCACCGGTTACCGTGGCCAGAACGCCAACATGCACATGTGCGAGGCGATGCTGGCAGCATTCGAGGCCAGTGGTGAACAGCGCTATGTCGAGCGCGCGCTGCAGCTGGCCGACAACATGACCCGCCGCCAGGCGGCCAAGGCCGGCGGTCTGGTCTGGGAGCACTACGACGTCAACTGGAACATCGACTGGGACTACAACCTGGACGATCCCAAGCACCTGTTCCGGCCATGGGGCTTCCAGCCCGGCCACCAGACCGAGTGGGCCAAGCTGCTGCTGATCCTGGACCGCCACGTGCAGGCCGACTGGCTGGTTTCTACCGCGCAGCATCTGTTCGATGTGGCCGTAGCGCGCAGCTGGGACGAGGTGCGCGGCGGCCTGTATTACGGCTTCGCTCCGGAGTCGCGCCGGCAGCCGGGTATGGACGGCGCGCCGATTGGCGGCGACAGCTTCGTCTGCGACGACGACAAGTATTTCTGGGTGCAGGCCGAGACGCTGGCTACCGCCGCACTGATGGCCAAGCGCACTGGCGATGACCGCTATTGGCAGTGGTACGACCGTATCTGGGCGTACTCGTGGGACCATTTCGTCGACCACCGGTACGGCGCATGGTTCCGCATCCTCGACGCTGACAACCGCAAGTACAGCGACGAGAAGAGCCCGGCTGGCAAGGTCGACTACCACACCATGGGCGCCTGCTACGAAGTGCTGAACGTAGTGCGTTGAGGTCTGCCGCGCTGCGTGCTCGCCGGACGTGGTCCGGCGCTACCGTGGCGTGTTGCATTGGTAGCGCCGCGCCGCGCCGCGCTGTGGTCTGGGCGCCAGGATGTCGAACGCATCGCCATGCGCGCGGAGCCGACCGCATGCAGTGGACACCCGCTTGGGCCTTCAACAGCAACAAAAGGAGCATCACGTGCATCGCCTTCCCCTCGTTGTCCGTCTGCTCCTGCTGCTGATCGCAGCGTCCGCCTTCCCGGCAACCGCCGCTCCGCTGCAGGCGCAATGGGAATTCCGCCTGCTGCCCGGCGACGCCCAGGGCGCGGCGCATCCGGGCCTGCAGCTGTGGCGTGCGGCCACGGTGCCGGGCAGCGTGCACACCGATCTGCTGGCGCATGGGTTGATCCGCGATCCCTACGTCGGCGCGCCCGAAGCCGAACTGCAGTGGATCGGCCTGGCTGACTGGGAGTACCGCGCCCGTTTCGATGTGGACGCCGTCACCTTGGCCAGGCCCAACGCCGAGCTGCGCTTCGATGGCCTGGATACCTATGCCGAGGTGAAGCTCAACGGCAAGCCGCTGCTGCGTGCCGATAATGCCCACCGCACATGGCGCGCCCGCGTCGAAGGTCGCCTGCGTGCGAAGGGCAATGAGCTGCAGATCGTGTTCCGTTCGCCGATCCGCACGCTGCTGCCGAGCGTGCAGGCGATGCCGCACAAAATCGCCGGCAATTATCCTTCGCCTTACGGCGATGAACCCAAGGACGCGATGGTCGGCAACTTCGCGCGCAAGCCTGCCTACCACTTCGGCTGGGACTGGGGCCCGCGCTACGTCACGGCCGGTGTCTGGCGCGGCGTTGACCTGCAGGCATGGGGCGCGCATCGGTTGACCGACGTGGCCGTACGCACCGATGCGCTTGATGCGGAAAAGGCAACGCTGGCCGTGGTGCTGCAGGTGGAACAGGGTGCGGCCGCCGGTCCGGTGGCGGTGGACGTTGAGGTGCGTGATCCAGACGGCCGCAGCGTCGCACGGGTGCAACGCACGGTCGAGCTGAAGCCCGGCCGGAACAGCGTGGAGGTGCCGGTTGAACTGGCCAAGCCGCGGCGCTGGTGGCCTGTCGGCCACGGTGCGCAGGATCGTTACACCGTGCTGGCCTCGCTCGACGGTGGCGCCGATTCCACGTTGAAGCGCGAGCAGCGTATCGGCCTGCGCACGGTCGAGCTGCGCCGTGAGCAGGACGACAAGGGAGGGCAGGGCTTCGCCTTCGTGATCAATGGTGTGCCGATCTTCGCCAAAGGCGCGAACGTGATTCCGTTCGACGCCTTCCCTGCGCGTGTTGATGCCGCGCGCCTGCGCCAGGTGCTGGTCGCCGCGCGCGATGCCAACATGAACATGCTGCGCAACTGGGGTGGCGGATACTACGAAGACGATGCGTTCTTCGATATCGCCGACGAACTGGGCCTGCTGGTCTGGCAGGACTTCATGTTCGGCGGTGGCATGCAACCCGGTTACGACCCGGCATTCCGCGCCAGCGTGGTCGCCGAGGCGCGCGACAACGTGCGCCGCCTGCGGCATCATCCCAGCATCGTGCTGTGGTGTGGCAACAACGAAGAAGAGACGGCGTGGAAGGACTGGGGCCACGGCCGCGACCTGAAGGCCGCCGATCCGGCGTTCGCAGCGAAGGTCTGGCAGGGTTATGTCGACCTGTTCGGCAACGACCTGCGCCAGGTGGTGAGCGAAGACGGCCTGGGCGTGCCGTACTGGTCCAGTTCGCCCAGCAACGATCTGGACGAGAAGGCCAACGACTCTACCCGCGGTGACAAGCACTACTGGCAGGTGTGGGGCAATCCAGCGTTGCCGGTGCAGGCCTATCTGCGCGAGACCCCGCGTTTCATGTCCGAGTATGGCCTGCAGGCCTGGCCTGCGGTGGCGACGGTGGACCAGATCGCTACCCGTGCCGAGCAGCGTATCGACAGTCCGGTGATCCGCGCGCACCAGAAGTTCATGGCCGGCGAGGGCAATACGCGCCTGCTGCACTACATCGAGCTGGGCTACGGCACGCCGAAGGACTTCGAGGACTTCGTCTACCTGAGCCAGGTGATGCAGGCCGATGGCATTGCCCTGGCGGCGCTGCACCATCGTGCTTCGCGGCCCTATACGATGGGCTCGCTGTATTGGCAGCTCAACGACGTCTGGCCAGGTGCCTCGTGGTCGAGCGTTGACTACTTCGGCCGTTGGAAGGCGCTGCACTTCGCCGCACGGCGCTTCTTCGCGCCGATCACCGTGGCGGCGTTGCGCGATGAGGGCAGGACACGCGTGCGCGTGATCAATGACCAGGCCACGCCGTTGGATGCACGCTGGCGACTGCGGGTGATGGACGTGGAAGGCAAGGTACTGCGCCGTCGCGAGCAGGCGGTGACGCTGGTCGCTGCCGGAGTGACCGACATCGGCAACTACGCCGATGCCGAGCTGTTGGCTGGCGCCGATCCGGCGCGGACAGTGGCAGTGTTCGAGCTGCTGCAGGGCGGCAGGGTGACGGCGCGGCAGGTCGTTGGGTTCGTCGAAGCCAAGGACCAGGTGCTGCCACGCCAGCAGCTGAAATCAACGTTGGCGATCGACGGTGACCACTACCGCCTGCGGCTGCAGAGCGCAGCGCTGGTGCGCGCGGCCTGGATCGATTTCGGCGCGCTCGACGTGCAGGTGGAAGACAACCTGCTGGATCTGCTGCCGGGCGAAACCCGCGACGTCGCCGTGCGTGGCCCGGTGGATCTGGCTGCCCTGCGTGAGGCGTTGAAGGTGCGCACCCTCAACGATCGTTGAGGGCCGTTGGGTGTGTGCGGACCGTTGGTCCGCACACCTTCTCGCTTACAACTGGATCTGCTGGAAGTTCTCGACGCGATCATGGCCGTTGGCGGCTGCGCCGATGCGCGGCGTCGGGTAGTCCTCCAGGCGATCGATCAGACGCGTCTGCAGGCCGGCCTCGCGGGCAGCGTCCAGTTCCTCGACCACGTCGGACAGGAACAGGATTTCGCCAGCGGGAACGCCGATGGCCTGCACGATGTGGCGATAGCTGTCGGCCTCGCGCTTGCCACCGACTTCGGTATCGAACCAGCCCGACACCAGCGGACTGAGGTCACCGGCATCGCTGAAGCCGAAGAACAGCTTCTGCGCCGGCACCGAGCCGGAGGAGTACACGTACAGCGGCAGGCCCGAGGCGTGCCAGCCCTTCAGCACCGGCGCCACTTCCGGGTAGAAGTGCGCGGTGTAGTCGCCACGACGGTAGCCCGCGTCCCAGATAAGCCCCTGCAGGGCCTTCAACGCAGTGTGCTTGCGGTCCTGGTCGATCCAGCCCTGCAGCGTCTCGGCCACCAGGCTGTCCTGGCAGGCGCCGCCGATCTCGGTAGCGACGGCGTCCAGCCAGCGACGCACCTCCGGTTGCTGGCCATGTTCGGCGACGAAGCCGGGCAACGCCTGGCGTGCGTACGGGAACAGCACGTTCTTGACGAACGAGATGCTGCTGGTGGTGCCTTCGATGTCGGTCAGGATGACGCGGGGCTGCATTGATCAGGACGCCTGGGTCGGAATGTAACGGGGGAATTTCTGCGCGATGTCGGTGCCGGTGAAGTGACCGACCCAGCCATCCGGCTCGGTGAAGAAACGGATCGCCACGAAGCTGGGCTCATCGCCCATGTCGAACCAGTGGGTGGTGCCGTCGGGCACGGCGATCAGGTCATCCTTCACGCACTCGATCTCGTAGACCTTGTCGCCCACGTGCAGGGTGAACAGGCCCGAGCCGGCGACGAAGAAGCGCACTTCGTCTTCCTTGTGGAAGTGTTCGTCGAGGAACTTCTTCCTCAGCTCGGCGCGGTTCGGGTTGTCCGGCGCGATCGAGGCCACGTCCACGCTCTTGAAGCCGCGTTCGGAAACCAGGCGGTCGATGTCGGCGCGGTAGGCGGCGAACACTTCGTCCTGGCTTGCGCCGGGGGCGACCGGCGCGGTGGCCTGCCAGCGTTCAAAGGTGACGCCGATCTTCTGCAGTTCGGCAGCGATGATGGCGCCGTCCTGGGTGTCCAGCAGCGGCGATTCGGGGCGGGTATCGTCGTAGATGCGCAGTCGGCTCATGGCGGCAGCTTGAACGTCTCGGGGAAGGACAGGGTAGCAGGGCGAGGGTAGGGCGCAGATTCCAGATGGGAATCTGCATCACTGGATCAACCGCGCAGCTTGCGCAGCTCCAGCTCGCAGTGCAGCAGGAACTCGAACGCTTCCATGTGCCGGCGCGCTTCGGCCATGTCGCGGCCCCAGGCGTACAAGCCGTGGCCGTCGATCAGGTAGCCCCACAGGGGCTGGGTGTCGAGCAGGGCGTCGACCTGGGCCGACAGCACATCCATGTCCTGGGTGTTGGCAAACACCGGGATGTCGATGGCCATCTCATGGGTGCTGTTGCCGGCGAAGGCCTTCAGCAGTTCGTAGCCCTCCACCCGGATATGCCCCTGCGGCGCGTACAGGCGCGAGGCGATGGTCTGCACCGGCGAGTGGGTATGCAGGACGCAGCCGATCTCGGGGAAGCGGCGGTACAGCTGGGTGTGCAGCAGGGTTTCGGCGGACGGGCGCAGTGGGCGGCCAACGGCCTTGCCATCGAAGTCCACCACCATGATGTCGTCTTCGATCAAGCGGCCTTTGTCCTTGCCGGACACGGTGATCGCGGCGTGGCGGTCATCCAGGCGGTGGGAGAAGTTGCTGCTGGTGGCCGGGGTCCAGCCGGCCAGGGCCAGTTCGCGGACGTTGTCGATCAGCAGCTGGGCCAGTTCGCTCAGGCGCGCGGTGTCGTAGGGGAAGGTGGGGGCGTTCATGGGGGCGATTTTACTGGATTCGGCCAACGGCTGAGCCCCTCGTGGCTGGCGTCAGAAGCAGATTCCGTGGGTTGGCCGGTCGGGTAGGCTGCGCAGGGGACGCCGTAAACCCTTCCATGGGGGCTTGGCCGCGGCATCCATGCCGCGGACACCCCTGCGCAGCCCACCCGACCGGCCACGGACAGATTCCGTGCGGCCAGCCACGGATTGAAGAAAGAAAGGCAGAAGCGGGTCGCTTCGCTGCGCTTGCTCGGAGCGGAGCATGGCTCCGCTCTACAGCAGATTCGTCCCCGAACATTCATTCCCCGGAACGTTTCATCCACGCATGGCGTGGATCTACTGGACGCGCCGGGATAGTGTCAGGGGCGGGGAGGTATGGGTTCGCGGGGGTGTCCGCGGCATGGATGCCGCGGCCAAGCCTCCAGGGAAGGATTCACGGCGTCCCCCGCGAACCCATGCCTCCCCGCGAAACCCTCAGACCCGCTGTTGCTGTTGCCGTTTCCCCAGCGGATGCAGGGCCGCAGGCCCTGCAATGCAGAAAACCTCACTTCCCCCGCAGACGGCTGTGCTTGAACCCGTAGAAGAAGTAGATCACGAAGCCGACAAGCGTCCACACGCCCATCAGCATCCAGTTGTGCAGCGTCATCGCCGACAGCAGCGCCAGGCAGCTCAGCACGCCCAGGCTGCAGATCAACCACGCGCCCCGGATGCGGAACGGACGCGGCAGGTCCGGCTGCGTGCGGCGCAGGATCAGTACGCCGGCACAGACCGCCGCGAAGGCGATCAGCGTGCCCATCGAGGTCAGTTCACCGAGGATGTCCAGCGGGAACAGCGCCGCCAGCAGGGCGATGCCGATGCCGGTGATGACCGTGTTGATGTGCGGCGTGCGGTACTTCGGGTGGATCTTGGTGAACACCGGCGGCAACAGGCCGTCGCGCCCCATGATCATGAAAATGCGCGGCTGGCCGATGATCATCACCAGCACCACTGACGAAAGGCCGATCAACGCACCGATCTCCACCACCACCCGCAACCAGCCCAGCTGCGGATGCGCGGCCACGGCGGTCACCACCGGCTCATCGGTGCCCAGCAGCTGGTAGGGCACCAGGCCGGTCATGACCGCGGCCATCGCGATATACAGCACCGTGCAGATCACCAGCGACAACATCATGCCGATCGGCATGTCGCGCTGCGGCTTGTGCGATTCCTGCGCGGCCACCGATACCGCTTCGAAGCCGATATAGGCGAAGAACACCATCGCCGCACCGCGCAGAACGCCTTCCATGCCGTACTTTCCGGGGCCTTCGTTGGCGGGAATGAAGGGGGTCCAGTTGCTGGTGTCCACGTATTTCCAACCGACCACGATCACCAGCACGATCAGACCGGTCTTGAGGATGACCATGGCCATGTTCATCGCCGACGATTTGCTGATGCCGACGTAGCACAGCCAAGTCAGCAGCAGCACCAGGATCGCAGCGGGAATGTTGGCGATGGCGCCGGTGGGGCGCAGCTGCGCGTCCAATGGGGCACTGACCAGCGCAGCCGGTAGGTGGATGTCGAAATGGCTGAGCAGGCTGAGGAAATAGCCGGTCCAGCTGACCGCCACGGCCGAGGCGGAGACGCCGTACTCGAGCACCAGCATCCAGCCGATGAACCAGGCCGAGAGCTCGCCGAAGGTGGCGTAGGTATAGGTGTAGGCGCTGCCGGAAACCGGCACCATCGCCGCGAACTCGGCATAGGCCAGGGCGCAGAAGGCGCAGCAGATCGCGGCCAGCACGAACGACAGCATGATGGCCGGGCCGGCGTGGTTGGCGGCAGCCTGGCCGGTGATGACGAAGATGCCGCCGCCGATCACCGCACCGATGCCGAGCGCGGTCAGGCCCCAGGGGCCGAGGTGGCGACGCAGGCTCAGGCCATTGGCGTCTTCGTGGGCGGCGTGCGGGTGCTTGGTGGCCCACAGTTGCTTGAACATGTGTGGTGGTCTTGTGCGATGCGCCCGGTTACCGGGCGCGGGCGGAAATGCCTGCGGATATCGACGGGCCGGCACAGCGGCCAGCCCGTCGGGAGGATCAGGGCGACTTGGCCAGCTTGCTGTGGCGGATGCCGTAGCCGAAGTAGATCAGCAGGCCCAGCAGGGTCCAGCCCACGAACAGGTGCCAGTGCACCACGAACGCCTGCCAGAACAGGAACAGGCACGACAGCGCACCCAGCGGGCAGATCACCCACACCAGCGGCACGCGGAACGGGCGGTGCAGTTCCGGGCGGGTGTAGCGCAGGATCAACACGCCCACGCAGACCGTGGCGAAGGCCAGCAGGGTACCCATCGACACCAGTTCGCCGAGCACGTTCAGCGGCACCAGACCGGCCAACGAGGCGGCGACCACGCCGACCACGATCGTGGCCCAGTACGGCGTGCGGAAGCGCTTGTGGACCTTGCCGAACACCTTCGGCAGCAGGCCATCGCGCGAGATGGTGTAGGCGATGCGGGTCTGGCCCATCATCATCACCAGCACCACCGAGGACAGGCCGGCGATCGCGCCGATTTCCACGGCGGTCTTCAGCCAGGACAGGCTCGGGTAGGCTTCCAGCGCGGTGGCCACTGGCTTGTCGGTGCCCAGCAGGTGGTACGGCAGCATGCCGGTCAGCACTGCGCAGACGATGATGTAGACGATGGTGCAGACCGCCAGCGAGCCGAGCAGGCCGATCGGCATGTTGCGCTGCGGATCCTTGGTTTCACCGGCAGCGGTGGAGACCGCATCGAAGCCGATGTAGGCGAAGAACACGATGGTGGCCGCGCGGAACACGCCGCTCCAGCCGAACTCGCCGGACACGCCGGTGTTTTCGGGGATGAACGGGTGCCAGTTGGCCGGGTCCACGTGGGCCGCACCGATGCCCACGAACAGGCAGATCACGAACACCTTGATGGCAACAATGATCGCATTGACGAACGCGGACTGGGTCACGCCCACGTACAGCAGGCCGGTCACCGCCGCCACGATCAGTACCGCCGGCAGGTTGAACAGCTTGCCGGAGGCGGCGAACTCGTGCCCGTTCCAGGCGATCGGCGCCGCACTCAGCGCGTCCGGGAACGGCATGTGCAGCGTGGTGGTGATGAAGCTGATCAGGTACGCCGACCAGCCCACTGCGACCGAGGCCGAGGCGAACAGGTACTCCAGCACCAGGCACCAGCCGATGAACCAGGCCATGCCCTCGCCGAGGGTGGCGTAGGAGTAGGAGTAGGCGCTGCCGGAGACCGGCATCATCGCGGCGAACTCGGCGTAGCACAGGCCCGCCAGCGCGCAGGCGATGCCGGCGAACACGAACGACAGCATCACCGCCGGACCGGCGTGGTTGGCCGCGGCCTGGCCGGTGAGTACGAAAATACCTGCGCCGATCACCGCACCAATGCCAAGCATGATGAGGTGTTTCGCCGTGAGGGTCCGTTTCAACGTGGCTTCGCCATCCAGGCTGCCTTCGATGGGTTCGCCGGCATCGACGTGCCCGGCCGGTTCGACCGGCTTGACCCTCAACAGAGCTTTCAGCATGCAGTACTTCCTGATGATCGGATTGGGAGGGCCGCCAGTACATTGCCGGCGGCCTGGAATCGTGAAAGCCGTGCGAACGGCCCGCTGTACCTTAGCCAATGCTGAAGGCACCGCACAAGCGCAAACGCAACAATGAACGGCGATAATGGCAGGTATTTTTCCAGGCACCCCGCATTCATGAGCGAAACCACCGAATCCCTTGCCGCACTTGACGATCGGCTGCGCCGCCTGCTGCATGACTATGCGCGCAAAGAACCCGCCCACGACGCCTTGGCTGCCGAATTCGGCACATTGATCGACGATGTGGAGGATGCGTTCCGCCGCGAGCGGCTGGCAGGCCATTTCACCGCCAGTTGCTGGCTGGTCAGCGCCGATGGCCAGCGCCTGCTGCTGACCCACCATCGCAAGCTGCAGCGCTGGCTGCAGTTGGGCGGGCATGCCGACGGTGACCGCGATCTGGCCCGGGTGGCACTGAAGGAGGCCGAAGAGGAGTCCGGCCTGAGTGGGCTGGTGCTGGACGATCCGGCGATCTTCGACCTGGACAAGCACTGGATTCCCGAACGCAAGGACGTGCCGGGGCACTGGCACTACGACGTGCGTTTCGTGATCCGTGCGCTGGGCGGGGAGGATTTCGTGCTCAGCGAAGAGTCGCTGGAGCTGGCCTGGCGCCCGGTGGCCGAGGTCGCCAGCGATCCGCAGTCGGACGAATCGATGCAGCGCATGGCGCGCCGGTGGCTGGCGCGCTGAAAAACGCATCCACGCATGGCGTGGATCTACTGGGCGTGCGATCTCTTGGTAGATCCACGCCATGCGTGGATGGCGTGGTGCCGGATGCATTCCGCCGGGGTCCGCCCGGCGGCGCACCACTCAATACAGGATGCGCGTGCGCAACGTGCCCGGAATCGCCGCCAGTTCGTCGCGCACTGCGCTGGCCTGCTCCTCGCTGGCGGTGATGTCGATCACCACGTAACCCACCTTCGGGTCGGTGCGCAGGAACTGGCCGTCGATGTTGACGTTGTGCCGCGAGAAGATCTCGTTGACTCTGGACAGCACGCCCGGCACGTTCTGGTGGATGTGCAGCAGGCGCAGGCTGTCGGCGTGCTCGGGCAGGGTCACTTCCGGGAAGTTGACCGCCGACAGAGTGCTGCCGTTGTCGCTGTAGCGCACCAGCTTGGCGGCCACTTCGATGCCGATGTTGTCCTGCGCTTCCAGCGTGCTGCCGCCCACGTGTGGGGTCAGGATCACGTTGTCGTGGCGGGTCAGCGGCGATTCGAAGATATCGCCGTTGCCCTTCGGCTCGACCGGGAACACGTCCAGCGCGGCGCCACCGATGTGGCCGCTGGCCAGTGCAGCATCCAGCGCATCGATGTCGACCACGGTGCCGCGCGCAGCGTTGATCAGGTGCGCGCCAGGGCGCATCTTCGCCAGCTCGGTGGCTCCGATCATCCACTGCGTGGACGGCGTCTCCGGTACGTGCAGGGTGACGATGTCGGCGCGCGCCAGCAGGTCATCCAGGCTGGCCGCGGCACGCGCATTGCCCAGCGACAGCTTGGTTTCCACGTCGTGGAAGATCACCTGCATGCCCAGCGATTCGGCCAGCACACCCACCTGGGTGCCGATATGTCCGTAGCCGATGATGCCCAGCACCTTGCCGCGCACCTCATGGCTGCCACTGGCCGACTTCGACCAGCCGCCGCGATGGCATTCGGCGTTCTTCTGCGGGATACCGCGGGTCAGCATGATCGCTTCGGCGATCACCAGCTCGGCGACGCTGCGGGTATTGGAGTAGGGCGCGTTGAATACCGGAATGCCGGCCAGCTCGGCCGCATCCAGATCGACCTGATTGGTGCCGATGCAGAAGCAGCCGACCGCGATCAGGCGCTTGGCCTCGGCCAGCACCTCGGCGCTGAGCTGGGTGCGCGAACGGATGCCGACGATGTGCGCCTCGGCAATGCGCGCCTTCAGTTCGTCCTCGGGCAATGCCTTGGTGTGCGCTTCGATCTGGCTGTAGCCGGCGGCGCTGAACACCTCCACGGCGGTCTGGCTGACCCCCTCCAACAACAGTACGCGGATATCCTGCTTCGGGAACGAGGTCTTCTTCGGCGACATGGGGCGGCACGGCCAGTGGGACAGGGGCTGACCACTATGCCAGATCGCAACGCCCATGGTGCAGTGCGCAATTGGTTGCAACTGCAGCTATCGAGGGCGCTGCAGGGCTGGACGCTGGGCCCGGCCACTGGCACGCTTGCCCGTTCTTCACGCCCCGCCCTGGACCGTCATGACCGATTCCCGCATCGCCTCGTTGCAGCAGGCCTGTCCCGGCCTGAAGCTGAAGACCGACCCTGCCGACCTGGAGCATTACGGCCGCGACTGGACCCGGCGCTGGACACCGGCGCCGCTGGCGATCGCGTTGCCGGCCACGGTCGAAGAAGTGCAGGCGGTGATGCGCTGGACCGCGGCCGAGGGCGTGGCGGTGGTTCCCTCCGGCGGTCGCACCGGCCTTTCCGGCGGTGCGGTAGCGACCAATGGCGAGCTGGTGCTGAGCCTGGAGCGGATGAACAAGGCGCTGGACTACGATGCGGTCGACCGCACCCTGGTGGTGCAGGCCGGCATGCCACTGGAGGCGCTGCACAACGCAGCGCTTGAACATGGCCTCATCTATCCGGTGGACTTCGCTGCGCGCGGGTCGTGCTCGATCGGCGGCAACATCGCCACCAATGCCGGTGGCATCCGGGTGATCCGCTACGGCAATACCCGTGAATGGATCGCCGGGCTGAAAGTGGTCACCGCCACGGGCGAACTGCTCGAGCTCAACAAGGGCCTGATCAAGAACTCCAGCGGCTACGATTTCCGCCAGCTGCTGATCGGCTCGGAAGGCACGCTGGGCGTGATCGTCGAGGCCACGGTGAAGCTCACCGACCCGCCGCCGGCCAGCAACGTGATGCTGCTGGCGCTGCCCAGCTTCGACGTGCTGATGCAGGTGTTCGCCGCGTTCCGCGCGCGACTGCAGCTGCAGGCCTTCGAATTCTTCACCGACCGTGCGCTGGAGCACGTGCTGTCACACGGCGCGCAGGCACCGTTCGACGAGGTGCATCCGTATTACGTGGTGACCGAATTCGCTGCCGGCGATGAAGCGCAGGAAGCAGCGGCAATGG
>JAPDRN010000178.1:0-61038 GCA_030247855.1 Knufia peltigerae
TGTAGCTCTTTAATCCACGAACAGTCGAACCCTTCCCAAACGAAACTCCATGTCGACCATTCATGTCAAGTACCAAGGCCCAGCAAGATCAGGAACTTTGAGGTGATATCTTGTCGACGCTGCCAATTGGATTTAGCACTCTATACCTCATAACTTCCGAGGAGTAAAGTCTCACATTGATCGTTCGATTCTTCCCAGCTCACCGGACTAATTTCCCTGACCTCACAAAGATCTTGAGGCATCGTGGTCGTTATCGCCGAGGAGAAGGAATCATACCACATCCATGTCCGCGGTAGTCTCGATCCGGAGGCGGTGTCGTCGAGTGCCCAGTTGGGAAGGTCCACCGTGCTCGGTGACTTGCCTCGAGAGAAAGAGATGTCGAGCAGCAAGGAAAGTCTCAGGTACGTCAGCGGATCGATGGCGAAGACATCGTACCAATTCGAGGGTGTGAGCTCCGAAGTGGACCATATGCTGCCACTGTCGGGCGAAAAGGTCCTGGGTACGCACGACAGCCTTTGGACCTCCAAATCCACTATAGGCGTCAACTGATGCATGACCGAGGTGACACATTCGGTGTGGTCGTGGTGAGTGCTGAGCTTGTCCATGAGGTTTCTGTAGCAGACTAGCTGTGACTGTGTATTTTCCCTCCCCTTGGGCGACGAGAGTTTCATGTCCAGTAGCTGCAACAGGTACGGTAGCGCAAAGCAGGCGGGCCTGATGTTTTCCGTGGTCAATACAATAGCCGAGTCTACCACGTCATGTAGACAACAGAAAGGGCGGTTAATGGATAAACTTACGCACTGATGGGCAAATACTGAGCCACTCCTCGGCTGGCTAACCCCTTCATCTTCTCCAATATATTTCCGGCCGCAAGTTGTAATTCACGTCTCAATTTGTCGAGACGGTCAGTGTAATCGGTCAAGTGACCAGAAAACCGTTTCAAGACCGAAATTGAATAATTACAGAGTGCGATCTGCGAAGAGCTGGACCACGCGTCAGCTGGCCCACCATCTCATGTTTTCGGACGTTCCCTCACTGATAGTAAATGTATGCCATATCAGTAAACAGACTGACCGAATCCTTCATGGCGGCTGGCGTGTTTTGTGAAATCTGAAATATTAAGTCGGATTTTGTCCTTCTCGCCCAGACTTGGAGCTCGGTCTTGCTTCGTTCGATTTCCGTCAGAGACGACAATAGTCGAGGAAGCGTCGGAGTGCAAGGAAGTGAGAGGTCATGATGAATTACCAACATGGTCGGTGTTACCGCAACGGCAAATTGGCATTGCATCATCACAACCTTGACAAGCAGCCGTTTGATTTCGCTATTGTAAACTTCGGAACGTTCGATTTCGTCGGTCAGGTCGACTTCATTCAGCCCCTCTTGGTCAAAGTCAAAGTCGATAGGTGTGATTTGAATGGCCCGTCGCACTCCAATGGCTATCATCCGATCGCGAAGGATGCAGCACCACCACAGCCGTTTTTTGGTGACGGTCTCTCCGGATCTTCTAGTGGCATCCCGATGATAGTGCTGCGCGTCGACCTCTTTTGCATGTTTGATCGCGATTGACAACCAAACAGAATTGAGACTCTGGTCATTCAAGGTCGACCGGAGGGAGAGTAGTAGTGAGGTCTGAGCGCGAGTGATACTGTCGCGTTCAAGTTTATAGTCTAGAAGAAGCTGCAAGAGTGTTATCAATGGCACGCTCAAGGCTAATAAAGGGTGATAACTCACCTCGGCACGACGAGAGAAGGCAGCACGTGCTTGTGCGGGAGTCTCAAATCCGCAAGCTTTAATCGAGTCCAAGGAGACGAACTGGTGGTTTGTTTTAGCAGGGGCGAATTTTGAGAAAGAGTGGTTCTGGAAGGGAAGGCCTTGGGGTTGTATTCTCAGCTTACCCTACCTGCTGCGAATAGCAATGCCTGGAACAAGGTGAGCGACAGTCCTCGAAGCTCACTTCGGTCATTTGCCCGCCGCAGATACAGGGTCCAGAAATTGCCCTCGTCGAGGAGTGGGAGGAAAGGATGGACGTAGAGAAAATACTTTCGAACAAAGTCATGCAGAACTGAACCGCTTGGCACTTTGAAGCAAAACTGCTGCTCCAGAAGTTGTACATCGTTCGGGCCGAGAGAGCCAACGTCCCCTACTTGCAGGAATGGGTAATAGTAGAAAGGGACATATGTGTCGGTGGCTGGGATGGATTCTAGAGGGGTGGAATGGATCAGGAGTCAGTAACAAAGATTGAACCTTGGCAAATTTTCTAACGCCGATCAGCGTGCTTGAGACGGAAAAAGGAGTGTGATACCGTCTCCAGCACAATTACCCACATATCCAGAGTCTGCTTCTGTCCTCGATGCTATCTTGGTCGTCACCGATGGATCGTGCTTTCGACTGCTTCGTCGTGCGCTGATTGCGTGGGGTGTTTTGCTAGGAAGTGCTTGCCGACGTTTCGGACCACTTCTCATCAAGATGGTCAGTGGAGCCTGAGATGCATAAGAGATCTGATCTTGGATGCATCAATCCGCGAGGTGCAAAGTTGAACACAAACCTACCGCTTGAGGGGTGCGCGTATTGCACACTGGTGATTGTCTAAACGACAATTGGTGCAGGGTACTTCGCTGATGGCAACATCGCACCGGACTTTGCGGCTGTGGCAATTCTCGCAAGTTTTTCCACCCCTTCTTCTGCGTGGTGTGACATGGTCCTGGTCTTGGCCTTGCATTTGATGCTGTAAATGTCTGGAGAAATCAAAGCCTAGAATGTGTCGGATAGCCAAGGCGGACTGTGTTTGTTTTAGAGTCGGTGAAAAGCAAGTCAGCAAGGAAAACCCGAGAACAAAATCTTTTGATCGTTTCAGTGCCGTGCTGGTGGTGGCATATCAAATGGAATTCTGGAACCATTCCGGTGCCCCCTTGGGGTGGTTGCTCCGAGGAAGTCCATTGTGGACAGTATGGAGAAGCTGCTGGGGGAACGAGGAGATGAGGCCTCATCCTAGGAGTACCTCCACACCTCCGTATGCACGTAGAGGGTGTTAGTACGGGGTACTATACTACATTCCTAGAAAAAAAGAAATTGCCGGTGCTTCTACTACGGTACACAAGATCCGTGATACCGTTTAGAGCGGGCTACAGATACTCGTTCGAGTAATAGCGAAAACTTTCGACATATTGTCGAAGGCACGCCACTCTGTGTTTTTCACCTCGGATAATTAGTTTACTGCGATACTACGTTACTCCGTAATGCACGGGAGACATTTCAGGCCACTGCAGCGGTAACTGGTGCTTATTCGCCATGTGCACCAGGCATATCCACGGGAGGTGACGTGGCTCAAACTGAGTAAGCCGAAAGCGGGAGTTCCGCACAAAGGGGACCCCGCATTGTGTTTAGCCTCACGTGTCATCATCTTGCACTTGGTTGTGTAAAACTGCAGTTAAATTGCAATCGCAATACCTTGATTGGCCGTAGGACGAGTAACGATCAATGTTTAGAGCTTCATCAGAAAGACTTCTCTTCGTTCCACACAACGCGTGAACCATAATGATTTCGACCCTGATCACCGATTAACACGAGATACGTGCCGTCCTACTCACCGTGTTGCACGTGGAATAACCATGTGTAGGAATACAATTAGTTCACACTGCGTATTTCAAGTACATTCGGCAGACCCACGCACGACCCGCCGTCGGATAAATCAACAACGCAATTGATCCTCGTCATCGGCTCGTCCACCCCTCGTAACCGCAAAACCAACAAGTTATGTCGGCCATTCGAGAATATAGGTTACGGCAAGTCTTAATGGGATTTTACTTGGTCTTGTCGGGATCAGATGATGCCCTCCTGCGTTTCATGCCTGGCACGACCTGGCTCAGGTCACCGACGGGAAGGGCGATTGGAAAGTCAACCGACTCCAAGAGCTCCGAGAACAAGAGATACCAGACGATTGCACACAAGGCAAACACGAACGCTCCACCGACCTACGTTCAAGTCCAAGTCAGTCCAAAACTCTCACATACCTGCAGTGCATGTGCAACAGCAAAGTCCACAAGACCAAATTCTGAGCGTCCGAGATTGCTTACCTTCTGGAGTCGTGCTGCCATCTCATGATTCCCTTCTGCCAAGTTCCAGTACACACCGGTGAAACAACCGAATCCGACAGTAAGAAAATGGAGGCCGGCAAAGAGGATGACATTAACTCGGACGGCGCAAACGGCAAACATGTATGTCAACACAGCCATGCAGAGAAAGAAGAAACCTGTTTTGCACAAGTCAGGATTTTCCCAAGGACTCGGCTCATCTTCGACGCTCACCAGTAGTCGCATAGAACCCGGGCGTGGTCATTCCCTCGGCATTGTCGCCAGCGGCAGAATAGGCGGCGCCGATGGGATAAAAGGGCTGGAGGGCAGTGCCTTGCGAGAGCCAAAAGCCACCTACCGCGGACACAGGTCAGATTTGTACTGTCATCCTCCGTGGGAGGCTCGGGTTGCACCCACCGAATGTAAAGAATACCGTGCTAGAGAATGTGTTACCCAACATCCAATTTCCCAAGGCGCCTATAATTTGAAGGACTCCTCCGAAGAAGATGAAGACGGTTCTGTGGGGACTGTCAGCGTCGATGCTTTTGGCAGGATACTGGTGCGCCAGCCACTTGAGTGGGTGCCTACAGGAGTGCGCCGCCATTGCCGCCAGCACCTCTCCAGCCCATGGAGGCTATGGCGTTCGGAGTTCCAGCCAGCAAGAATCCAATCAAGCCCAGCGGAGTCGGATTGCCGACCGTCTGACGAAGTCGACCGGCGACTGGCCTTTCAGGGTTGAGGTAGAGTTTTTCAAACACATCCTTTGGAACGAAGACGCTCTCTGCGGTTCGAATGTGCTGGAGAGTTTGCTCTATCGAGTCTTTCATGGGGACAGAGTCTGTACTGGTCATGATGAAATGGGATTGGGTTTTGGGTCGAGAGTTGTTCAGGTCAAGGTGGGATTGGTCACAAGACTTGGAGAATGTAGGGTGTAGGATTCACACACAAAACGAGGATGATCACGATAGTTTTCCAGATCGATACGGACATGTCTCCTGCTATATATACTTACCATCTTCTTTCGATATCCTGATCATGGCCTGTCTTTCTATGCTGGAGATAGCCAAGTTGACCCTGAATGATTAAGGTACTTTTTTAAAGAGCCGAACTAACCTTAACTTAAATTTAAACGAGGTGAAATTCGACCCCAAGGGGCACGACCCCGGAAGAACCCGCGAGCACTAAACAGGACAAGAACCGCACAAGCTTTGTGGATAATGCTTAAAAGTTAGGTAATATCATCATACCTTAGCAATGAAAAAAATACAAAGATCATGACAACTTTTCAGGACCCTCTAGTGTACAGATTTCTAACAATCCATTTGGACCCACTTCTCCCCTGTCACCTAGACGTAAAGCTTGTAATGTAAATACCGACACCAATCTTGGCTCCTCTGCTTTAAATGTGTGCGCCAAACTAGATTTCCAAACTCTCTCCAGCCAGTGCCGTATTGACCACGTCATCCACGTTTGAATGCTCGTACCTAAGTTTTACTGTACTACACAGATATTGTACTCGCACTGTAATAACAAACACTACAGTATGGATGAGTGTAGCGGAAGTCTTCCGTCGGCTAGTCATCCTTAGTATTCCCTACCGATGAAGATTACTCCCACCACTCATACGACTGTGGTAACAATTGCAATCTATTGGCTTGTCTCGATTGCCGAAAATCGGCTAATTAGGTACGAGTGACTCGTGGGCCTGATGGAGATGGACAGTATGGACGGAGGACGGAGGACGGAGAACATCGTGGAGTGTCTAGAGCGTCGTCGGACGATCGGATTGTCTTGGGAATATACGATCTGAACTAGTCGTGTACAGATAGTGTGGGCTTCCAAAATTCGAAAACGAGAATTGAATTCAAAGGGTGTGTGGTTGTAGCGGCACGAAGAGAATTAATTGACTAGCTACAAGTGAAAGAGGATGTCGATAAGATACATGGGGATGAAAGAAACAACCACCAGCCAAGTTGCAAGGGGGCCGGCCAAGAGGTTCGCAAGGCTCAGCGAGAAGGCTGCGACGCTGATAAAGATGGTGGTTTCCTAGAAGTACTTAGTAACCATTTCTTCTTTCCTCCAGATGCTATAATGAAACGCACATAGTATAATAGGCCGTTAATGTCTCCGAGGTGTTGAAAAATCTGGATAGAACCTATCGAATAATCAGATCCCAAACGGGTACCCAGCATCGATTTTCCTCCTTACAAGCAATAACGACTTAACGTTAAGAGCCTAGATCATCACCAAATATTAAGTGAGACAATTCGCCAGAGCCTGCCGCTCTTTCGATCTCGACAGCGTCCAGAATTTATTGATGCAATGCTCGCACCCTCAGATCGTCGCGGGGACGGTCTTTGGGAGCGGAAATTACGTCCCACGTCTCTTCTTGTGACCTCAGAAGACAAGCTATCGAGGACTTTCGAGTCCTAAATAGGTGGCGATGCTGAAAGCGAACATAAAAATCTGCAAGATCACTGGAATACGCTAAACTTTGCTTCCAGTGACATGAGAAAAGTCATAATTTGCTCAGTAGACAGTACAGGAGCCTCAAATCAGTTAGCGTGTCATGCTTGGAGAAGAGGATTCTGTACTGCAGCCAAGAGCAAAGTGCATACTGACGTTTGCAAGTAGGAAATTGACCGTAGCTGGTCTGCCACGCGGTCTGCGCTCACTAGTTTCAGAGCTTAAGATGGGCACGGTACTGATGACAAGACCGTATCCCAGATCGCTAATCATTCGACTGATGATGAATTGAGGAATACCATAGGCTGCGACTTGCAGAAGAGCACTGATGTTCAGGATGGCGCCTCCGATGACTGCTAAGTGAGTCACTGATGAAAGCTGTGAGGATACATCCTGCCCAGCCGCCCACTGGGCAAATCGCCATAATCGTCGAGAGGAGTGCCGGATGCTAACAGTTTCAGGAAAGGATGCCTGAAATGGAGGATTGGCAATGATGCCGTCATAGAGACCGTTGTCATGCCCGATCAGAACGAATCTTTCTAAGAAATCGATCAATCAGCGGTTCGTGGCCATACGGTAAAAGAGAAATGAATGCGCATGCCCGAAGTCTTGCCCCATTGAAGTGCATAGCGTGATAAGGGAAACAAGCTTGCTGCCGCGTAGGCCCAGATATTTCGTCATTTCCAGTCCTTTATGATTGTTGATACGCCTAAGAAGACTCTGGGAAAGTGATGCATCTATCGACCCGAGGTTCGGCCCACGCTTTTATGAGCCCCGATGGTTCAAAGTTGATCACCACAGCTAAACTATGCTCCCAGTCATACTTAGCATGCTCCCAGATTTTCCCGGACTTCATCTCTCCGAATAAAGAAATAGAGTCTTCCCCGGCGGGGCTTTTCTGGGAAGCACGATCTCAGAAGCCTTCACCCTTTTCGGGTGTTTCGCCTATATACATAAAAGGAGTACACGCCAAAGTTTAGATAGGCCTGCCAAAAGACGAACTAAAGCGTCTGGACCCAGTTCAGGATTCAGGCCCGTTAAACTAGTATACGCATAGACAATTTACCATCTTGTGGCACGCGTGGGCCCTCTCACATTCCTAAGTTACCTGGCCTGCCCGCTGTTGTACCATTCAGGATTGACGTTCCGTTCGTTGGCCTCGGATCGATCGTCAGAGCCCACCAAATGGGGCTAATTGTCACCATCACTGCTTGACTTCGGTCGGAGAGCGCGGGGTAGGAGTGCAATTGGAGTCCTACGAAGTTTCGATATGCCTTTTCCTGAGACACCACTCTTGTCTCGAGAAAGCGGCTCTTTACACATGCCGTATTTTCAAAAGAATGGTGTGAATGCGAATTTTGCGAGTTCCGTGGTCGAGACCAACATAGAAGATCTCTGGGAGACAGATAGGGGGCTCGAACCCGTGGTGTCAATCGTCACCATGATACTGTCTCATAACTGTCAACTTTCTGGAGGGATTGATATTGACAGTGGGTTTGATGTCAGTGTTGAAGTTGGCATTGATGGCCGTGGCCACAGGACATGAAATGAGAATTCGGACCCGTGAAGAAAAGGGAAACGAGAGACCTCAGGGTCTGGTCCGCCAATGTCCTGCAGGAGGCATGTTTGGGACTCGATATCGAGACGAAAACCAAAGTCATGGAGGTCACACGTAGGGCGCAGAGGACGACCACGTTCGAAGGTCGTGATCACGGAAACCATGTTCGAGATCAGTATCACCAGAATCAGAAGCTCACCCTGGTCAGCTCATGCCTTTGTTCGACGTGTCAACGTCCGCTGGTCATGAGCTGATCCATCGATAATATTGACGGTGTTTGGTCGAGGCTGGACTCGAGTTTCTCACGGAGTTTTCTGCCCAGAAACGGATCACTCAGACGCCGCCGAGCCAAGGCCAGATAGGGACTAGCGGTTCGACGAAACCCTCATGGCCGAAATTACACCTAACATGCTGAAACTTACTGAAGCCGTCTTCCCAATTCGGTTTAACCCACATAGTGCTAATCGTGCCATGAATACTCCGTATTCGTGCTCCGTACCTGCCCACTCCATCAACCGGATTGCCTTTTCTGGAGATATCCATTGGTGTTTTATCAGAGTTGGCATAACGACTAGTGTATTACTAGTATGAAGGAGAATGAAGTCCATCCTATGTTGCCCGCCAGATGGGATCTGTGATGGTTTTGTGGTAAGCAGTACACCTAGACACTCCGTCAGTGAAAGGAGAAAACGCGATGTATGGGGCATGGGGCTGTTCATTATAAGTGTTAACTATTTTGTCGAATCGCTCCTTCAGCTGGTCCTTGGAAATAGAGTATTGGGCTATGTACTTGACTATCTGTGTTATTGTATTATTTTTTTGACCTGTCTCGGATGTACGAGTCTTCGATAGACTGGTTCAAAACCTCGTCTTTTTGTACCTCTTCCATTAGGCAATGAAGTGTTTTCTGGCCTGACTGCCTTGGACCTCCCGCAAGCTTCTCGGAAAGCACGAAAATGGGTTCAGTCTTTCTGCTTTCGGCGTTATTAACGTAGATCATCCTAAGTGCCTTAGCTATTATTGCGGGTTGATTAAATTCGAACCCGGAAGTAATATGTAGGAGCCCATGGAAAATGCTGGGAAACTAGTCGATAAGTACTGGTTATAAGAGGAAGGCAATCAGACTAACTCGTAAAGAGTTAAGGTAGTATACAGGCCGCGTGCTCGGTATTTGCAAATAGATGTTCTTTCAGGGTTTTCCTTACTCCTCTCATCTCGATTTCGCTCTGGAAAAAGAGAAGAAAATTCGAATATGCGGCTGTTGACCCAAGAAGTTGTTGAATTTGATCTGGTTTGCCATAGCTTTAATAATGGTCTCGTCAATTGGAAATCTCGGTCGCTGATAGGTTCCTTCTTGATCGTATGCCTTTTGTATCTCTTCTGTCGTAGCTCCCAGTGCATACAAAGTTAATACGCAGTGAACAATATAATTTAAGCGGCAGCTATTAACGCAATGCTTAACGCGTGGAATCGTTGCGCGCAGGGGACCGCCAGGAACTTACTATGTTGAGCACCATGAAAGACTATGTCGAAACTTTCCAAGTTTCGTTGTAGGTGTTGTGATATGAGGCTCAACCAACTATCATGACATTCATGAAAGTTTCATGGAATCATTCCGCATGCTTGGAAATTGTAGGGAAGCTTCTAGTATGTCACTTAGATGTATATATATGCCTCTACTTCTTGAGGTAGAGTAACAATAAGAACAATCAATATATGCTTCCACTGGCATAATTCACAACACCAACAGCGAATCAAATAATGAATTCGCAGCCACCGACGGCACGAGCTTGCCGACTGTCTGTATCTCTAAAATATCTGCAACAGTCCCTTTTAGATACTTGAAAGAGTTGAATCGTTTTTGAGACCAGCAAGCTTCGAATACTCCATGGAGCCTTTTCGCTGCGGCTGGAAAGGGAAATTTGCCCCTCTGGAGATCTTCGCGAATACGGTTGATGTTGGCAACACTTTTGGCCTCTGCAAAAACGTTAATCCTAGATGCTAGAAAGCAGATACAAGTTGCGAGATTAGACTGATCTCTAAGAAGTTGATGTTCAAAATCTTCGTCTTTTTGTGCACAGCTGAGCCAAAGTCAAATATTTTGACCCTGTCGTCATAGTCGATACCGATGTTGAATATTGTTATATCTCCATGAATGTACTCGAGATCCTCAATGAAGGACAAAACGTCGAGAAGATCAAGAATCTATATTCCACGAAGGTGTTCCGTCGAGTTGTTCCAAGCTTTCTGAAGTGGCTTAACCCTTTCGAGGACAATGCAGTCTGGCTTGCTGCACTGAAATCTGGTTACAACGTTTGGATGAGGATGTTTCGACAGCAGTTCATAGATCCGGCACTCTTGCTTGAAACATTTGAAACTTCTCAGTGACAACACAGGGTGATCGATCTTTTCGTCGGTGGTAGAGCCATCGCCTACTGGATTCTGAAATGGCACCTTGATCACAGAGCCATCATCAAATTCATACACTATTCCCTGTGAAGGACCAGAGCTTAGTCATTTCAAAGAAGATAGCTTGTAAGGGTTAAACCACGTGTTGTCGGGCATTACGAAGGGGAGCCTACTACCAGGAATCCGATTAAGCACTGTAAGAAAAATCTATGGATGCCAAGTAAACACTCGACATTACTCATGGAACCCGCTCAGGGCCAGCTCCTAGATTATGCTACGCTCAATATCGAAGCACTATGGACCACCTTCTGTGATACAATATAAATTCTGCTGCTCATCGAGAAGTTCAAAAACTGCCTTCTAGCATGGAAGGAGTAGTGCACGGAATACGGTGTCCTTTCGGAAATCTGCCAGGGTTTGAGGCGCCCGACTGCAATAATAGCCTGGCTGAGAGCGTGCTGTGAGGGCGCAAGATTTGGCGCCATGAGTCCACACAGCAGGAGTGCTATATAAAAGGCACCTCCCCCCTTTGACCCGCGCTTCTATTCGCTCATTGGAACTGCGAACATTCCGCTGTCGTTGTCGGTTCTCGCCTGCCGATTCCACCTACTGCACCCTCGCTTTCGAGGTTGGTCGCCCGTAAGCGTGCTGCTCCGTGAGTGGCTACGTCACAAGAAGCCCGCATCTGTCTTTGTTTACTGCGATAAAGAAATATACTCAATGCCGTGCTCCACGCTCACTTTCCGCGGTCATTCTCGACATCGCGAAGTCCTCCCCTGATGTCTCGAGCGGGATCTTCTCCAAAAATAGTCGGTGCTGTGGGAGGCGCCGCCTGAAACTACTGCGGAAGACACGTCCGCAGCATCATGTGGGCGACCCGAACCACTAAGTTGTGATCGCCGAGAACGCCCTTCACATTCAACACTGGTCTGCTGCCTGCCCACATTTCTGTCACCCCCTCCATTTCGGCACCTCAGCAATACATGTTCGTGTCCGCCTTATTGATGCTATGCTTGCAGCCGCATTAAGGGGTTTCCAATCACGCTACCATTGAAGATTGCAAGTGAATTGGTAGCTGCGGACGACGTCTATCAGAACCTCGAAAAGCGAAAGTTCGAGGCAGAAGACAAAGACACCCAAGGCGATCTCTTTCAAGGTATTCGCAACCAGATGTTGTACCTAAGGAGGTGTCTGCTACGCAACCACCTAAAAATTTATTAAAGAGTGGGTTCAGAAGTTTCGTCCCGAGTCAGCCTTCACAAACTCCACCGATCTTGAAAAGCCCGACTTATCAACGTCTCGATTTGATCAAGAATTGAGAAGTAAGCCGAGACAGAGAATTATTGCACAAGTGATGAATGGCGAGATTGGCTACTCCTCTTCGAATAGGTCAGGGATATCGATGTTCTGGTCGTATTAGCGAAGGAGGAAGAGGTTCGTACTTATCGTCCGAACGAGGAACCTATCGATGGTTACTGTCCGGTCAAGGCATGTGGCAAGGAGTTACCGATATAAGTGAGAGAGCCATTTGACTTAGTGTAACGAGCCCTGGCAGAAACGTTAAAGACCAGCGATTGCATATCCACAAATGCCGCCAAGCCGAGGCCAGGTACCTGCACCGCAAGCCAGTACTTTATTGCCACCCAGTTCTTCCCAGAGGGAAGCGAATGTCCGTCTGTTGGCACGGCGACGCCCTCCCCATCGAGGGGGTGAGCGGCGCCTCCCTACCTCACCCTCGCCAGGTAGATGCACTGGTCATTCGTAGTTCTAAGCGCGAAGTTGTCACAGTAGAGGCCAAACGACACGAGAGAGCCAGGACCAATACTTGTACTTCTTAATTTAGTTTAGTCGTGGCAGTATCTCAGTGGTGTTCTACCAACGACAAGTGTCTCGAATGATCCATGATATCTATGGTCGCTGCGTCGGCTTCTCTCCAAGATGGGTCTCTTTCGAGGTTACCCTTGTGTCTTGAAGTCTTAACTATGATCTCTAGCCATGGAATTCCTTGATACCCTTCAAGTAGTCAGACCAGACTTTTCCGATATCATGCTTGTAGATCCAGTTCAGGTTGTCTTTCTGCCCGATACCAAGCGACTTGAATCTGAGCTCAAGAAGTTCCTCGAAAGTCTTCTCTTCTTCCTCGGCTTTTTTAGCACTCGCCCTTTGGGCGTCAAGATACCTGTACCTGTACATAGCATATTGTTAGTAAGCGTCGTGTTGTTGGCTTTTGCTACGTGCGCCCGGTCTGGACATACATTCTCTTATAATAAGGAAGGCGGATTTCTTCGAAGGTCTGAAGCGTATCCTCGACCAGCGTTTCCGATCCGAGCGAATATTCGTGCTCGAGCGCCTGCGCCAGAAGCCACCCATCTTCCATGCCGAACGTGGCTCCAGACCCAAATGCACCTAAATGTAGAATATTGGCATCTTCAGTTGTATCAAGAGGACTAGGGGGGTACCATGGAGCGGGTGACTAGCGTCCCCTATTAAAACCACCTTGTTCCACCCAGTAATCTTTTCCGGGCCAGGACCTGCGTAATTGGCAAACTCCTTCCACGCTCCTTCCGGGACAGCTGCAATTGCATCTCGAACCCTTTGGTCGTATCTCTGTCAAAAGGTCTGTTAGTAAGGCCGTTGCCATGGTTCTTGACGTATACGACGAACCACAAAGCGAGCCTGCACTCTTTCGTTTGTTGCGGGGATCCCCCACGATACCGTCCGGCCTGGGATATCAGGCTCGTGGTAGGATCTCACAGAGAGTTCGAATAGCTGTTTCTCGAGAGGAATTTCGGAAGAATCGTCGACTCCTGACAAATAGGCATGCCCACCCTTGACATACCACCATGATGTCCCATTGGTGACGTCGGGTATGTGTGAGAGAGATGATCTCGGGACAAGGGTCCGCCAGACCGTGTTTCCTATCCCCAAGTTACAGTCAGTGGAATCGCTGTACATGGAAATGGTGGCTGACCGGTGAAATGGATCGTGTGATCTGGATAGAGTGTTTTTCGGATCACCTGTTCCCTCTGTTGTCAGTGAGTGCATTTGGTAGGTTGGTGGCTTGAACGGACGGAACGAATGCCATCGGCTCCAATCACCAGGTCTGCAAGTGCCTCCGTCCCGTCCTCGAACGACAGGCGCACGCCTTCTGTGCCAGCGTTCTGCGCCGACACCAGTTTCTTCCCGTACTTTATCACTCCATCCGGGACCTTCTCCAAAAGACCAGATTGAAGCCGAGTTCTGCGAGTTCTGATGGCCCCACGAGGATCTAAATCACCGTTCTCTGGATGTGGTTGCAGCAAAATGACTTTACCGGTGTAACCATTCCTAAATGAGACATGTGAATACAATATCGAACCTTTGTTTGTGTCCCTACCTCTGACGTGTATCAGCTTTCGAGAAGCCTTTGACTCCGTCGGCGGCCCCTAGCAGATCCAGAACCTTCCAGGCATTATAACTTAGGCTGATGCCTGCTCCAACCTCTTGAGGCTCAGAATTCCGCTCATAGAGGACAGTCGAGAGAAACGGCAGCTTCGACAGTGAAATTGCTGCCGCCAAGCCGGCCGGACCTCCTCCGATGATGGCGACATTGATCGTTGCTTGATATGAGCCCATGGCTGTTATTGTGCGTGAAGGTCACAGAGGATGCTCTGTCACTTCTACTGTTCAGCGGCCTAGGACTTATAGATTGAACTGCCCAGACACAAACATCGTGAGGTGGGCTGGAATTGTCGGGATGCTATCTTACATGCTGCCACTAAAGCACGCCATCAAGCACGCCTTGCGGGAGAAGCTTATACTTGGTAACTTTTCCAACTCACTGATTGGCTGCACACGGACTGCTCCGAGGAATGATTGGATCTAGCACGCCAGCACGGCCGCTTATCTGTCGGTCCATGCCTTCATATCTCATGATGGGTCTTTTGCATGCCATGCTCAACTAAGCCCTCCTACCACTAACGCTACATACTGCAAGAAACCGATGGCAGCTTATAAATGAGTATCCTGATGGTCCGTATCCATTGGCCAGAAGACAATCCGGCAATTAAGGTAGGAGGCCTACGGCGTGTGGGAGAGGAAGGGGGGGGGCGGGCGGGTTGGATGGTCTTTTGGGCGGCAATTTCTCTATTGTAGCCGAACAGATGATGATGCAGATTTCGGGCTTCCGGTATTTGTTGGTTTCGCCGCAAAGGACAGGCTGATAACAACCATCATATTGCGTTTGAGTAGCTTGTTATTGCACAATTTCTCACTATGGGGCTTTATCTCAGGTGAGAATGGTATATAGGATGTCTTGTGCCACTTCAATCGCTATGTTTCCTGAATCTAGCTCTAAGATCCTTTTCCTTGGTCTGCACGATATGAAAAGCTAGCTTATCTACTATACATCGTTCTGTCTTAATTCTCAAGATGTTGAAGGAGGCTGAAGCGGTCGTTGTTGGCCAAGGACTCGCCGCCAGTGATTTGGTCACGCAGCAGAGATCATGGAAGAGCTATGTATGGGACACATTCGATAAGCCGGCCGAGGAGCGGAAGTTTCTGTTCAAACTCGACGCTGGAATTCTTACCTTCACTTGCCTGGGTATGTGGTAGCTGGCGACAAAAGAACCCTGGGCTATGCCTCTCCGTTAGCCTGCTGACTTGTCGCATCAGGGTACTTTATCAGATTCCTTGATCAGGCAAATATCAATAATGCCTATGTATCTGGAATGTAAGGTCGTCGTGCGATAGGGAGGCAAACAACGGTTGACTTCGAGTAGGAAAGAAGACTTGAATATGCTGGGCAATCAGTATAACTACGCCGTCACACTTTGGACCATCGGCTATATCATTGGCGAAATACCTAGCAACCTCATCCTTACCAAGATTCGGCCATCGATCTGGATTCCTGCCCTGGAGCTGATATGGTCAATCTTGACGCTATGTACCTGTCGAGTCACTACTGTCCATCAACTGTATGCGTTGCGCTTCCTGGTAGGTTTAGCTGAGGCGGGATTGTAAGTTTATCCTCCAACATCTACCCTCGTCGTGTCGGTTGTTGTTTCGACTACCGCCATATCGAGTCACAATGCCACAGCTAACAGACCGTCAGTTTCCCTGGCATTCTCTACATGCTTGGTTCTTGGTATGGGAGGGATGAACTTGCCAAACGCTCCATCATATTTCACGTTTCTGGTTCAATTGCTACAATGTTTTCGGGTTACCTCATGGCTGCGGTGATTAGCCTAGGAGGAAGACACGGTTATGCAGGCTGGCAATGGTGACCTTTCCCAGACATTGTCCAGGCTGATCTGGCTTGCAAGAGGTCTCCGCTAATCACACTTGTCAGGCTGTTTATCATTGATGGCGTTATTTCCCTGCCAATTGCCATCTTAACAATTTTCTTCTTACCTGACCAACCCCATAACACCCGCGCCTGGTATCTAAACGCAAGGGTAAGCTTCCATCACCAGATGATGACGCCTATGATTTCAGTGCTAAGTTCTTCTCAGGATAGAGAAATTGCATTGGAACGGGTTCAAAGAATTGGCCGTGCGAGTAAACAAGGCTTCTCGAAAAAAAAGATCCTCAAGATCTTTTCACGATGGCACATTTGGGTTTTTCCTCTCATGACTGTGTGAGTTCATTGGCAACCTAGACAGAACCGGAGACTGAATGACATTTATGACAGCTTTGGGGGAGGCGCAGGGGGCATTGGCCAGCCAATGTTCTCGTTTTACTTGAAGGCATCGAAGCACCCAAAATACACGATCAGCCAGATCAACACTTATCCCACGACCACAGCTGCAGTGATGGTTGTTGCTGAGCTATTGTACTCGTGGGTCTCTGATGGCCCCCTGAATGGGCGAAGATGGCCAGTCATGGTCTTCGCAGCAGTATGTCCTCCTGATGATTGTCGATGTCGACCTAACACAATCGACCACAGGTTTTCCAGCAGGTAATCTGGATTTCACTGCTCGTGTGGAACATCCCCAAAGGGTGGCTCTGGTTTTGTTATATTGTCATGCAACAGGGTATTGCATTGGTACCACTGAACCTGATGTAAGTGTATACATTGCAGGCCGGTAAAGGGGTCAAGATTGTGTACTAATGGCTCTATAGCTGGGTAAACGAGGTGTGCTCTCATGATACGGAAGAGCGGGCCCTCATCATCGCCGTGGTCAACACTATACAATACGTGCAGGGTGCATGGCTTCCACTCCTTATTTGGAAAGTTACCGACGCCCCAGAGTACAAGAAAGGCTTCCCCACGGCGATTGCATTCACCGCCGTAGTCACAGGAGTTATTTTCCTCATCAGGCACCTGGCAAACAGGGATAACAGACTGTAAAGATATCGGAACCCCTGCAAGCAATCTTGGTTGCTGACATGTTGGACAGGAAAAACGAAACTCAAAGATAGACTTGGCCCTAGCCTGGCAAGCAATTCAGATGTGTCTGAAGATGTGGTGGTTCCCAAATAGTCCGTATCATTGCCGCAACTTCCAGGGCTCAACTCTCTCGACTTCGGCGCTTATGGGCTAGATTGAGGGAACTGGATTTAATGGTTGCGGCCTCATCGTAATTGGGCACCACCGGCATGCCCTTTTTATAAAACCTGCTTGGGCAATTCCATGCTTCACGCAATCGGACAATCCGTTTTATAGTACTCCGCTGATGAAGGCTTCGGGGCACAAGACAACACAACAACAGTCTTTGATAGAAGGGGTCCACCTCATACTACTATGTTTAACTTTCCTACTCTCGTCAATTCCCTTGACATAGGTGCGCACGTTGTAGTTTCCAAGGATGAAGGCATCTAGATGTGGCCAAAGCTTCTGTCTTGTAGAGATTTATCTTCTTCCGCTGTTGGACTCGCTCAAATTACCTCAACTAATTGAGCTTTTGGCTGTTTATGGGCTCTTAAACCTCAATTTTTAGTAGTATACTTTCAGCAGAAGACGGCCGGATAACTCTCTACAATCTCAGTGTTCCACCTATAGTTGGAATCTAGCATTTTTGTATGTTGTACAATCTACAAACCACCCACTCCGAAGAATCATTGAATTGTGCCGATACCGCCTTTTTGCCCTCTTGCAGGAGCTCATCCACCTTCTCCCCGTTAAACGTGGAGAATGCAGTTGTCATTCGTGTCTTTTGCAACACCTCTATTGCAGATATTATCCTATAAATCGTCAAATACTGTCTCTAGACTGTCGACAACGGTGCCTTTTATGTGATCTGCATACCTAGCGGCCATGAATATGTCGATGTGGGGCTTCTCGGCAATGAATACTTTTATCAAGTTGAGCGCAGGAAGAACTCCTTCCCGAAAGGGCTCCCAGATCAGAAGAGGTAGCTGTAATAGTTCGTTGTCGAGTGTATGCTGCATCATTGGGCGATGGAGCGAAAACCGGGCATACCAATATAAGAGCTTCAGGCGTGTGCTCTGCGCGGACAGTACGCCACCGCCTGGCTCGACTGACCAGCTTAGACTTGCTGGAAGGCGAAGTATCCAGGCATCAAGTTGCGACCGTAGCTCCTGTGTTACGGGAGAGACGGAGAATGTCATGCTACATGCCTTTTGAGCCGGGTCAGCGCTGTGTCTCATAAAACCTTCCAGCTTGTCGGTTGTCAAAATGCTCTCCAATATAGCACGCAATGACATTTCAGCCAAGAAGAAGACGAACTGGGTGTTTATGTGTGGCGGCCTGTCTTTGTTGTTGGCTTCGTCGCAAGGTAAAGGTAGCGGAAAGAACTCCTCAAACAGAGCCAATGTACTCCGTGGAAGGGTATTGTCGATCTCGTACATCAGATCTCTATTCTCAGTCAACGGGAGGCCTTGGACCTGAGAGCATATGGAGTCTTAACCGTTCAAGGTTGTGACAGATCCAGAATAACAACCTTAAGTTGTTCCTTTCATTCCTTGGCCGCTGGATTTCTGTGATCTGGTCCCTATCTCGGCGTCAGCTCGACGGTGAAACATGTATGTGACAGTCGAGGATCCTCACCGTTTGATGACAGTCTGGAGCATAGTACAAGCACTATGAAGCGCAGTGGCGAAGTCAAGTAGGCGACTTTTCTGCAGCAAAAAGATGGCAGAGAATACCAGCACATGGACATATTGCAGACTTAGCTGGGCACTGATCCGGCTGCGTACCTGCATTGCGCGCTGAAAATCTGCGAGGCCACTTTCCGTGAACCCTACGTACATGAAAGCCTTGATCGTAGCAATCACAAGGAGCAAAAGGCATGAGCGCATGTTGTCTTGGAATCCCTCTGCCTCGACCGCGTCTGCAGCGATGCGCAGAGTGTTTTCACATATGACAGGGTACAAAGTAGCAACATTGGAGAAGAATCTTTGCCTAGCTAGGGGTATATCGCGCACATCGCTTGGCCTGTAGGAGGTCATGACGTTGGGAAAGGGTTTGCGGTACTCCTCGCAAGACATTGGCATCTTCCCCAGATACTGCAATTGTGTATCACCGTCTGTCAGAGGCAACTCAATGCTATCGTCGATACGATGTGATGAGCAATGCCAGAGGTCAGTCAGCGGGACGCTTGCCTCTGTTTTGTCGCGCCAGTCATTCGCATAAGAATTTAGAGTGGAAGGACAAGGATTCCACGATACTACCTCCCCGAGGTTGCTGCCCTGACCAGTATGCCGAGCAGTTTGACCATCTGATGCGCTGGAGGAGGAAGTCAACTGATCCGGCCATCTTTCAGTTTGAGCGAGATGCGGTTGTATATACCCCGGACGTTGTATGTCACTGCCCCTGATCAGTGATGCACACACAGTTAGATGGCAGAATGAAATTCGTACTTCGGCGGTTGTTGTCGTGGATAGTCACACTTGAAGCCGTGGCGGCTACAGTAAGCACACCTGGGTCTTCCTTTCGTACATTTGACCTTCTTCAAGCGGCACGTCTTGCAAGCCTGCACTCAGTAAGCGCTTGCCTTCCCCCTGGCATAAGTAGAAGAGGCCAGTATGGGTCATCACATACTGTAGCACCTTTCTGCAAGCCGTCACTAGTATCTGTTGATACCATTGACAGTCGCCCACTTGTTCCTCGAGGCTGCAACTCCAGTAACCGAGTTGACCGCATGAGTGAACTTCTCAGCCGCTTCCGACGACTGCGGACTAACGTCTCCATTGCGACAATAGGGGACTTTTGGGAACGACTCTTCCATGAACTTCGAGTATCAATAAAGTAGTAGTTACTGTTGTTCAACTGGTAGGTTCTCGGCCGAATATGGCTCATGATAAGGAATTGCGCGATCAGAATTGCACCATCGGTCCCAGGCAAGGCGTGAGAGCCAAGCCTGACTATTGGCGAATCAATCCTCCATCTAGACAACACTCAATTGGCTGCAATCGGAAGGCCATCCCATGAAGCTCGCTAACCATGTGGCTTCCACATGAAGTACTTGTTTGTTTCGCAAGATCAGAGTGCCGACATTCACTTATAGATATTCGCCCAATCCAAGACGACATCACTCCATGTCTAAGCCGCTGTTTTGTCATGCGAGGTTTTGAATTATTGTTCGTAACACATAACCATCCCCTGCCAACACCATGATTGAGCGCGTTCGACGTGTAGCCGTAATCGGGGCCGGGGTTTCTGGAGTGACAACGGCGGCTCATCTCAAAGCCGAAGGGCTCAATGTCACGGTTTTCGAAAGGGCTCCTGTGGCTGGAGGGGTCTGGTCAGTACATCTCGTCCTGTCGCTTGAGAGGCTGTTAATCTCGTTTATCAGGATCTTGGATTCTCGAATGCCCCATGAACCAACGTTCCCATCAGTCAAACCATCACTAGCGGATTCCGTCTTTTACAACAGTGTAGAAAACGCGGATCCTTATCTTTTGCACGCGCCTCCAGGGTAGTGAAGTTTGTTGGTGCAGGGACCTAACGCTGAACGGAGATACAGACCTGCCTATGAGACGTTGACAAACAACGTTGCGACCCAGTTTCTAGAGTTGAGCATCAACAGCTGGCCAGCTGACACTCCAGCTTTTGTCAGGCACAATGTCCTGGCTAGTTACATCCAAGATACGGCAGTAAAGACCGGTGTTCATGAAGACACACTGTACAATACTGCAGTGAGAAACGTATCGAAAGCAGGCGATACTTGGAGGCTTGAAACTGCCACGTGGGATAAGACCACTGGCAAGGCGACAGAGAACGTTTGGGTGGGTTTCGCGCACCGTCTCTTCATTCTTGGCTGGTTAACCTGGCCCTGTCTCCAGGATCTCGATTTCGTTGTCGTTGCTTCTGGACGTGAGTGGTCATGACCTCTGAATTCCGGATTTCAAAGCATTCAGAGGTATGTTTTTAGATCATTATTGCTAAAGCCAAACCAGACTATCATGCCCCGAGGGTTCCAGCCATCCCTGGTTTGGCAGAATGGAAAAAAGCGTGGCCATCAAGGATCCAGCATTCCAAGAGTTATCGCAACCCCAAAGGATTTGAGAACCAGGTGACTTGACCTAGAGAGAAGCATTCGCCCAAGTTAATGATTTCCTAGACCATTCTTCTGATTGGCGGGAGCGCCTCTTCGATCGATATTGCCAAAGAAGTTGGACCTGTGGCCAAGAAAGTTTACCAGTCAACCAGGGGTGGTTTCATGGACACACCAGAGTCCTGGCTACCCCCTAATGGTGTGCGAGTGCCTGGAATCGCCTCGTTTGGTGAGCTTAAAAACGGTACCTCGGAGAGCACTGGAGCAATTGACGGCAAAGTCACCCTGGTCGATGGCCAGGTGCTTGAAGGCATCGACCGCGTGATTGTCGCTACGGGCTATCACTTTACCCTGCCATTCTTCCCGCCAAAATTTCATCGTGACGACGTGCCACGAGAAGAGGCAGATGGCAAGATTCTGGTAACTGACGGCACCATGCTACATAATCTCCACAAGGACATCTTTTATATCCCAGATCCAACCCTGGCGTTTACAGGTGTTCCTTTTTATACCGCAACATTCTCCCTTTTCGAGTTTCAAGCTATTACCATTGCCGCGGTATTCTCTGGCCAAGCTAGAACGCCAGCCAAGGATGAGATGATAGCGGAGTACCAGGAAAGGATTAAAGAGAAAGGGTACGGAAAACCATTCCACACTTTGGTTGGGCAGGATATACAGTACGCCAAAGAGCTCATGGAATGGGTGAATTTGGGTCGTGATCCGTCGACAAAGAAGGCTGATGGCTATTCAGCAGAATGGATAGCTGCTCGTGATGAGTTTATGATGACCTATTGGGAACGTGGGAGTAAGGAGAATAGTTCAACTGCGAAAGAAGTGTCTTTGAAATAATCCATTAAATCATAAGCGAACGCTTTTTAGTCTAGCGTATAGAGGTTCCTTATTTCTGGTGTTCACTCTGCTCTTCGGTAGTGCACTTAAATCTAGCTCCGCGCCATCCTCATGAGCCAAATGGCGCCCGACGAATGCCGAGTGAGTGGGAGAGAGTAATTGAACAGACAACCACGAGAACGGTGAGTTTGATGAGGACCGAGACGCCGACAACCTCGACGACGACGACTAGAGGCCGCGGAGGCCGCGGAGGTCGTCGAGGACGAGGACGAGGACGAGGAACGACGACTAGACCTGTCATCCCAGGAACGTCTCAATGGCAACTAGAACCTGCCAAATAGCAACGTGAATTCGTCATTTTTATCGCGGCAATTGGCCCTGTGAGATGCAACAAGCCATGCAATGAGAAACTCGTCCCCATATAAATAACTAGTAAGTCGTTTTCCGTCGGCATCACAGAGAATAGGGTCCTGCATCATAGGCATCATAGAGAATAGGCCAGATAGGTGTATTGCAGAGTACTCGGAGGACTTGCCTAATTACCTAGGTATATGGCCGAAATGCAAGGGTGTCTGGCCGAAATACCTATCGCCCGGTGCTACAACCACAATGGATGATGATCACGTGATGTTGCGCTGACCTTGCTGGACATGGGGTTGTTGTTTTCAACTTCATATACTTGGCATCACCCCAGATCTGTGTCAAGGCGCGACGCGCTCTGAGGAGCCTCTATTCTTTACGCTGGTCCCCCCTGTGTGATATCAGTTCAAAACCCTCAAGTCTCCAACAAGATGCCATCCACCTTCTTCTCGTCTGGGTCCAGCAGACCTAGTGCTTCACGACGCGTAGGGGCGTTAGGGTCGAAATAGGGGACTTCGGCCAACGAAGTGACTCGTGTACCATGTCGAGGATAGTGCCCACCATAGTCCCAAGAGGCATTATGTATGGTGATTCTACTTTAGTCAGCTTCAAAGCACCAGAAAAAACGACATCATTTCTTTTACCTATTATCCCACAAAGCACTCGTTCCCGGAGTCCATTTGAATCTCACTTGGATATCCACGTTCTGTTCATAAACGTCAAACAAATATCCCAAGATGAGATCACTCTCAGCCTTATCGAGCCCGACTATTCGACTAGTCATTGCTCTATTAACCCACAGGGCTTTCCACCCGGTAGCCGGGTGTACTCGAACCAATGGATGAGTCCGCTCAATATACTGAGGACCCGCATTTGGATTCTCCTTATCGAGATATGGGTGAGCAGATCTATAAACAGCCAGCTTGCCATCAATCATTTTGCGGAAATCGGGTGATAGCTTCTCGTATGCCGAGTATCCACTGGCCCAGAGAGTGTCTCCTCCAATCGGTGGCACAGTATCGTTGTGGAGGTGAGTTATACCTACGGCAGACTCAGACCAGCGGAACACAACATTCCAGCTAGGCTGGCCATAAGAGGGTGGAAGAACGTACCTGCAGGCTGGCGTTCATGCACAAGATCGGTATGCCAGCGGGATGCACCACCTGGTTTGCGAAAGCTCGCAGTAACCTCGGTGGCTTGGAGAGCTGGCCAGATGACAGTCACTCCAGACACTCCAGGGACTTGCGGAACTTGCGGCTATGGTCGACTCAGCATAATGAACCACTTTCAACGAGATCGAGGAGGGGTTGGTTTACATGAATCTCGACCTCGCCATAGTACTCTCCGAGCTCTTTCTGTTGCTGAGGAGAGAGGTCCTGATCACGAAAGAAAACGACACTTCGCTCAGCGATCAACAAGGCGAGCTCATCCTTTTGTTGATCTGTAAGATCTTTGAGCTGGAGGCCCTCGATCTCCGTACCAATGTGGGTGGTTAAGTCGGTGACCTTTGTGGCAGCAGACAACAGTGCGTGTTTCGATCTTTCCGCTCTGGCACCTGCATCGTCATGTTTTCGTTCTTTATTTCTAATATTGTACACATCCTGAAGATACAAAGGTCGATTGGGGCGGTATGGGTACCCGTTTAACAAATCAATGCCTGCCTTGGTTAACCTTTTCAGCGCTGGCTCGGGGAGTCCCAAGGTGTCTTTCTTAGGGACGACAAAGTCCTTAATGTTTTCTTCGATCAGTGCTGGTGCCATTTTGCTGTTCTTATTTCTCACAAGACAGAAGCCGTTCCGCCAACTAAAATAGGGAGCAAAACAACGTTCCTTTCTCAGGTCTTATAACCTTCGCGACGAGCTCCTTATGAACGATGGTGCCGAGGATATTTCCCATATACAAGGAACCTGCTTACCAACCCCGCTCGTTTGCTGGCCTGCAAGGTGATATGGTGAGATCTAAGTGTCACGGGTTGGTTTCTAACTGTCTCTAGCAAAGTCACGCATTGACCCTCTCTATGGCGAAACGGATCACGATACGAGTGAACTTGCATCTAGGAAACCCTTATCGTTCCAATCACTTGAGGAATGTCCTCTGCCTGAAAGACACATATGGGAGGAGAAGGGACGAATGTTGTCGAAACAGCAGCACGTGACCGAATTGCGTGCTTTGATGTTTGTATTTGTTGCTCAACTGTCGACACAGACCCCTGACATCCCCCACCCTAGAGATCTCAACTGAGAGAGCGGTGATTGTTCGCTTCTCAGTGGTCGTCACTCCATTGGAGTTCGTGGGGTGACACAAGTTATGCTTATCACCTTGTGCCGCAATGCTTATTCTTGCTTGGACATGGTCGGCATCTCGAACATATTGCTGCATGTGCCGAAATGCTTCTGTACATCAGAGACAGCACGCCATCTATGCGTGGAAGACGCCATTGCAGTGATCAACATCTGTCGCAGTTGACATCTCCACTACCATGATACCCTGATCGGAAGGTAGTACCTCAACCTACGCCAGCCCGGCAGAACAGATCCGGATTTAAAAGAGCTTGGGAGAATCCAAACTCTAGGTTGCACGAGGCACCGGGAAGCAAGGAAAGAACATCATAATGGCGTTTCATGGCGACAGTAAAGAGGTCGAGCTCAAAAACCCAACGGCCAGCGTCGACGACAGCGACCATTCCCGATCACCACTTCATAACCCTACCTCAAGCTCCGACGATGCCATCCAAGCAAAGCCAAGTCTGACATGGAGGTCGTATATTTGGGACAGTCTCGACAAGTCTCCGGAAGAGCGGCGGTTCTTGTTCAAGCTTGACGCCGCCGTCCTCACGTTTGCATCTCTGGGATATTTCATCAAGTACCTCGACCAGATAAACATCAACAATGCATTCGTGAGTGGAATGAAGGAGGATTTGGGCCTGTATAAGAACCAGCTAAACTATATGCAAACATGCTGGACCGTCGGATACGTCCTGGGAGAGATACCTTGTACGTTCTTGTCACCGCCCCCTTCTCGTCGCAGCCTTACCAGCCAAGCTGCCGAGACATTTGGTCTTTTGCATAGTAAGGCTAACGTGGCTTGAACAGCGAACATGGTCCTCACACGCGTCCGTCCAAGCATATGGATCCCAACGATGGAACTCATCTGGACCATTCTCACATTCTGCACCTCCAAATGTAACAGCGCGAGTTCGATCTACGCCATCCGCTTCCTCGTCGGTCTTGCAGAGTCCACTTTCTATCCAGGCATGGTCTACGTGATTGGATCGTGAGACTCCCCTCAGAAGCATATTTTGTGAGCAGTGACAGACTGACAATGAATCCCGCAGTTGGTACAGACGAGACGAACTTGCCAAACGCTCCTGTATTTTCCACACCAGCTCTGCGATAGGCAGTATGTTCTCTGGCTACTTGATGGCAGCTGTATACCATCTAGGCGGAAAAGGTGGTCTCAAAGGGTACGTCGGGCCGCTACCATGTTCCTCTACGCTAGCTGCACATGTGACTAACTCACTACAGATGGCAGTGGCTTTTCGTCATCGACGGTGTAATTTCCCTGCCTGTCGCACTGTCCGGCTACTTTCTGCTCCCTGATGTGCCTGAGATCACAAAGGCATGGTACTTCAAGCCTCACGAGCGCGAGTTCGCCAAGAAACGCATGAAGCTCGAAGGCCGTGCCGACCGCGCCCCTTACACCAAAGCCAAGTTCAAGAAGATCTTCACCTCCTGGCACATTTACTTTCTGGTGCCCTTGTACATGCTGTTCAACAACGCGGGCGCAGGAGTCTCCCAGCCCACGTTCGCGCAGTACCTCAAGGACTCAAAGAGCCCCAAATACACCATCTCGCAGATCAACGTATACCCCACGACGACGTACGCGGTGCAGATCGTCAGCACGCTCGTGTACGCGTGGACCTCGGACACGATTTTGCGTGGCGCACGGTGGCCGCCCATCCTTTTCGGTGCAGCGGTGAATATCGTCTGCTACGCTAGCCTGGCGGTGTGGGACATTCCCACGGGGTGGCATTGGGCGTGTTATATCCTGGCCGGATGCGGCGGGGGTCTGAGCGGCCTATGCATGGCGTGGGCTCACGAGATCTGTTCCGAAGATAACGAGGAGCGAGCCATCGTCACGGGATCCATGAACGAGATAGCCTACGTGTTTCAGGCCTGGCTGCCGCTGGTCGTGTGGCAGCAGGTCGATGCGCCAGAGTACCACCGTGGCTTCGTGACGTCGGCATGCCTGTCTGCAGGCTTGATCGTAGTCGCCATGGCCGTACGGTGGTTGTGGAAGTGGGAACTCGCGCGGAATAAGCAGATCAGCCTTGCCTGAGGAAACCAAAGCTTTTCGTACGAAGTTCCGCTACAGGTGTGAGCTTTTGCTTACCCCTGGCAGTCGAACACGCTGATGTGCTGAACTGTGACACAAGAGAGGTGGAGGTGTGAGCAAGATCATCCCCTTTTGGACAGGAGAGCGTTGTATAAGAAATTTACGTTTCGAACAACCAAAAACTCCGTAATATCTGTCTGAATTTGCTCTGTGGGCAGGAAAACGGAGAGCGTGGTCCTCTTTTTGTGAACTTTGGTCGCATTGCTCACTCTGAAGCTCCCTTAACTGAGGAAGGAACTGGCCCACGCATCAGAGTACCGACACAACTTGCTCTGTCGACCTTTCCTTCCGCCGGATAGAGAATGGCGATGTACATGGATTTGCAACATGTCGGCCACTGGCAAAGGGATCAGAAGGTACATCAATGACAAGTATTCGATCTCACTTTCGGTAGATGTTTGCAAGGCGCGAATGGCTAGCCAAAAGGGAAGAAGGTGTAGTTTTATACCGGGACAGAGCGCTGTCTCATTCCCTTTCAAAAAGTCGGATGCTTGGATTGTTTCGTCTCCTGAGGTGATCCTGGCCCCTCTGTTTTGGCCGGCAGTCCCCAAGCACTTTTTGTTCCGTAACCGATAGGGTATACTCTATTCCAGTAATCGATCCCCGAGGGAACAATTCCAGATGACGGTCTTTTCAGCTAAACTCTAGTGAACGAGTATGCTCTATGTAATGGTTCGGATGCGATGATAGAGAACGCGGGGGGGCAGGGAGGAGTACAATCTGGGTGAGTATGCACCTTCATCAGTAGGCTGTCATCTCATCAGGACTACAAAGCCCGTCATGCGACATTCTCAAAAATTGAGATATGAGCTTTGATCAGTTAAATTTGCTTTAGACGGCGTTGTTTGAGTGCCTATTGAACTTTGTCTTTTTAACTACAGCTTTCCAGGGACACATGCAGTATGTTAACAGTTGACGTAATCTTCTCTATCTGGTGACTTTCGACACTGTTTAGGGGCATGTTGCATCCACTAGTTCGAGGCACTGTGTTTAGTATCATCAGAATGTTTATGGCCTTTTATTGAGTGGTGAGAAAGCTTCATCCCTCCTTCTGACCAGTTCTCCATAGTTTCCTTCCCAGACAATCCAGAGGACCTCAGTTTACATCAAAAGTCCTGCTCTTTTTTCTCTAGCCCAAAAGTGTCTCAAAACGAAAAGCATGATGAGCATAAAGACATCAAGGGCGATGGTCCAGTTATACCCAATCAGATATCTGGGGGCATCAACAGTCTTCCAGACACTGCAAGAGACACAAATCATTAGTACAATCCTGAGCAGTTTGTGCATGGGAAACAAAGCTTACAACAGCGGTAGCCATGCTCCGAAAGTGTTACCAATGGTGTTCATGGAGCTGATCACGAGAGCGCGCTCCTCGGCGTCGTGGGAACAAATCTCGTTGGCCCATGCATAGATGATGGCGGCAATACCGTCCGCACTTCCAGACAAGAAGAAAGCTGAAAATTTCAAACCGAGAGGAACCTTCCAGACTGCAAGCACGATACAGGCGAAGATATTCAATAGGGCGGTGATGGCGATTAGCCATACTTTCGCATCGTAGGCATCAGAAAGGATCCCACAGATCAAGGAAGCGACGATGGTAACAGCAGGTGAGACCGTCGTGATTGTGTTAATAGATTCAACCGAGTATCCCTCGGCCTTGAGCCACAATGGCAGACCACTGTTAGATGAGACGCCATCGGCCTGGGAGAAGAAGAAGGCAAACCCAATCAGAATCCAGAAATGCCAACCACTCAAAGTCTTCTTGAACTTAAGCAGCGTGATCGCTTTCCGAGGTTCACGATGCTCGACCGCCATTCGATCTTGG
This sequence comes from Knufia peltigerae, assembly GCA_030247855.1. NCBI lineage: Eukaryota > Fungi > Ascomycota > Eurotiomycetes > Chaetothyriales > Trichomeriaceae > Knufia > Knufia peltigerae. Next base: position 28,372 of record JAPDRN010000178.1, read on the forward strand.
GCAAGTTGGATTTCTCTTGCCGTGAGAATCTTCGAGTTGCACCGGTCCGGGGTGCTAGGAAGGACGAGAAGACCGAAGAGGGCGATGGGAACGGTGCACGCGAAACCTGAATGGATCAGTCAGTCTGCCTGGCTTCAGTCTCAGGGAAGCTCATACAGATAATATACAGCCATCGCCAGCCCTCAATGCCATGCTTGCCATTCAAGGTTGCATACGCACCAGCCTGAATGTAACCAGAACTCATACCGCCCACCTGACTCGCAATGAAGAAAATTGCGCCACGACGACTTAACTCCGAGCGTTTATACCAACTACCTAGGTACCATTGTACCGCCGGAAAAAAAAAACCACCAAGGGCTCCGACGAAAAATCGTAGTGCGTAAAGTTGGTACACATTGCTGACCTTATATTGGGCAAGTGTGAAGACACCCCAGAGTAAATCAGCGGTGGGCAGGAAATAATTGATAGGGAGGCGAGTCATCTGTGACAATTTATGTCAGATTTGTACTCTTGTTGCTTCATCGACCCAGGAGCTAGTAGTAACGTACTACTAGTGTTAATGGAATCTGCATTGTGATAAAGCCGACCCTATATTCACGTCAGTACTGACAACAAGTGAAATACCAGAGGGACAGAGAAGAAGGTCTCACATGTATACAGTGTTCAGGTAATTCAGCTGATTCCCATACAATCTCAAATCCTCCTTCATGCCACTGACGTATGCTGTGCTCGTGGCCGAAGAATCCAAAACCTTGGCCCAGTAGGCGAGGAAGACAAATACGAGAATCAAGCCATCAAGTTTCATGATTAATCGCCGTTCTTCTGGTGTGTCGGTAGGCGAGAACCACTGATACCATTTCTGCCGGACTGGAGAAGCATTGGTAGCGGCTGGCTGTATCTCCAAGGTTGATTTCTTGTCAACCGCCACAGAGGCATCTAATGGAGCTTCTACAGGACTCGGCGCTTTCTGGACGGAGAACGACATTGTTTGTTATACAGATAGGGGAGTAGTAGTAGGTGTTGATATGGCTAATGTCTGAAGCTCACTAGATACAGAAAGGAAGAGCTGTTGTGCTCCATTGTGGGTGGTAGCAACATTATACCATTTCCTAAGTTACAATCGTTCTCGATGGCGTGATCACCTCTTTACCTGTTCAAGCCAGCAAAAGCTAGCTCCAACTGTGCACGGCATGATTACGCTGTCGAGTCTCAATTGTTCCGGCAGCGGTATCTTCGCCGCGTCAAGTGAAGCAGGAAACTTGATTGTATCCATGCCAAATGGTTTATGATGATAGAAGCTCCCGAGAAATGGCAAAGCTTCCCTTCCTTACTTGAGACTGTGCCAAGAATGGTGGCGTTAATGGGCGTCTCGGCCATCACCAACCAGTGTTTGTGCTGGGAAGCCACAAGCCAATTCTTGGCATCAGATAAACCTCGGGGGCTTCATACCTATTGACACACCTTCGTGCTAGGCCCCAGATCTCTAAAGAATTGAATTAAACCAGCTAACATGACTATTATACGGTACTTCTTCCAAGTGTAGAAATCATGGAAATTCCTTACAATTTTTCATATCAATAGACTCTGACGATGAAGGAGAAGCTATATTGAAATGAACGCTAACAACTAGTCGCTGGTCTCTTCACAATAACGGAGCTCTTTGGATCACGCATCTCCGTGAGAACGATCTAACGTGGAAGTATATGGACGAGGGTGCAGTGAGCACGCAGCAGAAACAGCCTACTTATGAGAACGGTGCTTGTGACATTGCATCGAGAGTCATGTACTCTCACTATTTGAAACTTTACATGGCCCGCGATTGTACGACACATGTTTACAGATGGACTTTATAAGCTTAATAAAGCCTGATCCTTATCTTCGATGTGGGGTGGATTACGGGTTTCCATTCGCCTATTCGCAAACATCGAATGCAGGCATCGATGTTATAAGTTCGACTTGTGCTCGCTAGTTGAGCTATCTTTCGGCTTGGCCTTAACCCTTGACTTCGGTCGGCATCAGTGAGCCACCATTATGCTTTGTAGTAGCACTTATTGCGAATCTAACCACTATCCGCATGCCATCTCAGCAGGAGCATCGAGCGGATGTGGCACTAGCATCGAGCATGTTCATTCATCAAGACGATATACTTCGAACGCATCGACGAGACTGTGGAACAGGTGCAGATTGGCATGCGTCTTCGACGTGTCGTATAACTATGCACCTTGCCACAAGTCATGTCGGTGTTGGACGAGCCCTCTGAAGATCAATCATGATCTTCTGAAATTCTCACCCGGGTCGACTGTAACATGTGTCCTCGTTCAAGTACCGGTGCTCGTTTCTAGGTTTCGACGATTTTGATATCTGGCAAAGCCACGGCGACCTCCATGATCTTGAGAATTTTGCAATCTCCACGATTGTTGAAGGCACGAAGGCAGCGATGACTATCTTCGATCAATTGTTCCAGCTTGAGAGGAAAGAGTTAGCGTCGAAGTCCCTTTAGCAGTGCAGGGATAGCTCCCACTCTGATTGATTTGAATCATATCTCAATATATTCAAGCGCTGAACGACCGTCTCCTGGAAACCCTTCGTGGAGCTCTTTTGTCTACAGGGTCCCAGAAGTCGGGGAAAGTCTCGACATTTGGTGAGGTAGAGTTCATTCGGAGATAAGCTCGAATTGGCGGACTTTTAGCGGCGAGATCTCGAAGCAATTCATCGGCTTCATTGTTTTTCAGTAGGTCGACCAGGTTGAGTGTGGGATACGCCATCGCAGTATCGGATTGATGGTGTACATAATCTTTCTCCATGAGCTCATCACTTGCTTCGGATTGAGCTGGAGATAGACTTCTGGTGCGAATTACCAGGCCGCGTAGCTCTGTCAATTTCTGGCCTGCCATGATGAAGTGAGTTGAATAGATTTGGTTGCGAATACTGATGGGAAGCCCAGATCCGCAAAATCTTAACAGGAAGTAATGATGAATCCGAGCACTGGATGCAAATGCTATTGTTATATACTTCCCACTCTGTCAAAAATTGCAGAAGTTAAGGCCTCTCAAAAACAACTGTCACCATATGGCGCAATTTCCCAAGCATATTGAGCGACAATCTGACCTTCCCAGCCGTTTGGCACATCAAGCATTACCCCAGAAATGGTGGCAATTGTTCAAGCCTCGGGCAAATGACCAGGAATGTGGCCAATCATTAATTGCTTAGTGGGCGATGCTGCCATTGCCAGCCTCGCTTGCGTGATACACGCGTGGTGGTGGTGGTGGCAACGGTGTGATAAGATATGGTGTCCTCAAAATGTGCGCTCTGTGGGGCGATGTGTTTCTTTTGCGTGACAGACCATCTCTTTCGATTCACATTGGGGCATTTTCACCCTCTAGCTCTTCGTAGTCCGCGGATCTTGATTGAAGCATTCGCACGGCATCAGTCTTCTGAGAATCGCAGCTGTGCTAGGAAAGTAGGCGCAAGTGAGCGTGCAGGCTCGGTCCGGTGGTACAAGACCAAGGTCAAGGCAGTAGGGAGTCATCTCGTAGGAATCGATTTCGTGACTAAGATCGCGTGCGCATTATCTTGGCCGACTCTGGTTTCTTCGCATTTTCCTTTGTCTAACTCCGTACGGAGTCGTCCTGAGTATTGAGATAGACGACATCATCGCTTGTGCAATCCTTGAACCCGGCACCGAGTCATTACATAATTTTAAAACTCGTGCTGTCTGTATTACGTCTTTAACATCGAAAATGCTGGAACGCAGCAGGGCTTGCTTCATTCATATGTTTATAGCTTATTTTTCATTGCAGGCTCGCGTCTTGTTCCTTTCTATTGACTCGCTATTGCAAGGCCGCATCATTACAACACTGCTGCAGCGACTCTCATGTTCACTCATAATAGTTCTGCACTTTTAGTCCGTTGAATTCGAAAGACGTGCCCTCTCGCTTGTCGAGGACGGTCTTGTAATGGACGTCCTTGACACGAGCTCGCACATACTCGGTTCCGGTTGGGACTATTCGTGTCTCATCCTTATCCTCGGCGCTCAAAAGACCTAAGCGATCCAAGAGCGGCGATGGCACAGTCTTCATGGGCGTATTTGCACCTGGACGGCTAAAGTATAGCAATCCAAGACGTGGGATCTGGATCTGATCCTTTGGTGGTGTCACGACTCGATGAACGGTGGATTTGATGAAGCCTGTTCCCTAAGAGATAAGTATAGACTCCCTTTTGTCGTAATTACATTCACTTACCATTCGTCAGGAAAGTCAAAGTATCAGCGGCATTACAAGTAATGCCACCTTCAACTGGCTTAACCCACTTCCATTCTCCTTCAGGCGTGCGGATTTGCAAGCCAGCGACATGTTGAGAGAAGAGGAGCGTTAAACTTCCGAAATCGGTGTGCCCGCCCTTAGAGTAGGCCTGCGCACGATCCCACTCATCTTGAGTTCTGACATTATATATCATATACCTGAGATGATCGTCTGACTCCTGGTCGTAGTCATGAGCTTTAACCAAGTAATTCTCTGGTAGCTCTAGAATAATGGCGATCAGAACGAAGAGTTTTCGTATCACCTTCTCCCAGAGCTCTCGATGGAAAGTGGCAATCTCATCATAATGCTCCTCAACTATCTTATGTTTACCAACATCAGTATATGCCGAGATAGCTTTCGGGATATTAAGCTAATAAAAGTAAGAGAATGAACACATATCATATGCTAATAACAAACCATTTCGATGTTCTCTTTAACACCAGTGTCACCCACCCAGCGGCTATTCTCTCGATATCCAAAGTATTCTCCTTTAGCAAAGTTACAGGGAAATCTGCGCTTTTCCTCTAGCGGTTCCTTAAAGAAAGTGTTTCCAACGCTAAATTGGCGAAGGACTCGTGCATCGTCAATTCCTGAATTGACGACAGTCCAGAAGCCAACTCTAGTGACGGCATCGTAGAGCTCTTTGGCTAGTGCTTGCTTTCCACCAGGCTGATCGAAGCGCGAGAGATCAATCTTGGTCAACGGAGCCCAATCGAGGTTTTCCTTGGTATGGGCTGGGCGGCTCCATGGCTTCACCAGAATTTGACTTGGAGACACCTTAGAAACAGGGTTTTCAATAGCTGATGGTGCCATATTGCGGTTAATTCCAAGGCTTGAAATAAACACTCTGGAACTATCGATTTGATAATTGGAGCAAAGAAAGAATGTACCGCTTCAATATCGGGCTTTTGCCTTCTCTTTATAAAGTGCGGGGTCTGCTGAAAGGTACGTATCTCTATGTGATGGGAGTCAGACCCTGAGACATAAGACCTCCGTTCTGTGTCGGGGAATGCTATCACCACCCACGCTGATTACGTGCTTTTGTGCTAAAGAGTCGTGATTGCTGCAACCCTCGATGATCCCACGTCAGAAAAATCCTATCGGAGATTTTGCAAATGGGTGGCGCCCCCACACCCAGACGGAATGCGGGTAGTCAAGATAATTGCTTCTATGAACGTTGCTCTGATACTGGAAGTGCGGCTATCGTCAAAGTCCTGAATGCTAGTCCGGCCTAATACAGAGATCATGTTTCGCTATCTGTGCGAATCTGGACCCGTTGAACTTGACTGCAAGGAGTTACTGGGTCGACGTGACGCCTTTTTCTCATTGATGTCGTGATGAAGAAGCCGTATTGCCGTCTCCTGGTTAAATACCAAGAGCGCAGGCCAGTACACCATGTGCTCTTCTCTCGTGGTTGAGCAGGTCAGTCGTTGGCCCTCAGATTCTGGATTAGCAATCATTGACCTTGATTCCCTGACATGCCTGAATTTGTCTTTCCCGGAATGTCGACCGATAAGACACCCGGGGAGACTTTCACCTCCCAGGCCCCTCCTTCGCCCTCTGACAGTCAGATTGATACTTCGAGTGATATTGCGGTGGACGCAAACTTTGAGAAAAGAGTCAAACGCAAGGTCGACTTCTGGCTTGTTGGTTTCTACTCGACCGTGTATGTTTTTCGGGTTATCGATTCGTCGAATTATTCCAATGCTGCCATTATCAATCTTGAACACGGTACGGGCATAAAGAAAGAAATGCATTTCACACCTGGCATGTGGGCGTGGACTTTGTCTATCTTCTCATACAGCTATCTAATCTTCGAGCCCACAAACACACTGTTATTAAAGACCTTCCGACCCTCAAGATGGATGTTCGTCCTCATCCTCGCCTGGGGGATTTGCGCATGCTCAGCAGCAGCTGTCCAAAGCTTCCAGGGCATGATGTGTGTACGATTCGCTATTGGCGCAGCTGAGGCTGGTTTTGTACGTCTACTTCCTCATCCATGATACCGCGCGTAACCCATGTCTTTATTTACTAATGACAAAGTAGTACCCTGCCGTGCTCTACCATATGGATTTCTTCTACAAACCCAAGGAACTCCCATGGCGCATCGCCCTATTCTACTCGGTCGGTCAGCTTTCAAGCGCACTAAGCGGGTTATTAGCCTTTGGAATTTCTTATATGGATGGGCTAGGCAACCTCGCAGGATGGCGTTGGCTCTTTCTCCTCGAAGGATTGCCAGCAATCATCCTATCCTTCATCGCGCTTTTCGGGCTGCCAGATTACCCTGAAACGGCACGGATGTTAAATGAGAAAGAACGAGCTTACATGGCCGAGAGACTAAGTGTTACTGCGCCAAAAGGGAAGAAAGGCAATTGGGACTGGTCATCGCTGAAGATCTTTCTGCGTGACCCAAGCACGTACACTTTTACAGTTTACTGGCTCGCACATGGTATCGGGGGCTTCGGCATTAATTACGCGCTACCGACCGTAATTTATCAGCTTGGCTTCACGACGACAGCCAAGTCGCAGTTGATGAACATCGTAAGTTCTGTCTACCTGGTACATCAGCGATATGAGGACGACTAACGCAACCTCAACATAGCCCCCCTACGTCTCGTGCTTCATCTTGCTCAATACGCTAGGTCGACTTCTGCATAAGAAATGGATTCGTCCATGGACAACCGCTGTCTCAAGTAGGCTTTACTCTTTACCTTTTGATTTCAGCTATTAACACTAACATAATCATTCACAGTTGAGGGCACCACCGTCATATGCTACATCATCCTCATCACCGTGCACAGCCCTGTGGTAAAGTACCTGGCACTCATTGTCGCTGTATCTTGCGCTGGCTCTGCATATCCAGTCATATGGCCTGAACGTATCCGCGCCCTCGAAGGTACTGTTGGAGCTGGCATTGGAATTGGCTGGACAAATGCCATGGCTCAATTTGGAGGCATCGTCGGACCTCACGTCTACAGCACAGTGTTTGGCCCGAGTTACCATGTCTCATATATAATTTGTTTATGTTTTCTGATCGTGTCGATCACGTCGATATTGTTGTCATGGTACTTTGTGATTCAGAAGGACAGAAGACGGCGAGGGCGGCAGGCGAATGACGAAGCAAAAGCGCGAGAAGTCCTTAATTAATTGTTAGACGGAGTGTAACCTAGGTAATTTGATTGTTAGGGGTCCAATATGATGTATTGTCAAGTCTAACCTTAATAACTATGAGGCGGTTCTCTATTTATTATATAGCAAAAAGGAGTGTAATTCTTCCTCTGATTAAGGCATTCCTTGTTACCGCATTAACTCCCGAAATAATAGTATACTGTATATATAGGCCTAAAGAATGAGGCCCTAAAGATTACCTTAATAATAAGCGCTTTATCAGATAGAATAGAAAGAGAAATAGGTACTAAACTAGGGTAATAAAGAGCGTCTTAAAATAGGCCTTAACTTATAAAGACTATTCTAGCGAAGTACTTCGCATAGGAGGCCCTTAACTATTTAACACACTCTTTTACAAAATAAAGCTATTTATTACGAATTAAGGCCTCTTATGAGGCCGCAGACAAAGCTATAATAATAGCTACTTAGCGGTATTACTTAGGGGCACATAAAGGATAGAGAAACTTTGTCACGTAATAAAAAGGCTCTTTAGGGTCTATAATAAGTTAATATAGAGTTTAAGGATCTCATGACTTCTAAGGCTTTAGTAGTAAACCTATAGAGCTAAATAGAGCTAGGAAAAATAATGGCTATATATATATAGTTATTATATAGCTTTATTACGTAGTTAACTTCATTTATAATTATATCTATATATTTTAGTGATAATTACTTTACTTATAGTATATTAGTACACTTAATATACTATATACCCTTAAAGATATCTTCCTTTCTATACTTCTTACTTATCTATCACTCTTATTAATCATTAACTTTAGGCGCTATCTCTGCGATCACTTAAGCTATTCTAAGTATCCCCGCATTAAGCTTCACTTTACTTCTAGTGACCATATTATATTCATTACCTAGTATTACTAGTAGTGATAACATTAAAAGGCACTTTTAGGTATATACTAGCATTAGTCACTAAAGGCATAAAGATTAATATCGCTAGGTTAGTGAACCTAATTATGTCTTAAAGTTAATACTGTGACTACATAAGAGTTAGTTTCACGCATATCTAGCTAATTTAGATGCTAAGTTAATTACTGCATTACACGCTATCCCTTAGTAAGATACTAAAGATTTCTTCTCGCTATTAAAGCTAATTTTGTCCGCTGAGTGTGTGCTTTAGCGAGTGTATAAGTTAGTGTCACTATTACTTAATGTTAATACTTAAGTGTTAAATTCGTTTTAGGCCGGAATTACATCCTAAGATTTATTCTAGGTACTACAAAATAAGTCTTCTTTCCTTAATTATGTCGCTATCTTTTAAGCGCTATTATATTACTATATTCGCGTTCACTAAGGTCATTTTAGCGAGCGCGAGATATTTATAGTCACCCTAGATTAGGTTAAGCACTTAAATCTGGCGTTAGGTATTAGTGATTAACTAGTTACTCTTTAATCTCTCACTAAGAAGACTAGCGATATAAAAGGTAAAGAGAGATTTATAAATCGCGTTTAACTCGATTCTAAGTAGGTCCATAACTTAAAAATAGAGTTAAATTCCTATCTGTCCTATTTCTAAGTGGTGTTAATCTATCACTACTTAAAGTAAGTATATAATAGCGCTATTATCTCATTTTATGCCGTTTAATTAACCATTATTAATCCCGAGAAGAAAACCATTATATTTATATTTAAGTCTTAAGTGTTTAGCTTACTAAGTAAGTTAATTTATTACTATTAGTTAATTATCTTATAAGACGCCCATAATATTTAAGTCTTTTAAGGACTTAATGACATTAACGAATCACTAAAGTAAATCTATTAGTAATGGTTAGTTAATAATACCTATGGTCCTATTAGTGTAATAAGTAATTAGTAACTATATATTATAACTATAAGTGATATAGTTATTCCTAAAGTGTTAATAGTATAGAATACTAATAGCTAGAATCTAATATATAGTAATATTTAATATAATATCACAGATTTAGCTTAAGAGATAGTGAGCGCACTTTAGGAGATAAAAAGAATTTTCTTTAATAAGTTATGCTTTGGTTTTATGAATATACCCAAGTTTTCTATCTAAGAGCTTTAAGATAATTAGGCTAATAACTAACCTAAGTATAGCTTTATTAATAAGCCTTATAACGTAGTGTACTTTAAGAATTATTAAGATTAGCTTTTACGATGTATTACTTAGGAGCGTTCATTACTAGACACTATCTTTTATATTAATTAGCATAAGTTTAATGCTAACTTATTATAATCATTCTAAACTAAGTTCACTTAGTAGTATAAACTCTTAAATAAGGCGTTTCTAAAGTTAGTTATAATGTTAAAGTATAAAGGATCTAAATAATTCGCTTAGTGAGTTAAGTTCTTAGGTATTCGCTAGCGTAATTCTAGTTTAGTAGTCCGTAATCTATAGTTACTATTTAAGTTTATATGTTTTATCTTAATATATTATAAGGTATAAACTTGCACTTATATATTCTATTCTCCCATATAATTTAACTTCTCTAAGGTTACCTAGCTATTAGTTTAGTATTTAGCCATTATATAGTTATTCTATATCATTATATCTAAATAGTATTACATTCCTAAATAAATTAGTAACTATCTCTTCTAGTATAGTGACTAAGTCTGACCCGAGAAGAAAATAACTAGTGTCTTAAGGCTTTAGAGCTAACGAAGTCTAGGTCGCGTCATAACAGTATAGAAATGGTAATAAATCGCGGTAACCATTACTATTAAGTGCTTTAGTGAGATAAAATTTAAAGGAGACACTAATATAACTAGTGATAATAATAATAAACAAGATAATATCACCGTGATTAATAGTATTACGCTACCTATAGTATTTAGTGCCTAGGTTACTCATAGTTATTAGACTAATAATTATATCTATAGTAGTTATACCATTAATTTTACGGGATAACTAACTAATGTTAGTGTGTAAGTATATCTCTAGACTAATTAGCTTTAGTGAACATTATTTAAAGAGTAAGTTTATGCCATGCTAGGCTATAAGTATACCTAATCCTAATTAACTTAGTATAGCACTAATTAGCTAGTAAAGAAACTAGCTCACTATAGTTACGCTTAGTTCCATGTTATTTAAAGTCTTATGGATATCTTAATAACGCTTTATACGTTATTTCGAGATCTATAGGTGACATTTCGCTCTCCTATATAGTAGTAGATACTAAAAGTGGTAATAAGTTATATCCTTAAGGTAGTGATTATTCTTAAGACTAAAGGTAGTAAGAGTTTAGCTTTCATAATCTTAGTAATGTTATAGTAGACTTAAATTATGGTGATAATTATACTATTAATAGTGCTTAAGTAAGACATAGTGTAATAATTCTATAATATTAGGATTCAGTATTTAATCTAGAGTGCTCATGATAGTATTAAGTAATTTAATGGTGTGCCAATATTATTTATTTCTATAAAATAAGCTATCACTTAAGTATTCCGCTAGTGAGCTAGCATTTAGGATACTCACCATTAATTAGATTAGATTATTATTAATAAAGCTTATCTCGTTATAATTAGTGAGTTATACTAACTAAAGATAGCGCTAACTTAGTTTCTATATAAGTTATAATGTCTAATTATAATATTAATCGTCACATTATCTCTAAGTATAATGAAGATATTCTATTAAAAGATATTTTTAGATTAACTATAAGTTATTTATGACATTATATTCTGTTATAACATTTAGTACACATTATAGTATTAACCCGCACTAGCTAAGAGAGATAATAAGATAGGAGATTCATTTAATAACTTCTATATTAAATTCTAGTAATGCTTTTCATCTTAAGTTTAGAGTAAAGACATAAGAATAATTTTATGATTTTTACATTATTTAATAGATCTTATTTAGAGCTTTTAAATAATATATATTTTATTTATATATCTCTTAAATTAAGAGAGTTATATAAGATTAAAGTTAGTCACTTTTTTGAAAATAAGGAAGGTTAGCCGAGGCACGTAATAAGCGTAATAATTCACTTCTAAAATAGGTAAAGTACACATTAAGTACATGATAAGCGTAATAATTCGCATCTAGAAAGAGTATAAATAATATTCATGACTTAAATGAATTTTCTCCCTGCGTAAACACTAAATTTCACTAACTTAATAGTATTAAGGGTAACACACTAGATAGAAAAGAATTAACACTACTTAATAGTTTAGAAGGTAAGATTTCAAAGTTATAAAAGAATAAGGATATAGGCATAGAAATATTCCTTTCTACTATTACTTTAAAATCTTATTCTCTTAATGTTAAAATAAGGTTACCCTATTTCTCTAACTAATAATGAAGAGCTTAATTAAGTGCGGGAATAGGCTTAACTACGTCGATATATATATAACGCTTATTAACGCGCTTAGTAGTTTACTTAATAGTTAATCTTAACTATATAGCTTTAGTAAGGTAAGAGAATCATTCGATTTAGCTCAGTATAAGAGATCTCTCTAACCTTAATAGCGCTTAAACTTAGAATTTAAGATCTTATTATTAATTAAGATAATAATGATATATAAGCTTAATAGACTATGATTAAAGTTAATAAATATAAGACACTTTATTAATCTCAATTATTACTAATTACTTAATTTTCTTTAGAAGAGATAGAGACTCTAAATAAAGCTTAACTAACTTTGAATTAATCTTAAGACACTACCCTATTAGCATAATCTTCTAATAGTGACATTACTCACTATTTTCGTTAATAAATTAAATAAAATTCATTTCACACTAATCGCAGTTCTTCCTTATTATTATCACCTTAAAATAGTTATCTATATTAATCTTATAAACTCGATTAGTTTTTTCGCTTAAGTTCTTTATTCTTCGCTACTAACACTAAATCTTCCTTATCCTTTAGTAGTACTATCTTTATTAATCCTAATAACATAAATAAAACTTATAATATCTTAATAAATAGTGATAAAGTTAAAGACTCTATAGGAGAATTTCTCTCTAAAGTGAATAATAATAATTACGTAGAAGAAGAGAAGGAGAATCACACTTAATACACTATAGATTATTTAGTGCGTTAACTATAAGATAGTTTTAATAGTTACTTAGAGATAAGTTATTATAATATTCTTTAAGATTATATAAATAACTTTAATATTAAATATAATAGTCTTAATAATATTTTCTTTACTAATTATACTTTCTTAACCATTCTTTTATAGTCTAAGATTCTTAACTTAGAGTAGCTAGTAAATTAATCTATCCTAACTTTAGAACAATAAAATGTACACTTTTACGGCATAGCTAAACCTTATAGTGGTTAATTATCTTAATGAGTTTATCTATATAGTGAAAAGATATAGGCTATAAGTCTAGATATAATATTTAATATTAATAGCTTTCTAGACTTTATAACTTCTATCTTAGTGGCTTAAAAAGGACTTTAATATTAGCTAGCTACCTTAATGAAATAGAATATTATCACTAATGTTTATCTTTAGGGAATAAGATATAAATATAAAAATTAGTAGTTTACTACTAAAGTATCTTATTCATAAATAGTTATACTTTATAATATATTACACTTTTTACTGGGGTAATTAATTAGCGCGAATGAAATTACACTATATATCTCTTTTTTATATTTACTCTTTTAAGGTAATAAATTCATTATGTTAAGCTAATAATAGTTAACGACTTAGGTTAACCAGATTTTCTATCTTATAATTTTTGATAATGTGCCTATTTATATTATATAGTATTTACTAGTTAGCTTTTAATAGGCACTAATTAACTCTTATACCCACTAAGTTAAGAATTATAAGACTGTAATAGTGAGCTATTAGTCTTAATAAACTATTAGATATATTATTTAGCCTAAGTATTTTATTAGAATCTAGAATATTATCTTAGAAAAGGTTAGTTAACCTAGCCTATAGTACTTTCATAATCTATAGTTATTTCTCTCTATTAAGGGCATAAAGCTTTAGTTTAAGACTAATTCATTATAACTTATACTCTTAAACACAATAAAGAATTATTAAGTATACTTAAAAAATATAGTAAATATATAATATGTAGATTTAAATCGCTTCTATATTAATATTAGTAAGAAGATCTACTCTTAAATGGCCTTTCTCTAATTATATAACCTTAGTCTTAACTAAAAGCCTTAGGTTTATCTCTAGTATCACTATTACCTTAAGTACTATCTTTATAAGATATATAAAGAGTAGCTACCTAAGAAAAATAGCCTAGGTTAGTAATATTATACCTAAAATATACTCTATAATGCTTACACCCTTATTAGTGTCACACTTAAGAAATTTAAGCTTTACTTTAGGGATCTAATTTACTCTTAGTTCTATAGTTTCTATAAAGAGATCTAAAACACTAATAAGCTAATATCATTTAAGAATAATAGGCTAAAGAAGCTAGCCTTAAACGCACTAATTCTATAGTTCATTAAACGTGTAGCTAGTAATAACCCTGTAGATATTAAGGTATATTATTAGGCCTATATCGTGAGTAAGTGTTATGCCTACCTTTCGCTTTGTGACTTTAATAAGTGATCCTTTAGAATTCGCGAAGAGTACTAAGTATTCTAGGCACTATTCTAGGTAATTCTATAATGCCTATATACCTATCTAATTAATAAACTTAAGATTCTTATAAATAACTACCCTTTTTATATCTAGCTAATTTGTATTAGTACCTACCTAAATTTTCTTTAGCGTAGTGTGAATAAGTTTACTAGTGACTTTAAGTATATCTATGCGCAGTTAAATTATAAACTCATTATATAGGAGCAGACAAAAATAATATTTATGTTCTTATATTATTTATAATATACCCTAAGTAGGTAAGGCCTATTTTAAGAGTTAGCTCTTTAGTGAGAGCGCTGTAAAGGGAAAACACTATCTAATCTTAATGGTAATTAACTATAAATACGTTAAACGTAATAGTGATATACCTAGGTTAGTTTTAGCTTTTCTCACACTTTACCTAAGTATAAGTATGCATAAATAAAACTACGCTTTAACTAGGGTTAACTATAGTTTTATAAGAACATTACTAAATTAATACTATTTAGTAATGCTATTCTATATAAAAACTATATCTTACGCGGTGAATACGTCCAGAATTTTATTAACGTTACGCATATACTTAAGAAAGCGTTATTATGACTACTAAAATACTAGAATAATTATCACTAACTAATTAGGTTATAACTTACCTTCTAAATTATCTATCTTATTTTACGCCAATTTCGCATAAACATTATTATTACTCTCTCACTAATAGAAACTAATCTAAATATTTAAGAATATATCCTTAAGAATAATGTCCTATTTAATTATAAATTATTTGAAAACTTAATGGTGAAATATGTTTATCTTATCTTTAGTAATTAATCTATTTACTAAATATCTAATTAGTTAACCTAGACACTCTTTCGCTTTAATGATAAAGTCTTACGCTAATACTAAGGTAATTTAGTTTATCGCACTATATACTAGCGCGTATTTAAGAGTATTAAGATAATAACTAATCGTAATAGTAGTATATTTTAAGACTTTAAATATACCTTTTAATAAGAATTATATTGTTATCACTAGATTTTATCTATACTTACTCTTACTAGCCTTATATAGAAAGAAAAGAATAACATTAAATATATATAATATTCTATTTAATCCTTATAAAGTCCTAAGAACCCTTATAATATATCACTAAGATATTCTCATTTGTAATAAGAATAGGCAAGAAAAGATTAGTACCTTAAGATATCACTAGAGTTCCTAGGTATATTATAATAAATAACTAACTAAATGGAAGAATGGATTTTAGAGTAAGAACTTAGAATTACTATAAGTTAATAGGCTTATATATAGTAAGTTTATATAGGATATAGAATGGATCTAGTGAGAGAGAGAAGATTTATTCGATACATAAAATAAATTTAGTGAGTAAGAGTGAAATTATATAGTATATAGAATAGATCTAATAGCGTTAAAGCATTAGATCTATTTTATGTATTACGTGTTATGTTTTAAGTGAAATTACTAATTAGTATTAATAACTCTATAGAGGAGATAAACGCTTAGAGATTTAATTTATTACTTACATTATATTATAACTTAACTAAATCTACAGAAATTAGTATCACTACCTTACCTAAATAGGAAACTTAGATAATAATTAGTTATACTAATAATAAACACTAATCTCACTCATATTTTATTAGTTAAGGCTTTATTACTATACTTAGTACGCTATAGATTTTCTTTAGTTAGTATTATTATTCACTACTACTTTCTTTTTTATATATAATATAAATTATCTTAACACATATTATTTTATTTCTTATACACTTCTAGTTAGAAGCCCTAATAGCTTATTTATATTAATATTACTCTTAATCTCTAGGCTAGATTTCTTTAGTTATCGCTTTAGTAAACTATTTTAAAGGATCTAGTATAGTTTAACTTTAAAGACTTTATGATCTCTTAAGCATAAGATATAAAGTGTGCTTTTTATATATAAACTTATTTATTATTTTTGTAGTTATGTTATAAAAGAGAGAAGCTATAATATAGTTTATAGAATATATTTTAATATTATTTATAGTAGGTAATATTAATATAAAGATTAGTCTTTACTAACTTATCCCTTATTAGTTTATATATATATTACTTAAAGATATTACTAAGTATAATCGCTTAACTATCTCTATTAATATAGTAAATAATACTTAAAATAAATTTAGTGAGTTAAAAGGCTATTATTAAAGAGTAATTTATTTATTACTTAGTGACTACTATCTTATCTTCACTTTATTTTATTTACTTTATGTCTTATTCTTTTTAATTCTCTCTATCTAAAAAACGTGCCCATTTCTCCTTTATCCATTATCTTTTCATTCATTTTTATTAAGAATTATTACTAAATAATAGCATTTTAATTGTCTCTTTTTAATTGATTAATTTCGGCATTAGAAAAGTCTAATTTTCTTATTTCTATTAATTTATTACTCTAGAGAAAAGATCGCAGCTAAATTAACGCGGATTAAGTCTAAAGTAAGTTTAGATTATAGGATTAAGTTTATTAAATCTATTCTATATCTAATTTTAACTTAATATCTCTCTATTCTACTAAATCTATTCTATAGACTACTTTAATTAATGTGTATAGGATTTAAAGATAGTGTTATTAAAGCGTAAGCATAAAAAAAGTTCTACTTAAAAGGTCCTAACTAAGTAATTATAAATTATAAAGTCTAATAAGACTAAAGATCTATAGACTAAGATTAATAACCTTATTACTAAATAGAACTAAGTGAAATAAGAGTTTAAGAAACTCTTATTAATAATAGATAATTATAATTAAGTAAATAAGTTAAAGAAAATCTTTAAGATATATAAGGAATAAGTTCTAATTACTTAAGAAGAGCTCTTAAATACACTAGCCTTCTTAATACTAAATAGTGACACTAATGTTAAACTAGTTAAACTAGTTAAACCTTTCTCTTCTCTTAATACTAATACTAAAGAGCTTAAACCCTTAGTATAAAAGTAGTTAACTAGTAACTAGCTAAAATAATAATAGAGTAAGTAATAGAGTAAGTAATAAAGTAAGTAATAGAGTAAGTAATAGAGTAAGTAATAGAGTAAGTAATAAAGTAAGCTATAGTAGAATATTAGTAATAGTATAGAGATTAGATCTAGTTTATCTATTACTCTAGAAGTCTAAGCTAATAAATAAGCACTAAAACGGCACGAAGTAATAAAGACAAAGAAGAAAATCATTATTAAGTTAGATTCTAATTTATTAGAAGACATATTTAATAATAATGATTTTACTAAGATTAAATATAAGCTATATAACTCTAAATAAATAAAAAAGAACTAAGTATAATAGGAGAATAAGGATAAGTTAGAATTTAAGTATAAGGATTATAACTAACTTATTAATAAAATACGAAAGTAGTTAGGTAACTTTCGCTATATTAAGCTAAATCGGACTCTTATATATAACTAAGCTTTTCTCGCTAGCTATCTAAATCTTCTGAATATATATAAACTATAGAAGATTATTAATACTTTCCTTAAATCGTGTGCGGAGTTTATATAACTTAAGAAATGTGGATTTAATGTGCTAGGCTATAAGGCCTTATCTATATACTCTTTTAAAGTGATTACTAAAGAGATTATTAAGGGTAATTATACTAATACTGTTTAAAAGGCTTTATTAATAATTAATCATTAATTAGTACTAATATTTAAAGATCTCTATTTTAAGGGCTTTAAAGGGGGCGCTAGATCGAACATAAAAATCTTTCTAAAGGCTTATTATATAGCCTAGACCTTCTAGATTTTAAAGAACTTTTTAATGCTATTTTTTAAGCATAAGAATTCCCTATATTTATTACCTTTATAAGGTAACTTTATAGCTAAAGATTTCTATTAAGTATTTATTCTATTATACTTCACTATAGACTATATTAAGGCACTAAAAATATCTATCTTTAGTAAAAAACGTTCTATAAATATTTACTACCTTATAGCTAATAAAGTAAAGGTAATCCTTAGTGAAAACACTATTACTTAAGTTAAGATAACTATAATTAAAGACCTAAAATAGAAAGCTAAGGTATTTTAGACTCTTACAGGCTTAGGTCCTAATAACTAATAAGATACTAATAAGAAAATTAATCTTAAGGTAATTAATAACTTTATTAAAGATAATAATCTTATTTTTATACGAATTAAAAAGCTTATCATTAAAGAGTAGTATAAGAGAAAGATATATATACTTATTAAGTAATACACAGAATAAATCCATTAATCTTGGTCTCCTTAGATTTATTCTATGTTTTATTTAGAGGTAACACTATTACTAATATTATTAATTTATATTTAGGGTAAAGACATAAATAATAAAGGGATTAGTTACTCCTTAATTACTAATAAGTTTATTAAAATATTTCTTAAGGCGTTTTTAGAATAATGCTATATTACTTATAATACCTTTCTTAGTAAAGACTGTGACTAGACATTCTGTACTAAAGATATATTAGTTATAGAATGAGTTACTTCTAAGGGCTATATTAACTATAAGAAGAAATTAACTATTAAACTAATAAAGAGTAAGTTTTAGGACCTAAGAAAGAAGATAGTAATAGTTAGTGTACTAGTTATACACTATATAGACTTTACTAAGTTACTTAGTATTAACTTAGATTATAAGAATATTAAATCTATTTAACTCTTTCTCTCTAGATACCCTAAAGACCCTAAGAACATAGTGAGATTTATCCTTAAGCCTTATTAAGTCATTAGAATTATATGGTAATATATTATAAAGAAGGGACCTATAAAAGGGGGTATTTTAGCTCTAAACTATAATCTAGGAAAAACCTTAAAGTAGTATTTTTTAATTTATACTTTTATAATGTAATAATTATAAGTATATAGAAAATACTGTAGATAAGTAGTTATAACTACTAAATAGGGTCTTCTAGCATTAAAGGAGAAACTATTTAACTTTAGGCTAACTTATGTGCTCGCATTACCTAGTACCCTTAACTTATGGTTCACTAAATATAAGAAACACTAGGTTACTACGTAAACTAAGACTTCTCTAGTGTAGCTATAAGTTTTCTATAGTTCTAACTATACCCTTAGTATTAATATTAATAAAGATCTTTACTTATTATTACTACTTACTAGTGCCTAAGATACCTAGATTAAAATTAAGAAAAGTTTTCTTCCTAATAATTTAATATCTATATTTAGTGTTATGTGATGTGCGTACGAAACTAATACTGTACGTACCCTAACCATAGTTAAGAAAGATAATAAGGTGAAATTCCTTTAGAATCTTAGTATTAATAGTGTTAATAAAGGTTAGTTTTGTTCTGCTTTTACCTACCTAACTTATTAATTTCTCACTAAGATATGAAATAAATTCATTAGTTTATTCTGCTAAATCTATTCTATATATTATTACTTACTTTATTACTACTTATTAGATTTATTTCATTATTTATTCTTTAAACTAATTAATTTAGGATTAGAAGATAATATAGTAACTTCTATACTAGGGCACTTAACATAAGCTACTAGTGACTATTACTTTTGTTATCTTCTCTAAGAGGTGAATATATGTGCTAAGAATCGCGATTTATAGAACGTTTAAGACTTAATATTAAAAGCCTTTAAGTAAGATCGAAAAAGTATTATTAATAACGCTAACTCTAAGAATATTATTATAGTATATACTTCTCTCTTTATAGGTCTTTTTTAGCGCGTAATCTATGATAAAGGTTATAAGCTAAAGAATTACTATATAAAGAACTTCATTATAATTAATAAGTTATACTATTTAAATAAATAGATTATTATTACTACCTCCATAATTAATTAGGTCACTAATATACTTAGCTATCTTTACCTTCTATAGAACCCTATATAGAGTAAAGACCTTAACTCCTTAAATAGGTAGAACTATTTAGGTAATAATGAAAGTCTATATTTCTTTAACACAAAAAAGAAGTTTCTTAAATAGTGCCCTAATTATTATGAAAAGTATTATAATCTATCATTATTTATTCTAGATCCTTAGGTATTTATCACGATAATTAACTCTAGGAAGATAAAGAATATAAGTATAGCTAGTTAAGTACTATATATAGTTATTTTAATCCTTTAGCTTCGATAGATAATAGCCACTAAAATCGCTCTTAATGACTAGGCTAAGTACTAGCTAGGTATTAACGTTTCTATATATTATATCTCTAGCGTTAAGCTACGTTAAAGTAAGTATAAAGTAGTTAAGTATAAAAAGATTTAGAGAATCTTCTTACTCTATTTAACTAAGGGGAGTGTAAATGCGAAGCTAAGTAAGAAGCCTAGTATTAAGGTCACTAGGCTTTAAGATATGGCCGTTTATAGGCATATCGCTCTAGCTACCTTTAATCTTTAACTAAACACCCTTATAATTTAAAAGGACTAATATTCTATAGCCTAAGCTAAGGCCTAGTTTAATATAACTAATAATCACGAATTTACTAATTATTTCCTTATGATAAGACCTATTCCCTTTATACTAAATTACTTAAACTAACTTAATGTCTATGCCTACCTAATAAGTGAGTTAGTTAAGCTAAGGTATATATATATATATATTTAGAATACCTTATATAGAGATAAAAGTGATAGATTTAAGGGTAAAATCATGTTTTTTATGAACTAGCTATATACCTAGTGAGGGCTTAATACCTTACTATTTAACTTAGACTTACTATATTACTTTATATAACTAAAGATCACAGTAGTAAATAAGGTAAATATCCTAGCGAAGTGAAATAACTTAAATAATAACGCCTAATTCTTAATTCTTAATAGTTAGTCTTTAGCCCTTAGTCTAAATATTTAAGGCGCTTATTTAAAGGTTATTATTCTTAATATACTAGATAATATCTTAACCCTAATCTAAATTATTAGCTATCTTTATCGCATTAAATAGTTATTTATTTAATATATATAGATATACTATATATTAAGTATATATAACTAGTGAATATTTGTAAATATTATTATGAAGATAATAGCGTAAATCGCTAAAGAAGCACATTTTAAAAAGGTTAAACTTAGTTAGGCCGAACGCGAATAAATAATCATTACTACCTAAACCTTATCTAATAATGAAGTGCACACCCTACTTAAGAGCTTTAAAAACTCTGGTCTAATGGCTTAGGCTAAGGAGTATATTTAGTAATAACTTAGATAGTGCTCCTTACGCCTTTCGTGGCAAACCTCTAACTTAGAGAAACTATATCATAAATCTACTTTTATATCTAGTCACTATTATTACGCAGATCGTATTTTCTACTCTTTTCTATTTAGTGAGTCTCCCTTCACTAGTTATATAGGTACGTACTCATCACGTTTAATACTTAGAATAGATTTAGTTCACTCATTATCACTAGATCCATTCTATTTACTACTAATACTCACTAATATCTATTTAGGGATAGTCACTTTCACTCCTAATACTCTTAGCTCTAAGTAAGCGTCCCTATTTTATTAACTATTCTATTAACTCTCTTATCCATAATCTTGTCTACCTTATAAGTCTTATAGCTTTTTCTCTTTATAACTAGATTCACTTTATCTTTCACCACAGTTTACTAACCCTTAGCTATAGTTTACTCTCTCTTTAATCTTTATTTATGTACTACTCACTAGATCTCATTATTATTTACTTAAGTAAAGACTTCTAAAAAGCTTAGGGTTAACCTTAAAGAGTCTATTAAAGACATAGAGTAATATCTAGATAAGGTAAGAGAAACCTTATAAGACCTAACTATAGTAGAAAACCTAACTTTAGGTAATGAAGTAAATTCTAATGCGATATAAGGAGTAGATTCTATTATTACCCCTTTAACTCCTATTAGCACGCCTAATCTATTAGCTTCTAAGGATAAAGATCTTCTGGAAGACTCCGCTTATAACGATATTTAGTTAGACATTAAAAAGGCCTTTAGGTTCCTAAATATATACTAAGCGAAAATAAGTGTTAAAATAAATAAGCCTAAGACTAGGTCTATAGGAGTACTAGATAATGATAAAGATAATAACAATTTAAAAGGATCTAAACCTAAAGAAATAATAGATATAGATAAACTATCTATAGACATAAAAGTTAAACCTAAGTAGTAAACTCTAGTGAACGTAGACTTAAAGGTTAATATAGGTAACATCACTATAGAGTGAGAAGTATAGGAGTTAGGGACGTTTAGTTAATAGAGCTATTTTTGATTGGGAGCTAAATTTGCTAGGTATCGCTAGAAATAGGCTGAGATTAGAGTGAGTAATGCTAGCACACTAAAGAACATGGTTAGGTTTCTTAATATGTAAGAATTAAGTCATAGTGATATGAATAGTTTAAGCTATTTTTTTAAGGTTGCACATGGTGTAAAAGGATATTATGTTCATTATATTTAGTAATAAAACATAGATATAGAGCTAGGTGTAGATAAGCTAAAGCCATTATTATAGATAGATTAGACATGATTTTTTTAGTTAGGGATAATAAGAAACCGAAAACAGTAGAAAAAAAATTTATGATTTTGAGTATAAAATTAAAAACTGTTCGAATTATGCTTTTTACCTAAGTTTAATTAGTAATACTATAAAGAATTATGTTACTATGAATACTTAGAATATAGTCTTTAATACCTAGTGACTAATTAACTAAAAGTTCGCTGACGCTAAGGTTTAGGCTAATATAAAGTACTTTCTATTTAAGGTTATTAATAAGGGTGAAAAGCTAGTTATTAAGATTAAGTTTAAGGGTAAGTCTAAGTAATTTACCCTAGAAGAAATCTTATCTATAGTTCTAACTAAGATAAGAGAGACTGCTAAGTTCTATCTTAGTAGCATAGTTAATAACGTAGTTATCACTATCTCTATATTCTTTAACAACTCTTAACGTTAAGTCACTAAGGACGCTAGTCTCCTTACTAGCCTTAATGGACTCTACTAAGCCTACTGTAGCTACTATTATCTATGGTCTTAATGAGAAGGTTACAGGTAAGCGTAATGTTCTTATTTTTAATCTTAGTAATGATACTTTAATGTTTTACTCTTCACTATTAAGGAGGGTGCCTTTCACTTACTTATATTTTTCTTTAGCTATACGTGTTTTCCTATTCTATCTAGGTAAGATACTAAATATTTAATATATATATTATGTAAGAGAGTTAATAGAATAAATCTATATGATAAATTTATTTTATATTCTATTTACTTCGCTTATCGCTAACTATAATCTTAAGGAATATATATATAGTGAATTACCTCTTATTCTATGTCAGGAACAAAATGTGTTAGGAGTGATATTAAATTCATTTATCACTAAGAGCACTTTATTCTTAGTACTTAACACTTTAGGGTTCTTTCCTAACATTTCCTATACCTTTAAGTTATCTTAATAATTATCTTGATTCCTTTATTATTACCATTATTATCTCTTTATTATTACTTTATCTAGATATAATCTTTATTCTGTCTTTTTCTATAAACTTCTTTATTTTATATTTACCCTATAAATTTAGCTTTAAATATATTTATTATATTTATGCTACTTTACTTTTCTTATTATCTCTTAGTAGGTAAGTTCGCTCTAGTTATCCCCTTAGCTCCTCTTAAAAATGGATTTACCTAAAGAAGTAATGAACCTCCTTAATAGCCCTTAAATAGATAAGTAACTCTATTATCACGGTTAGATTATGCTAAGCACTCTCTTCTTCTTCCCTTAATCCCTATACAAGCTTATTAACCTTAAGTAAGGCGCCTAGTTTTAAAGACTTAAGAATGACTATCCCCTGTAGTTAGTATATCGATATTATTTAGTGTGGCTCTTATGATTTAATTAGCTCTTTAGAGAGAACTAGAATGAATAGCCTTATTAACCTAATTAGGGCCTATATTAGTGTTAATCATTAACACATAATATAAATGAGTATAAAGCCTAGGCTAAAACCTTCTTTTAGCTCACTTAATAAACTAATTTAGATTACTATAAGCGCATTATTAGTCTCTATCATTTTCTTATCTTTTGTCTTAAAGCTACACACTAGGATATAAAATATTAGTTCTTTTAATCTATTAGTTCTAATAATATTAATAATAGTGTTAATAATAGTGTTAATAATAGTGTTAATAATAGTGTTAATAATAGTGTTAATAATAGTGTTAATAATAGTGTTAATAATAGTGATAAAAGTAATATTCATTATGAAGAGACTCCCTAGTAAAAGAGTCTATTACGAAGAAAGTATTAACTAAGAGTAAATGCGAACCCCTAATCTCTTCTCTCTTTTCTCTTTTCTCTAGATTAATTTAATGTTTTTATTAATCTCTTATTATGTCATATTTTATCTATATTTTTGAATCATTAAAATTTATCTTTAGTTATTAATATATAATTAAGCGATCCATAAAATAGATTTATTCTATAGTGTAGATTACCCTAATATAGGATTTATTCTATGTATTACTTAACTTTATATTTAATCCTTATAATTTTAAGTAGTTACTTAAGTGCTATCTTATCCTTATTAATTTATTTATTAGTTTCACTTCTAACTAGATACTTAGCGCATATATAGTAATGCCTAACTAAGTATATATATTATTACTATTCTCTTCTTTCCTTTGTTTTTTTTCCTTTTTACCTTTTTAACTTCTTTATTTCTTCTTTCTTTATCTTTCTTAGTAACTGTTTTCTTATTATTATGCCTAATAGTGGTGCCTAATCTACACTAGTTATGTTAAACCTTCTAATACTTATTACCTTTAACTACTTAGATAAACCATTATTTATTATTTATACCCTATAAACGTATACTTCTACGTTTATAGTTAAGGTCTAGTTTAACATGTAAGCTCTATATAACCTTACTACTTAATAGTGATATTTTAACGCTAATCACTATTGTCTTCTTAGTATTCTAGAGAAGCTTCGTAAAGAGATAGTAAATAGCTCTAATAATTATAAGCTTACTTACTTAATGTGATTACTTACTTATCTTATCTTTTAAACTATATATATCTATATGTAAATTACGGTGCCTATCGTAGTGATTAGATCTCTATAAAGAGATATTCTTTATTGGCTCTAAGTGTCACTATAAGTTAGTATGTCTCACTATATTCCTCTCTATCTATATACCCTGTGAGTTTTTATGACTAATAATTATTATATAGGGCGGTGAATTATGATTAACGCTGTTAGCTAGGATATATATTAAATTATCCCCCCTTAGTGACAGCAGTATTATATATAGATTAAGTTTAAGAATATTGGTTTCCGGAGAGATATGATATTTGAAAGCATGATATTCATGGCCGCGCCTAATCCTGCCATGAGATATAGCCTTATTATCTAGTAGTGCCTACGCTACGCGTGAGAGACACCGCTTAAGTAACATATTAAGGATAAATAGTATAACTCTGACTCTAATTTCGAGGAGTTACTAGTAATAGGAGAAGAATCTAACTAGGAGCTATATTGTTAGTATTTAGTCCTAAACTTTAATTAATATTTAATGATAAATACCGTTAATAGATGGTCACACTTAATATCTTCTCTGGGAAGACCATTAGAACCTAAAATGGATTTAATAATACTTTCTACTGAGGTTATGTGATATACTATCTGTCACTAGCACTACTATATCTCTTTACTCTATTTAAGTGTCTATATAGGGTATTTACTAGCTGTTTATAGTAATTCTAAAGTAGCATTATTCATGTACCTTAATCGCTTATTCTTTAGTTTAGTATTATGATAAGGCATAGGTAGTAAGTTAGTTTCCCTTAAGCTAAACGCGCATCATATATAATACTTAGATAATAGGTAGATAATATAAGTCTAGAGTTTAGGGTTAAATAGGAACATATTCTATATGTGATATGTGAACAGCGAAATAGCGAACATTTTAACTAATAGAGATGTACGTAGGAGTGACATAATAAGATACATTTTTATATGTGATACCTTCACTCTCACACTAATAAATATTAAGTTTATAACAAGTTATGTGGTGAGTTTTATTTGGTTTTATTTTTATATGTGACGCTTAAACCTATTAATATATTAACGAGTGATATAGAGATTATAAGTTAGTTCTGATTTCATAGGTAACGTCTAGATCCTAGGCTATTAGAGTAGGTATATCTGGCTAGAGAACTAATGTGTAGTGAGCGCGTGAGAGTAGTCTGGATTTTATATGTAATTCTTAGATCCTATTATAAGTATAAAAGCTCCCTAGTTAAATGTCTTTATAAGGTACTATAGTTATAATTAATTTAATGAGTATAATATCATAAGTAGGTTAAGATATAATTAGGTTCATTTGAGAAGGGTTTATTATATATAATACTACTTTAAACAGATTTCTAATTTTTTGCGTTACATTAAATTCCTATCTAAATGACTAATGGATTACCTAGTATTCCAGACTAGCGGACCAATCAAAACACGCCAAGAGTTTAAGATGCCACGAAATCCAGACTTTTTCGTGCCACAAAATCCAGGCTTTGGTTCTGGACTTAACTGTGCGTTAAATTTGTCGCTGAAAGCTTATAAATAGTCGCTGGAGTAAAGTGAGTTAATTGCAGTCGGTAAAATGTCTGTAAATAGCGTAGTTATTAAGGTGTAATGACTTAAAACTTAAGCGTTAGGGTTTAGGGTATAGAAGCTTAGACGCGTTAAGCACTAAAATTTAAATTTGACCGCCAGGATTAAGCTTAGTTTCGAGGCTTCGGCTAGCTCTTTTACAGGTAATTTCAGTGCTATAGCGGAAGGTGATAGGGACGTAATTCTTCCGTTTGTGTATATGGAACAGTTTAAGCAGCTGGTTTGTGGCGCTTATCACTTTGTAGTTTAGGATCGCAGCTAATATTTATAAAGAGTTTATTATATTGCTATTAATTAGCGCAGAAAGATTTTTATAGCTTATTACCGCTACGAAACACTCGCATTAGCTTAGGTCACATATTTAATAATTGCTATTACTTTAATTAAGTGCTTAAGGAAAGCTTAGACTTACTATTAGTGCAGCTCCGATAATTATCATGTTATTATGGGTTATTATAATGAGATTCGGAAGTATATATATAAGGTCTATAGTTGGTGAGTAAGTGTAATATAGTGAATACTTTAGTAGTAGGTAAAGGCCTAAACTCTATTCCGAGATTATTAATTACTTCGATTCTTCGTTATTTAGGATGATAATAATATATCTTGTGATACTATTAGAAATTCACTACCGTTAAGAAGCTTCACTTCACGTAACTTAGCACCATAAGTAAGTTATTTAAGGTTATGACTTATCATTTAGTAATAGAGTATTTCTTAGTAGTTTATATAGAAGTGAAAGGTGTAGTAGGAAAAGACCGAGACTTGACTTTAGTAACTCAAAAATAAATAGGTCACTCATAATCAAACTGGCTAGTGAAATCTAAATTAGTGACCGAAGCACTTCAGTAAGTGTAATCTTTACTTTCTCACATATCATACTTAACTCCCGGATAAGGATAAATAGCTATAGCGAAATGCGGTCAAGGTAATAAATATGATGTTAAGTCGCGCGGTTGGTAGATTGAGCAGTCTACATTAAGAAGAGTAGCGGTGGTTACACAGTTTAAAAGTGAGCGATTCTAATATTTGACTGTTAGCATAACTCTAAGAGTTAAATAGTTAAGATTGCTATTATAACTACTAGTGGCGTTTTATTTACTATTTATTATAGGTATAACAATTAAAGTAAGAGTTTAAAGAGGAGAGAGGAGTTAATGATGAGAGTATAGATAAGGAGTTTAATGGTAGTAAAGGGCGTAATTTAAACACTCTAGACTATTTAGAAAATGAGGAAGAGAGTGAGTATAAGGGAATAGCTACTCAGGACATAGGATTAACTAATACACTAAAAGATACTTAATAGTTACTTATCTTAACACCGCGTTAACTAAAGTTACTATAAGAGCTAAACAATTAGCTACTAACTAATAAAGACAAAGTGAATATTAATGCTTATATTAAACTAATACTAGCGTTGTGCAAGACATTAATTATATATAAGTTTACTCAGAGTGAGTTTAAATGTTCATTAATTCATTTTTATGTGGTATTAGGCATTAACAGTGAGAACGGAAGATTGCGGCGAGCGGCGGCGTACTTATATATACTTATCAGGATAGTATACTATGCACGCGTATTATTTACTAAGATTATACTGCCGTCCGCCTAGTGAGAAGAGTAAAATAAAGATCTCGTGTGGCGAGAGGATTTCTTAAAGTAATGTGTGTAATACTTAGTAAATAAAACTCACACCCCGATAAGTATAATGATCTTACTACTAGCGTACAGAAAGTATATTATAATAAATAAGGGTAATGTGGGAATAATCTCATAGTTATAAGATTAATAGACTATATACTATCATAACTTTCCGATTAAACTGGCACACTTCTGTCACATAATTCATAATGTTATCGCTTAAGCGATAAAGTTACTATGGAAAGATTTAATATGGGTGAAGAATGAAAGGGATCGCTAGATAGTGCTGCTAGACTAAATTAAAGATAATATTATATTCACTAAGTGAGGATAGTTATTTATAAGTCGTAGGGAGAATAGCTTAGATACTGAGATATATATTTAATGAATAATAAATTAAGCTACTCAGTTAGAGGGTTTAGATTAACTAATAAATAAGAAGGGTTAGCGGAAATGAGCTGTGCGGCAATATCTTAAGTTAAATGAATAAGTTTAAGAGCTCTTAGTAATAACTTATTATCTCACTAAGGGTATGCTAGCCTGTGTTAAAGAGTTTCTCATTATTTAAGCCGAGAATAGTATCACTTAAGACTAAGGAATCTTTATTATTAATAATAAAGTGGTGTTAATAACACAATACTTAAAATAGTAAGTTATTACGGATTGACCGAAGCTAATTCCGCGTTAGTTACTGTCGCTAATCGATTAATTAACGGTTATATATATAGTATATACTTAATAATAGTGTTTATACTTACGTGAGGAGATATTAAGTATTAAAAGTTATAAGTATATATGATATAATAAGAATGGACTATAAGAGATACCGCGCATAATAAAGATTATTTAACGCGAAACTGCTCGATATCTTTCCTGAGTATTTAGTTCACTAGATATATGATATCAGATATTTAGCTGGGCGAATAAGTATGTAGATCTGCATTTTAGTTATGAGGCGAAAGATAAAGTGGGTGAAGTGAAGGAGCCTAAGATAAAAGAAGAAGACATCCAACATCTCAGAGCAGGACGTG
This sequence comes from Knufia peltigerae, assembly GCA_030247855.1. Lineage (NCBI taxonomy): Eukaryota > Fungi > Ascomycota > Eurotiomycetes > Chaetothyriales > Trichomeriaceae > Knufia > Knufia peltigerae. The sequence goes on from JAPDRN010000178.1 coordinate 57,675, forward strand.
ATGAGATTTAGGGTGATTTAAAGTATGCAGTTCCCGTTAACATTATTAATTACTTATCTATTCGCTCATTATAAGTATTTTGACTGCTCAGTAAAGCATGGTATTAATTTTTAGGTTTTTCTGGCTTGTTTGAAAATGAGAGACTGCGAAGTGAATCCGGAAAGTAACTAGCTATAAGGCTATATAATGATAACGATACTAAAACGCGAAGTTAAAGTTAAAGTTAAGGCTATACTGAATAACTAGCGTGAAGACGCTTATTTAACAGTTCACTACCGAATGCTATAATGAATAAATAAAGCCGCTTATAATCTGGTGGTTAAATTAACTAGTAGGGTTTTGGAAGGGTAAGTTAGTTAAGTCTGCTGGCTAAAGAGAGATTTAGTTAAGTTACGATATTAAATTAGTATGAAAGCTTAAATTAGGAGAATAGATTATATAGTTTGGCTTTAAGGCTGAGTAATTAGAGTTTCGCTTGAGAGTTAGGACTAGCTAATTTTAGTCTTTTCACGAATGAGGAGTTAGAAACTGCTGTGATACTGTTATTACAGTAAATACTTAAGAATCCTAATGCTGACTTTCGATTAATGGAGTAATGTTAGGTGATATTCACGGTGCTGAAACATAAGACACTGTTAATAGTGGTGTTACCGACTGATGGAGAGAAGACATTACTGGTGACGTTACTCACTTTAATGGACTTGACATAAGTTCATATTTTCATTACTTTGTTCTGTGCTTTAGTGAATAATATGGTTAAGTGTTTCTATACTAATAGGCTAAAAGTTATTAAATGGTGATATGGAGAACATAATTCATTAAGTATTATTGTTATTAGTGCGAATATTACTGTTTAGTGGGGGTTCTTAGTGTATACTTAAGAGATATATCGCAAAGGCTTACTAGTTAATATTTACTTTAATAAAGCATATTTAATGTTTATAGTAAGTGACTGGCGGAAAGAGCTGGCAGAATTGTGGTTACTACGGGTTGTGGGCTGTCTAGTTATTTTGTTAACTATGATGTTACCGTCGTTACTAGAAAATAAGCTTTAGGTTGTGATAAATATTCGGAATGTACGCATCATTTAAGCTTCTACTATCTAATTATTTTATTGCTATATGGTTTGTTGGGTTGCTATTTAGAATATGCTAGAGGAGATATTAGTGATTTATTATTTATAGGTGATAAGCTTTAAACCTAGTAAGAAAGAGATTATATATTTGCTATTTTATAATATATATAAAGTGATAACTACCTAGCTAAGATATAAGCATTATTATATTAGTGTTGTGAATTGCGAGGAGACGTTATAGAGTTAGCTTAATTATAGAGGTTTTATCACTGCGACTTCCGTATTAGGGACGGGAGTGGATTTCCGTGGGATTATATTTATGTTACATATTAACTTGCCGTGGTTAATAATTGATTTTACATAAGAATTTGGACGGGCTAGGCAAGATAGAGAAGTAATGATATTAATAATCTTAGTGCCGAAAAACATGGTAAAGATTTAGCTGCAGTAAGGTAGCATGAGTCTAGATTGATCCGTGATTACTAAGTTTATCATAAGTTAAGACTGTTAACGGCGGATAATAAGTGCGTATTTAGATGAGGAAGAGATAGTGAAGTCATGCCGCGATTTAGTGAATTGTGTATAATGTGATTAATATAATAAGGGGCTTACTGAGTTTCGTGAGATGGTGAGATCACGGGCTGAGAAGTGAGAGCAGATATGTTGAGAGCTTAACTAGTTAGTAAGTGGTTATGTGTGATGTTAGGGTTAAGAGAATAGTGTTAAGTAGTTATGGCGAGAGCATAGCGTTAAGACATGTCTGAGAGAGTGGTCAGGATTAAGTATAGAGGAGGTGCGACAGTTTTGAGAACGGATTATGTATAAAAAGAAGAGTCATATATATTATCAATGTAAGATTAGTTAGAGCTTTTGTGCGACGAAAGAGGACGCGGCACAGGTATATTAGTGGCTGTTTATTATGGCGCTATTATTATTAGAGATTATATAGTTTCCACATGGAGCGGAAGAGATCTGGGCGGGGATATTAACAGTATTAAATGGGTTAAGTTATGGTGAAGAGTTAGAAAATAGTGCGAGATTTATATAATAGGTGGGGAAGTGTTATAAAAGACTGATTTAGAGAGTGTGAATAAGTAATAAAATGGTGGTGGTGATTTACATTATACTTTAAGCATTAAGAAATATTGATGAATATAGATAAAGAAGAATAATCTATAATTTATTCGGAATAAGGATATAACGAAGGGTTAATAGGTAGTGAAATAAAATACTAATGAATGGAGATTTCGGCGAAGGTTAGATTAATAGTGAGAATATTTAAGAGAGTTTTTAAATACAATTAATATATTAAGACTTAATAGTAGTGAAACTAAGTTAGAGAGAATTAAAAAGGGTTGTGTCTAGAGAGATAGTGGTGAAAAAGGATTAATATGTTAAGAGAGAGGTTATTAGCGACTGAGAGAGACGGATAGAAGATTATGGTTAGGGAGCGAGGTTAGCGGGGTTTTAAATAGGGTAGAGAGTATAAGGAATTAGGTATAATATTATAATAGTTTGGGATTGTTATTAAGAAGGTTTAGATGGGTTAAGATAGCGGTAGGTAATTTAGGGTGAGAGGTAAGAGAATTAGGGGCGGGTTAGGAGTATATAAATTAATATCTTGCCGTTATAGAGGGGGATTAATAAGAAGCGTAGTTATTAAAGCGATAGGAGGGAGAGTAAAGTGGAAGTATAGTGATAGGGTCGGGTTCTGAGAGAGATGTGGTTGGGGGCGGAGCGGGTGAAAGTAGGAAGATAGTGGGTGTGGAGTGATTAAGGAGTGAGAGAGCGAGGGGGGGGGGGGGCGGAAGAGGCCCGCGGGGGAGATTGAAAAGGAGCTAACGGTAGGACTGCCGGAGGTAGGTTTTGAGTGGAGGTATCCCTAGGTTAATAGTGTTAGGAATACGGTAGAGAGAAGGAGGAGGGGAACTGGGTAGGGCCCGTGGGACAATTGAAAAGGAGCTGACGGCAGGACTGCCGGAGGCAAGGGGGTGACAGGGGTTTTTTAAGATGCCGAGGGACAGGGTTAGGGTTCGGAGTTGATGGGGCTTGGGAGGAGCGGAGGGCCCGGTGAAGTATCGCGACGCCGTCAGAGAGAGAGAGAGAGGCGCGGAGAGCGCCGGGCTGTGCCGGAGGAGAAGAAGGGGGATGGTCGTCGGCGCCGAAGAAGAAGAAGAAGAGAGATCGTCGACGGCGCAGACGGGCGCCCCGATGGGTTAGGGTTAGGGTTAGGGTTAGGGTTAGGGTTAGGGTTAGGGTTAGGGTTAGGGTTAGGGTTAGGGTTAGGGT